>JAWRVZ010000096.1:1260000-1710000 GCA_037043235.1 Rhodeus uyekii | reverse complement strand
TAAAGTGCTCTAAATTTAGTTTTGAAAGGTCCCCTACATTATATTTACATGGATCCAAGATCACAAAACATGGATTGAGTCTCTAAACGCCTCAGTTGATACAGTCTGTTGTGATCGGTCTACTCTGCTCTGATTGGTCAGATGGTTCAGTCTGTTGTGATTGGTCTGCTCAGCACAGACTGTTTTGATTGGTTTACTCTGTTCTGATTGGCTGCAAAGAAAATGGCATAATCTCAACATGTTAACAACTCAAACTAAACTCATACATTCTCAGCTACAACTACAGTGTTTGAGGCTCAAAGTAGACGTTATTCGCAGGCAGCCAATGAAAACCAAAGGCCGGCATTATGCAATTTTGTCACAGTGTTACAAAGGTTTATAAAAGGAAGTGACACTGTAATAGCTGATGACTTTTTTCAGCAGTTCAGAACCGATTCTTTTTTTTAGGAGAGAATAACTTTATTCATCATGCACTTTCATCTGTACAACTTTGCTGAGGTTTCAAATTCACAAACAGCTGTATTACACACTGCATTATAGAGCCACTTTAATTAACCACAATTCACAATTTTGTGATTACAGAACTACAACTAATTATGCTTAATATAAATATAATATATTTGTTTTAATTAATTAGATTTCGTTTCACTAATTTAAATATTTAATTTTGTAAGTTTCCTGACACCCCCAGGTTGAAAACCATTAGTTTAATTTAAATGGACGTTTCTGCAAAACATCTCTTTTTCTCTTCTTCGGATGTTCTCTTTCTTTTCTAAGTGATATTTCCTGGCAGCATTGATTCTGTTTGAGTTCACCGCTAAGCTGTGTGTCATTATCTCTAGGGGACACTCGTGCGTTGTAGGCAAGTTCCACGAACAACCTAAATAAGATTAGTGGCGCTAATTCCATTTATTTCAACAAAACTCACGGCTGGAAATGAGTTCAAGCTGCCTCTAATCTTTTCGTGTCTCAGCATCTATGCCACACAAATTACATTAACACACAACATTTGAAACAAATATTTTGTAGCACGACTTTTGAGCAATTTAATGCATTCTTGCTGAATAAAACATTTGAATAGTAGTCTAGATGAATCGGACTTTAAGATTTGATTTGCAGGCTTTGAATTAGCATCCGACAGACTGCTTGCACCGCGAACACACGTCTTCGTTAAT
This sequence comes from Rhodeus uyekii, assembly GCA_037043235.1. Lineage (NCBI taxonomy): Eukaryota > Metazoa > Chordata > Actinopteri > Cypriniformes > Acheilognathidae > Rhodeus > Rhodeus uyekii. The sequence continues at coordinate 1,708,825 of JAWRVZ010000096.1, read as the reverse complement.
CTCTTCATGTCCCAGCATCTTGTGTGTTTGGCACACGTAACATTATATAAAAGCACATGTGGAGAGAATGTCGGAGGAGGATGAGCTGGTTGTTAAGACTGGATGAAGCTCTGAATTTGAGAGGGAAACAGTTTGTGCAAAACATTTTCGATGATTGAACACAATCCAGATTTGAAAGGGCAGCATATCGTAAATCTGTTGGCCCGCCAATTGCCCTTTGGGAGAGGAAAGGTAAAGGGAATCCTCTGCGACACTAAAGGATTACATCTTGTTTACTTGCTTAAATGTCGCAACCTTTTAAGTGCCCGGGTCAAGATAATCCCGTATCGTTAGGAAATAACCTGTCTGAGAACAGCCCTGTGTTACGTAATGTCTGATCTTAACATCAGGTATTTTCACTTTTTGTCATGTCTTCACCATTATTTAAGTAGAGACAATACAAAGAAATATATTATATATATATATATATATATATATATATATATATATATATATATATATATATATATATTGCTACGGAAATTACTTTTCCAAGAACACCTTAACAGTTCTTTATTCAGAGCATTTGAAACCGTTCATAACAGTATTAGTTTATTCCTTGCCAACCAGCGTTGACTGTAAAAGGCTTGCAAAAAAACAAAAAACACACACAATGTCAGTACACTTTAGCAACAATGCCATTGTCAGCATGGGGATGTTCATACAGCACATACTTGTGTTCAAAAAAACGAGTGCATGAACATGAGATGTGACAAATTGATGTGACATATTGTGCAGATGAAATGGGATATTTGGTGAGAATATCTGAACCATCATGCAAGTTTGCTAATACATAACTAACTGGCTATATTACACATTAGTGATGCATTCCTATAGCTAGACGGTACACAACAGTAGAGTCTTGTGCTAGCAACAGCATGGTCATGGGTTTGATTCTCAGGGAATTCTTGAAGTACTAAAAAAATATGGTCTTCTACTGCAATGCAAGTTGCTTTGGTTTGGGAAGTTCTAAAAGAGAGAAGGTTTTTACATTTACCTTTATTATTTGCTGTGGAACAATAGATTAACAATTTGGAACAATTAGATGAGGAACATGTATTGAATTGTCTGGTTTTTACATTTTTATTAGATGTTTCTCCACAGTTTAAAAACACAGGATGCTCATTAACTGAGGCACGGGAAAAAATGTGTGATGGCAAATACTTAAAAAAGTGCAGATGCAATTAGTTATCCTGTGTGAACAACCCCATGTGGTCTTCAAAATACTAAAATACTCAATAAAAAGTTCAATCCAATGATTCAATGTGAGCTTGAGCCACTGTTTGCATTCAGATGAATCAAAGATTCAATATCCAATAAGCTTTTCGACCCTTTCAAGGGCGTTTGGTGTTGCTTTAGGCCTCATCTCTGATTTCCAAGAGACTGGCTCCCGTAAAGAGATACTCCTTTGAGACCATCCGGCACCGAGGGGGGTTTTTGGGTTTATTTGTGCTGGCATGAAAAGTCTAGACTTGAGTCGTTATGTCATTAATGCCAACTGAGGATGTGATGCTGAGTCATTCTGAGCTCGAGTCCGGGTGCTTTTTCCTTTTTCAATTTTTTAAATAATCCTTCTTTTGGGGATGAGTTGTAATGATGTTCAACAGTGCTCATAACAGCGCTTCCGTAAATCGTCTTACACAATGGGAGAAAGTCATAGGACTCATGCAATCCATCCGTTTGTATTTCCAAGTGACCTTACGGGGTCCAAAAGCTCTGGAAATGAAATGAACGAGGCTTCCAATGAAGCGATGCCACAGTTATGGGTTCAATTCCCAGGGAAAGCGCAGACTGGTTAAAGATGTAGGTTGAATGCATGGAAGTCGCTTTGGATAAAATCATTTGGATTCATAATAGCATGTGATATACCAGAATTGCAATAAAAGAACATACATAAAAGTCTTGTCCTTCAGTGTTTTCTTTGGCCTTTGGATCAGACGTCCTTCCTTTCTCAGACGTCCCGTGGGATACTAGACAACGGCCCGGGACTGTTGGGCATTGAAATGCTGTTGTTGGAGCTGGATGTGGGGAAGAAGGAGGGGATGTAGGGGATAGCGGCCAGCAGCATTGGGCTCATCTGGGGGCTGTCGTCCGATGGTAAGGGGATCACCACATCATCCTGGTCCCACACGTGGAAGGCATTGGCATGGGAGAGGGACAGAGCCGGCGGCAGACGGGTGGGTCTGATATTCGATATGTCATCTTTTTCTTCATCATCTTCGTTTGGGCCGAGCACACAGTCTGCCATGAGAGAAAAGGAAATGGAAGTGAGCAGAACAGTTAATCGGTAAAACCTTACAATAAGGATCCATTTATTAGCAATAGTTTAAATGAACTTGGATTAATAAATGAAGTAGAAGTACTATGTAGATGAATGCTAATTCATAAATTAATAAATGCATTGTTATGATGTTAGTTCAAGTACGTTTCGATATTTACTAACACATTTTTTCATCAAAGTTGTATCTGTTAACATTAATGCACTGCCAACTAACATGAATAAATTAGGAATACCTGCAGTTTTATTAACTATCACTGATAAAGATGAATAAATACTGTTAGAAATATATATATATGGCTCATTGTTACATTGTTAGCAAATGAATTAACTAATGTTTAGAAATTGAGAACTTATTGTAAAATGTTACCTATTATTTTGTGGTAGAAATCATTCAGCAGGTATAAATGTGACTTTAGTTGAAGTACGGGTATTGTGTCAAACTTTTACTCCATTAAAAGGCAGAAATATCCCATCAAAACCATACTTGAGTGGAAGTTTCTATTTAAAATAACAGTTATTTAAATGTTTTTTTCCCCTGTGCTTTAAAAATGAAAATAAAGAGACAATATAGAGATTTCCTTATGAAAGTAATTGTTATGAAACTATATTATAAAAGGAAAATGTCCTGATCAAGAGGATTCTGAAACCAATATCCTGAATTAATTAATGCATTTAGCTTACATAGAAGTTATAAAGTTAAATTAAATTTTGATTTATCTCAATCTTATAATATGTTATGATATAACAAAATAAGGTATAGTACTTTATTCCTATATGATATAACATAATATAATATGATATAACAATATAATGTATAGCACTTTATAATCGTGGCTCAAACATGTTTGTATTCAGTTTATGGTTACAATTTTGATTTCCTCTTTACATTTGACACCTCAAAATACTGTGATAATACTGCGGTACAATGATTGTATCAGGTGACAATCCTGTGATTTATATGTACATGTGTGTATATATATATATATATAACAGGATCACAGTAAAATCACAGTATTGTCAAAGTGTGATATATATATATATATATATATATATATACATACATATATATAAATGTGACTTATATATATATATATATATATATAGCATTGATCCTTTGCGTAAATGTTTTTTCTATTCAAGAACATTAGGATTTATGTGAGGGCATAAAATCCTTGCAGCAAAAACATGGTATTAAATCCCTGTACACAGAGACGGTAGCAGAGGGAAATACCATGGTACTTTAACAGATACCATAGCGATGTATTAAAATGCATTATTGTATGCACCATGCATGATAATATCAAGGTACTATTTGTTATCTCAACACAGAGAATCATCTCCAAAAAGTAAATAACAGTACACTGAGAGAAAAGACAGAGCTACTGGAGTAACTTCAGATGAAACCTTCTTTCATAATGGCAATGCTGTGACTCGTGTTGACAGCCTGAATCATTCATGCATGCCGCTTGTATCTCTGAAGGCTTGAGGTTTAGGGTTAACAGGTCATGAATCCCTCCTTACCCACTACATCATTCGCGAGGTCTTTGATCAGATGTCCCACAATGGCATAGGCGACTGCCACAATCACCAACGCGGCCATCAACAGGTACAAAACCCCCTTCGGGAGGGGGATGAGGTCCCGGGCCACCGGCTTGTAGTCTCTGAACATCGGCTCCTCGTTTGGGATGGAGGATTGGAAAGCACGGCCGGTCTTTCCCGTCAAGTTCAAACTTGATATGTTGAGAGGATTCATCACCAGCCTTTCCTTCCACGAATAATCCAATATTTGATGCTTCTTTCAGCTTCTTGCCGCCAAAGAATGGTGCTTTATTTCTGATCAGAAGCTTTTCGCTTTACAGTAATCTGGAAGCGTGAAATGAGTTTTTTTGGAAAGAGAATGCATACTATAATTGGTTTATTCCAACTTCAGCGCCCAAAACAAAGTGTTTACTGTAATTTAATAGCCTATTAAAGGTGTCCTCGCCGTCATAGTCGAAGCTGAGTTTATTTCGTTTCAAGGTCAGCGCAAAGTTTGAGGTTTCCTTCATTCTTCGCAGCGTTTCTGAGAGTTTCACACTCTAAGTGGAGAAGCGCTGTCGGCGTCTGCGCACGCGCGGGTAAGCGCTGTCGGCGGAGCGGTGTCTGCGCATGCGCAAGTGAGCGCTGTCCGCGGTGCTGGAGGTTCAACAAGCCCGGAGAACATTACCAACACCGCCCACTTTCCGCTCGGTTTGGATCATTGGATAGAGGTAGATAAATCCCTTTAATCCCGCCTCCGAGCGCTTAATAAAGCCTCCACTGGTCGCATCCCAAGTCCTTTAATTCGCTTAATTAAGTTGGGGATTCTGCGAACACGGTGATCCCTCTGGAAAACACCTGTTTTCTCAATCACACGCGTTAAGTCCAGTCGATCAGACTAATCTGGGCTTTGTTTTGGGGCGAAAATAAATCATAGTACGTGACAACATGATGTAGTCGGAGAGAAGGTGATAATTCAAGCGAAATTGATTTATACAGCGCTTTTCAGAAAGCGTTATGGCTCCAAAACAGCAAATAATCTAAATAACTCACGGAAATGTATTAATTGTTTTAGACGACACAGATAATATTTGTTTTGAAAGCAAAACATTTAAGTATATGTTATTTAGGTTATAAAAATGGATAAAAAAGTTATTAATATTGTTAGTTCGTGGCTTTGTTTACAGATGCTGACGCTAACGGAACTCGCGGTTGCTATGGTTACCGCTTCACGTGGCTTTTGTTCGCGAGTGTTTTGCGCGGTTGTAAGTTCTGGTTGTAAAGACCCAGTAGAGTATAATAAGTCTAATACGTGTAGAGTATAATATTGTTTTTTCACTGTCGATATACAGTATAGTCATCCATTCTTTATGCATATTTCTTTATTTATTTTTATTGACAGACAGTCTGTTTCTATTTGTTACTGCACATGATGTTAGGCAGCTTTGCAAGGGATTCAGCTTATGATGTTTATCGACATATCCAGACAATAAATGGACAAAAATCCCCTCGATTTACACTGAAAGAGGCATCAGAATATCATTATAGAGATTATTAAGCAACAGTTTAGTAATGCAACAATTAAGCAACATTAATGTGGTGTTATATCAAAATACACTTGAGTATAGACACCACTTGATCTTGTGTGGATCAATGAAAATTGCATAAATTGTCTCTATACAAGCTGAAAACTTGTTATCCGTGTTAATGAGAAATGTTTAAAGCAAAAAAAGAGACTGTCATTATTTACTCACCTTCATGTTGTCCCAAACCTTTATGAGTTTCTTTCTTGCATCTGACAAATGCTTTTAAACAAAGCAATTTACATTGTATTCAAGAAACACATTGACACTCTAATCAGTTCTTGCATTCCCTGGGAGTCGAACCCATTACCTTGACGTTGCAAGCGACACACTCTACTGTTTGAGCTACAAGAAGATATTTTGCAGAATGTTTGTAACCAGACAGTTGATGGACCTCATTGATTTTCACAGTATTATTTTCCCACTATGTAAGTCAATGGTGCCCGACAGCTATTTGGTTACAAACATTATTCAAAATATCAGTAGACAGTGTCGCTTGCAACGCCAAGGTCATGGGTTCGACTCCCAGGGAAAGCAAGAACTGATTAGAGTGTCAATGTGTTTATTGAATGCAATGTAAGTCACTTTAGATAAAAACATCTGATAAATGCATGAATGTAAATGTCTTTTGTGTTCAGCAGAACTGTTGGCACGTCTCAACACAAATACACTCGTTGGTTTTAATAAACAGGACACAAGCTGGATGGGTAAAGATAATGATGACATACTTTCTTTTTTGTTTGTCAGGCTTAATTACGAGCATTTAAAGCACAGCTTCAATGTTAAGTAGAAAGTGAAATCCTTAGTAACATAATAAAACAACCCTTTTATATTAAAATTAGTATTGGGGGAATTGGAAAAAACTCTTTTGAAAGTTCTGTCAGGATATTGTGAAATGAATTTTAAGCTACAGCTAAGCAGTGTTTCTCTTACATAACAATTTGAGCTTGAGCAGGATTTGTTGATTTCATAATGGCCCTCTTCAAAATCAGCATGGCTTGACCTGCGCGTGTTAGATGTTCTGCTGGCTTGATCTGCTCAGTGCGTTTTCCTGACGGATTCCCCTTCAGACCAATCCAAAGGCTCACCGGCACACGGGGGTCAAAGGGCACTCAACGAATCCAGCTCACTAGCTTGACCTTTGTGATAAGAATCAGAAGAATAATTGTGTAAGAGTGCTTATGGGAGGTGAATAAAGAGAAAGCCACTGCTGTTACCAGAAACAAACAGATTCTGATAAATATAAACAGTAAAGAAGGGGCTCTGGTGTTGCAGGGCACAAATCTCAGAGCCATTAATATAATATAACCCTATAAGTCAACAAACTTCATGACTTGTTGTACATGATGACTGACGTGTGTGTTTAAGCTATTGTCACATGTTTTACTTTTGTTTATAGGTTTGTTTTTTAATTTAGGTTTATTTATAACTGCCTGTAGACTCATACAGTAAAACTGTAATATTGTGAAATATTATTACTGTTTTCTATTTGAATATATTTTAAAATATGATTTATTCCTGTGAAGGTAAATTTTCAGCATTACAGTCTTCAGAAACATTTCTGATAATTATTATCATCGATGTTGAAAACAGATTCACAACTCTTTGATGAATAGCTGAAATTAAAATTTGTTGTAACATTATAAATGTCTTTACCATCACTTGTTATTAATTTAATGCACACTTGCCAAAAAAAGTATAAATTTATTCAATTTCTGTCCCTCCCCCCAAAAAAGATACTTACTCACCCCAAACTTTTGAACGGTAGTTTATAATGTTGCAAAAGCTAAACAAATGAATACAGTACATCTACAATAATGTTCTACGATCTAACATTGATAATAATAATGCTTCTTGAGCGTCAAATCATCATATCAGAATGATTTGTGAAGGATCATGTGACACTGAAGACTGGTGAAATGATGCTTAAAATACAGATTTGATCATAGAAATACATTACTTTTTAATTACATTTACATTCTAATGATATTTCACAATATTACTGCTTTTACTGTATTTGGACCATAGATATGCAGCTCTTGTGAGCAAAAGAGATGTGTTTCTTACTGATCTAAAACTTAGTAGTAGTGAATGTGGGAAATTGTGAACAGAAGCTGAGCAGTCGGGATATTTATTGCGAAACACTGATGAAAATGATCTTTGTGCAATAATGTATCAGATGCATTGTCTCTCTAGAATGACATTGTGCTTTCACGACATCCTGTTCTCTTCTCCGCATCCCTCACTGTTTTCTATTTTTGGATGAGGTTTTTAATGAAATCTGGCACCTGGTTTGACTTTGAACATTTGTCCACCTATTTTTTGTCAGTGTGAGTCCTGGAAATAGTCTTTATATGTGATTCTGTGATTTTTTTCCCCTTCATTCTATTATTGTAATTTTGTTTTTTGTTTTTTTTGATACAACACAACACACACAACAGAGAAAATGTGGATCCTAAAAAAATATGCTGGGTTGTTTCAACCCATGTTTGGGTCAAGTTTGTATAAACCCAACCTTTAGGTTTAAAAATGGTATTCAAAATTTCAACCAAAGTTTGAGTTTGTCCATACTTGACTCAAACATATATGGAATATTTAGTTAAAACTTTAGCCTTTAATTAGATTCTTCAGAAGAAATGCCGTAGGAATGTATTGCTCTCAATAGTTAACTAATAGCAATAGTATAACTAATGCATAAACAGTGATTATTGTTCAACTTCATAAAAGTTGAACAATAGCCTCTCTCTCTCTTTTTAAATCATTGTGCAAATGTTGCTCCTCGTTGTCCCAGCTGTCTCAGCAGCAGCCGCAGGGATTATCTGTGTCCTCTGACACTCATTCATCGCATTATTACAGTCCATTATGTTCTGAGCCAGTGTGGCTCCATTTACAGATTAATGCATGGCTGTTGCTCAGATGCTGACCTGAGACACTGGTGCAAGTGAGGAGGTTAGATCTCCCTATGAAACTCACTCATGTTGAGTTGAAAACTTGAACTTGCTTGATCATTGTGTGTATGTGTGTATGTATGTATTTATATATGTATGAATGTATGTGCGCATGTATGTATGTATGTATTTATTTATTGGTTGATTGGTGTGGATTTTTGAATATGTAGTCTATATACCATGTATCAGTCAAATCAGCAGGGTTATTTGTTGTCAATAACTAAAACTAAAACTAGTAAACACATTTCGGCTGAATAACATAACATGTAAATAGTCTAAAACCTAAGCTCAACGAAAATAAGAAATGTTCCCCCGGCAGTAAAATGGAGTTAGATTAAGTTGAATCAACGAAATGATGAGCATTATAAATAAATAAAAACTAAAACTAGCTAAAACCCACAAGAAAAATAAATCAATCCTAACACATATCGAAATGACTAAAAACATTAACATGTAAAATACAAAAATCAAAACTATTAAAAGAAATGGATACAATGGTTAGTAAAGTTGTCTGCGCGTGCAGGTCGCGCGCTCTGGGTTTGTAAACAATTGTGAGAGAACACGAAAAATCACCTCTCGTCTGTTACTTTGTTACTTTGACGGTTAAAACCCCTTCAGAGACACATTATTCGACGGGGAAATATTAAAAGCGTGTAAGTTTAAGTCATTCAGACGACGGGCTAGTTACAATATGAGAACTGAACATGCTAATATGAACGCGAAGTTAAAACATTTTAGTGGTGAAATTATGGATTATTTATGTACCATATGAATTACGTGTACAAGAGAAGAAACATGTTGTTCCTTGACGTTCTTGGAGTAAAATATCATGTGGTTTATATTAAAAGGACGCAGATTAATTAGCATGTTAACGTGTATTCATTATATGGCGTGTCTGTTATGATAATGTATCTATATTATGTTTTTCAGGTCATGGCTCAGCATTACTTTGGAAATTCGTTCTCCATGACTATGCAGTCAACACCCAAATTAAGTCATCATCATGGATCATCAAAGGTACGTCTGGACACACTGTGTGTGCATGTGGAGAAATGTCTGGTCATATTCTACTATAAATGCTGAAGTGAATCTTTTCTGTGCAGGTGCCGGATGATGGTCTTAACTCAACAGGGGAAACTTTATCATTTGTTACCCTGAATGACAGCTCTGAGCAGCAAAGGTGAGCTTGAAATAGAAAACATGTTCTTTTAAAATACTCTATATTGTTGAGTTGACGTACAGTCGTTTGATCTGTTTCTCGCCCTGTGACAGCGGGGACTCGGGTATTGGTGTTTCAAATACCTCAATTAGAAGCTCACCCATCAACAGTACTATGGAAGACGTTGCTGTTTTATCTCCCACAAATTCACGAATAGATGAGATTGGAAAGAAGGCGCAGGACCTTCTTGAGAGAATCAATGAAAGAAGAGCCATGGACCAACATGTGATGAACAGCTTTGAAGAAACGCTCATTCATAAGGTACTTTTCACCACAACAGACAGTCTTGTGTGGCCAGACCTTCAGACTGACTCCATAGCAGCTTTCATTGGCCAAGGACTGCCAAAGACGCAATGCAAAGCAATCAATCACGGCTAGTTTTGTTCAGCGTCACGTAATTGGGATGAAAATGTAAATTCAATGCCCATACAATAACAGACCATTATGCAACCAATAAATAAGTCGTTCAAGAACTTTTTGCATCACTCTCTGTACATTTTGAAAACTCATTGTTTGTTATCAGTTTTCAACACAACAGACGTTCAGCCAACAGCTCTTGGATGTGACGGCTGAGCCTTAGATTACAACAGACGCAAAGAAACAGATAAAAACATATAAAAGTTAGCTCATTTTTAAACATGGATGTTTATAAAGATCATAAATCATAAATAAAATCATCTATCATAAATTAAATGTTCTGTGCACAAGTTTCACTTTGTGCACATTTTATCTTGAGACAAAACATGTCCTACACACAATGCCCTCTTTATAATAAAAATAAAGAAAAAATATCAAAATAAATTCATTCAATACTTTCTTTTGTTTTATTTTGCATGTATTTTTTGTAATACATGCTTTATACTTGTGATACAAATACATGTAATTGAACCAGTGAATAAATGTACATTTTTAGGAAAATATTTTTTCAGAAAAACCTGTTCCCTTAAGACATTTGTTGTAATCAGACCATGTGGATTATCTCAAAATATCCACCAGTAATCCCTCGCCACTTCGTGTTTCAAGTTTCGTGGTTTCAGCGCATCGCAGATTTTTCAGAAATATGAATCGAAAAATAAAAATTCTAAAATACCGCCATATCGGCAGCCGTATTGCGGAAAGCAGCGTTGCTTCATCGTGATGCGCGAGAAACGGTTTCCCAGGATGCCAGACAAAGAGAGAAACTCTCTCAGAGGCTTTGTACACACACACGGCACTCAGACAAGACACGTGATTGGTTCCCGGCGCGAGATCGACCAATGAGAGCATGAGTGGATGTATCCCGTGAGCTGATTGGCTGATCCTACTTTGCGGATTTTCACCTATCGCGGGGTGTTCCGGTCCACATTAACCGCGATAAACGAGGGATCACTATTAGTCTCACTAATATTACTACTACTACTACTACTACTACTACACTATTATTTTTTAAATGAATATATTTTAATATACAGTAATACCTATCTCGAATTGCTCGTATCTCGAATTGCTCGTATCTCGAATCATATTTTCCCATAAGAAATAATAGAAAACAAATTAATCCGTTCCAGATCCGTAACAGTGGAAAAAACAACATGTTTTTATTGGTATAGACACACACACACACGCACAATTATAGTACATGTATACAGTATAAGGATTTGTGTGATGTCATATAAAATGTGGTTTTAATTATAAGTTTTTACACTCAGTAGTGGCAGGTGCGGAGGAGGGAGGAAGGGGGTTGGTACGGAGACTCCATAACTTACGTAAACTTAAATTAACATAACTGAACTTAGCTTACATCTTTTTTTTTTACTTTTCTTTTTTATAGTATTCATTTGCTTTTTTCGATTAGTTTTCGTACCTTTCTTACCTTTTTTCGCCTGACTACCATCACTTTCACTTTCACTTGGTGCAGACCTGTTAACAAAATACCAATCGAGGGAGATCGAGGGTTTCTGCCTCCCTTTAAAAACTTTCTGCCACATAGCCATCACTTCCTTAATTTCAGTTGTAGAAATGTTTTCCCCCCGTTCCTCCTCGCTACTGCTGAGCTCTTGCAACGATCCATCGTCTGCAGTGCGATCAGCGATCGATAGTTCTTCCTGATGCTCCTGCTACTCGATTACTCACGCGAGCTCACGCTCATATTTATCCACAATTTCATGCTTCATTTCCATGGTCATCATGCGTTTCTTCTTCTCACTACCATCCTTACCACTCACTTTCTTATCACTTATTCTTACCTGCTATTATGAAGAATAATGCACAAAATAGAGAGAAAATCAGCTACTCGCGGGCGATGCAGACAGAAGTCAGTGAACACTGAAGTGAATGTGCGTCGGCATTGGCGTCAGTACGCGTGCTCGTATCTCGAATATTTACTCGCATCTAGAAGCAAAAATCTGCCCGAAGGCTTTCTTACCTTGGTGCATCCAGTCAGATATTGCTGGAAATGCTGCTGTGTTGTTAACTGTGATAGACATTTTATTTCCTATTTCTTATGTACTTATTAATACTCATCCTTAGAAGTAGGCAAGCTTATCAAAGGACTTATTGCATATATACATACTATAATTTATTCTTTTAATCCAGACGCATCTTCTTCAAATCTTGAAGTGAGTTGTAATTGAAGTGCGATGTGACTAATGTGTGTTGTGTGTGTGTGTGTGTGTGTGTGTGCAGGTGAGGGAGATGTGTCAGCGGGTGAAGGAGCAGATGTTTGAGTATTACGAACAGCCCAGTCAGGGCATGGAGGCCAGATTCGCTGAGCTGTCGGAGGTGCTGGAGAGAAGCAATCAGCTGAGCATCGAGCTGCAGGGAGCCAGTCAAACCCTGGCCGTCATCAATAAAGGTCTGCTGCACAGCACAGATCACTAGAGACACTGTCACACTATAACATGATGTGTGGCAGGGTACACTAGTGTGAGTTTGTGTTACCTTTGGTTCATACGTCGTAACAGAGGCAGAGTCTCGTTCACTCAAAGTAATTCAACTTAAACGAATGGAGGAACTGTTCAAACGTTAATATTTAAAATGTGTTTTCTTCCTGTAGTACGTTAAAGAAAGTCCAAATGTTAATATGGGTTGTATTGAAATGTCTGTTTCATTACTTGGTTCATTTAAAATAAATTTACTGTCATTCCTTCACCCAAAAGTGCAAAAGTGTTTTTGGTAACCGCATTACTGCTGTTTCAATAACTAAGGTTTGAGATTTGTAGGATTAAGGCTTTTCTCTTCCAGCATTAGTTACTGAAAACTCATTTAATTCATTGCCAGTTCTCTTTATGGCGTTCTCAGCACAAATGAGCTGCTCTAAAATAAATGTAGAGGGCAAGATGAGACGCCATTACAAAATGAGTTTTTGGTTATAGACCGTAGAGCCTCTCGGTACAATCTGCATAATGAAAACAAAAGGGGAAACGCTGTAATAGTTCTCATTTTATTCACTTGCATTAAATATTATTTGTTCAAAACAGCCTAACAATGAGATTTTTTATTGTTTTAATACATTAATGTACAAACTAAAACATCTCTGCGATCCTTGGAGCAATTCTTGGTGCGAATCTACTTAAAAACAATTTTGTGATCTAGTTAGAACATAGAAAAATAAATCTTTGGTAAATGATGCAAACCCTACAAGCATTCTGGAGCTGAATGGGTCAAAGGTCAAAGGGAGCAGAGGTCCGTGTGTGTGATGTGTGCGGCTCATTTGTCCAGCGTGAAGGACTGCAGTCCAGTGACGGCTCTTCCCAGGATCAGGGCATGGATGTCATGGAGACCTACAAAAGACGGGAAAAGTTACTCAGCAGCCGTCAATCAATATATGAACATCAAAACTACTCGTTCTATAATCAGGTTTTATATAAAGTTTCCAGTTTTGAGATCAAAATATTATGCATAAAACATGCTGACACTTAATAAGCAAAACTGAACAAGTAAAGGTGTTCACATGAACAGCTCATGCACAGTAATGCTCATAAATCTACATCTTCATCTGGTTTTGCAAGTTTTACTTCATAAAAGAACAAAGTTTAACTGTCACTTCACTTTTTGATCACAGATCTGAACTTAAATGCTTGCATGAATGAATGCTTTGGAATACAAATCTTATCTGGGTCTCTTTTTAAAGAAAACACTCGTCTGATTATTGAAAACAGCGTTGAAAAATGAAAGCGTAATAAAGTTATAGAAATTAAAGTCAAGTTAAGTGACAGATTGTTTCAAAGCAGTTTTACAGTGATAATAATAAATTAATGCAACAAATGTTTTGTCTGTTCAGCAGCTCTAGAAGAAAATCATTGTCCAGCTTTTGATTGATTCATGTTTGTTGTAAAATTATTAATATACGCTATTGTTTTTAATAACCTTTTTTACTATTTTTAATGCGTTATGTATTGGATTAGATTTGTGGCAAAATTCATTAAATGCAACTTTTCAAGAAACTTCTTGATTATATGAAGTCAAACTGAGTAAAATTTGTTTGACACCGAAAAAGATAATTGTGTTTCTTACTAGTAAAAACTTCTATTCATTAGATTAGATTCATTTCGATCCCCAAATCCCACCTGCGGTGCTACACTACAAAATAAAAGCCCTTTAGAACGAATGAATAGAATTGTCAGAATGAACACAAGACAGAAACGACAACTTGGATATGTTTGATATTGATAATAATATTGATAGATTTATACGCTTTTATCCAAAGCAACTTGCATTGCATTCAAGAAACACATTGACATCCTAATCAGTTCTTGCAGTTGGAATCGAACCCATGACCTTGATGTCGCAAGTGACCACACTCTACTGTTTGAGCAACAGGGTAAAGCTAATATTTAATATAATATAAATATAGTATTTAATTGACATCTTTACTTCGTCTTGTTTCTCCTATAAGAGAACCTGCTGCTGGTCAACATGTCTATTAATGATAAAGTTTACCAGACAAAATATGGTGGTAAAAATGTGGTGGTTATTGTGCGCTGCAACAATTGAGCAGAAATTGAGCTACATATTGTATATTATTAAGACTAGTAGTTAATTTTTTATCCATTATGTTTGCTTGAATTCCCTAATAACTAGGGAATTATTATTATTCTCAATGCTAAATATCCAACAATATAAATATACACATATACTGTATTGTGGGGGATTTTCTACAACAAGGATAAGGCGATGTCTTGCTGCTTGTTGGATTGTTTAAGTCTGTCTAAATCCATTATTAATTCAAATGATTCGCACATGGATGTATCTTTAAGAGTGGGTCATTTAATCGTCGTTGGTTTAATTGATTTGTTTAAAACACAGATTCATTTCAAGTATAAGACATTACACGGCTGCACTGATATAAAACAGCATTCTTGCTTGTGTGGTATTACATAACTATATTATATACAGATTCATCTCAAGTATAAATATAAATCTCATACAGGGATATTTTTGCTCTCATAATTTTATAGTGTCATTACCGTCATTTTAAAAAGAGTTAACTCGTACTGATGTCATTGATAAGTGCATTATGTTGTGTGTGGATTTTGCTTCTGTTTACTCTTGTCATAAGGTAATAATCCACGAGGTGGGAGTATTGCACTGGATTATAGCAATAAATCTACTGTTCTTAGTGATGAGAGCCAGTGCAATGAAATGTTATTTTAAAATTATAGCAACTACTGCATGAAACATGAATCCTATACACAGCTACTGATTTTGTATGTGTTAATTTGGGAATAAAGTTTACATTTAATCCACAGCAGCAAAATTATGATATAAAATAGGACATTAACCTTCTGAACTCTTCTCTGTACTGTATATTATATGTCACTTTTACATGTGCTCCACATACATTTATATATTAATTTTCTTACTTTTGAATTACTTCTGTAAAACGGTTGAAAATGACTAAAGCTTTCCTGTAGCTCAATCAGTAGAGCATTGGTGCTTGCAACACCAAGGTCATGGGTTTGATCCCAGGGAAAGCAAGACCTGATTAAATGTGTTCCTTGAATGTAATTTAAGTCGCTTTGGATAAAAGCGTCTGGCAAATGCATAAATGTGAAGGCCCAGGGACTTTTATTATACAATTCTTAGACAAAATGGCGGACGACGGAAGTTTCCAAGTTACAATTGATTAATAAAACAAGTTTAAAGTGCGTCTTGACAACAGAGTGATCTGAATACAATTTAGATGAGGAACTATTTAGAATTTTCCGAATGTTAATTCTAGATATTTACATTGAAATTCTTCAGAGTCACAAAGCTAAACGCAGATATCTCCAAAAGAAGGTTATTACTAGTAAAAAAAAACGATCTTTAAATATGATTTGATAAAGAAGAAATCCAATTCAAGATATCTCTTATTAACTTCTGTCTAGTCAAAAATCCAATTCAAGAGATCTACAATTGTAATTTGACTAGTAATAAATTACTTTCAGAAATCTACAAATAGGTTTTAGATATCTTTAAAAATGCTAGGATATCTTACATTTGATTATGACCAGTCAAACACTAGTTAGAAATACCTCAGATAATAATTTTCTTCCTAGTGGTAATTCTATTAGAAATATCTTTAAATATCACTAGTAAAATTGTAATTTGAGATATCTCTAATTAGAACTACAGTACAAAATCAATTAAAGATATATTAAATTACAATTTCTACTAGTCAAAACTTATTTGTATATATCAAAAAATATTTAGCAATGGAAAAACATGACAAGTCAATCACATTGTAGATATTCCAAAATGAAAAAGTCAAAATTGCAGAATAGATATCTGGAGTTTTGTCTGGTCAAAATTAAATTATGAATAGTACAGCCAGGGTTATTTCATGCTAAACTATCTGTGGAGCCGCTCTGTGACTGTATTTCAGAGAATACAGACCGTTAGCATGATATGATCAGTTAGACGTCTATAAAGTTTATATTTCTCACATATATGCATCATTGTTTTGAGACAGGTTTTACATTATGAATTAAAGTTCAAATGGCCTTTCCTTCTTGCAGAGCAGCTTTATTTGAACAGGAACTGCACTGGGTATTTTTCTAATGATAAATATTGAAGTTACACAATAAAATGATCAAGATAAAGTACTGATACATAAAAAAATCATTTAATAATAACATTTACTTCGTTTAAAATAATAACAACAGTGAACAAATAGGAAGTGTCTAATGTTTCCATATTTCTTCTCTTAAGCAGAATTAAAGAATCTTCGTGACTTCTTGTAGGAAATTCTCTTCAGCGTCTTTGTGTGTGTCGATCTCTGCTCATCAAAGTCTGGTACCAGGGAGTGCAAGTAAATGAACCAAAACGAAGTCAATCAGTAATGGTTTATTCAGAATGCATCTCAGCTCAGTACAGAATGCATGCAGTATATATAGTGCCCCAAAAGGAAAAGGGCACACAGAAGAATGAGAAAAACAACTCCATATGAGGCACATGAAATGATACTCAGTTATTTCTTGTTGCAAATTCTAGAACAGAACAGTCCTCAGCTCAATGTCAAGAGGAGCTAGATAAAGGAACAATAGTGGATGTGTGATTTCACTCGTACGCACACACAGAAGCTTGCTTAACCAATTTCTGCAGAGTCACTTTAAGGGCACAGTTTACTTTTATAACATACATTTTCCTTCAATCCCCTCTTTTAAGCTCTTTAAAGCTTAACCATTGACAGGTTTATATCTTCGATCACGAGTGACAGAGTCAACCATTCCATACATACGGTTCATCAAACATTTCAACAGACACGGCCCAAAAATGCAAATGGCCACCAAAATCAATAATACAGGAGCTATCATGGTGATGAGTGGTGTGACCCAGCCAAACAAGTTATGCATGAACCCCCATCCCCAGTCTTTGTCTCTTGTCTCATCTTCATACAGTTTGTGCGCGGTCTTTTTCATTTCCTCAACAGCATGACCCACAGCTCCTTCTGCTTCATCTTCAGCCGGGACAAAGGTGCAGCACTGATCCCCCACCATGGCACAGACTCCTCCTTTGTCAGCTAACAACATGTCCAGTGCCAGGCGGTTTTGTATGGTCATCAGGCGCAGGGCACCCAGTTCTTTCCTCACACCGTCCATTCCTTCAGTAGTGTCGTTTACAAATTTAGCCAGTCGGTAATGTAGAACTTCGATGTGCTTCCATTGTTGGGCGGTGCCAAACGAAGAGAACATTGACGTCCACCATCTTTGCCATTCGGTGGTCAAGTGGTGTTCTGCTGGGACGTCATCGACAAGTGCTCTCTTGTGTCGTCCTGTGGGTCTATGTTGGTCGGTTCTCTGAAATATCTGAACAGGATAAGATAATTGAATAGGGGCACATAAACCAGACCAATTACCTGGAATGTCCTTAAACAATGCTTTAGGGCCACAATACCACCACCAATCAATATCTAAGCTAAAGGTACTAGCTGTCAAGCCGCTGCCATTTCGAACGCGGGTTGTCCAGAAATCTTTCAGATCACTAACGTGCGCAGTACTCCATACAATGTGAGTTGTGGTGGTGTTCCGTTTGACCACCTGGAGGCACTGTTCTTTAGTTACCTTTCCGTGTGGGTCGGATTTATTCAGGCTATTGCCTTTATAACAAGCACTAAATTTAAATTTTGGAGGAAACACGGGGTGTATTCTAACGTGTTCTTGCATAAAGGGACGGGTCGGCTTGCTCATATTGACCCTCCATTCCCCGCACCCGTCTGAAACATCCCGTCTCCACGCCTTATCATTTCCATTTGGCCATACATATCGCTTAACACAGCTTGTGTTCATGTGGTCCTGTGGCAGTACAGACATTGACACACTTACTACAGATGACATAACTTGTTGACATACATAACATGATTCATTCGTGTGCATTCTAGCGGTAAAATTAGCATACTGCCAAAACGTATTATCAGTAGGTGTCACAGAAAAGGTGGCTGGTATAATACACCAGAGAAATAAACAACACGCATGCATTCTGAATCAGAGCAGTAATAACAACAATGATAATGAAAAGTACAATGTAATGCTAAAATGTCGACAAAGCAATAATGATTAAAGGATATGGTGCTGCCGTGTTATGTCATACAGCAGTGCTGCGTGTTCAGCTCCCGTCTACTGATGCAATAACAGATGGTCAGCAAAATAAAAGAAACAGTTGTGGGCAGATAGGTCGTGGTCAGTCCTCAGTCAGTCCAGTATTCGCGCAACACCCCAGCCGCTCCGTCCCTTGACGCGGCAGTGACCCCTCTTTGACAGCTCCTACCCCAAGAGGCCTAAGCCCCTCCGTCCTTTGACGCAGTAGTAAACTCTCTTGGACAGGTCCCACCCAAGTGGCCCCTGGTGTGTCTCCCCGTCCCTTGACGATTGCAGTGACCTTTACAGTCCTACACAGGAGACCTCAGGAAACAGGTGTCTCTAACGAACCTAGAAAGACAAAATTAGTAATCACAGTACCTATAGCCTCCCTTTCCTCCCGGCGTAACACAAAGGTTTAGTTTATTCAGTGTGTTCCGGGGCTCTCCTAATGTCTATTGCTCATTTCCTCCCGGTATCTGTAACACAAAATCACCGTTAGTCTTGTGTCCCGGGGCTCTCCTTAGTCGTGTAGCGTGGATCCACTGTGGAAAAGATTCAGTTAATACTGCAGTTCGAGTTACAGCCACAACTTTGGTGGGGGTGCTAAATTTTGGTGCCTCAATAGGATCCCCCATTTTTAAGAATTGTTTGACCATCACCTCATCTCCTACTTGAAAGGGATGGGTGGGGTCCAATGGTAGTGGCACAGAACTCGAATGCATTTTCCTCCAATTTTCATGGAGTGCTTCACATAATAACCTAGAATATTCACCCAGGGGCACATCACATCCCACACCTCCCAGTATTCCACCCCCTTTCCAGGGAGCTGGGAATGGTCTTCCCATGATCATTTCATATGGGGACAGCCCTTTTAACCCTTTGTGGGGGGCCATCCTCATTTCGGCCAGTACAACAGGGAGCAGTGAGGGCCAATCATTGTGACCTGCTGAATGCATTGCTTTGCGTAATTTGTCTTTGATTGTTCTATTTGCCCTCTCCACAATACCAGACGACTGTGGGTGATAAGGAATGTGGTGTTGCCAATCAATCTGTAGTTGTTTTGTCATGTCCATCAGGACTTTGGCCACGAAAGCAGGTCCTCTATCAGAGTCTATAGCGAGTGGAATTCCATATCTAGGAATTATTTCGCGCGTCAAATGTGTCACCACTGTCTTTGCATCCTCCTTTGAGCAGGGAAAAGCCTCCACCCATCTCGAAAATTTGTCTACAAAAACTAGTAAGTACTTATACCGTCCCTTCCTGGGGAGGTGAGTGAAGTCAACCTGCCATTGCTGTAAAGGACTCTCAGGTAGAGGCAGAGTCTGATGTTTTGTTATTGGTTTCGAATTATTACTCATTGCACATGTAACACAACGGTCTAACGTGTCTTTTACTTTCGTTGACAACCCTTTTATGCACAAAAATCGATCCATCTCCTCATATACCCCTCTTTGGCCGCGGTGTGTGACACCATGGAACTCCCAAATGAGGAAATATGCACACGATGCTGGCACACAAACGCGGCCACGATTGTCCACCATGACCCCTTCTGTGTTTGCTGTAGCGCCTAATTCTGCCCAGTGGTGGCGATCCTCATCAGAGGCAGCCTGTTGCATGGCTATGAGATCAGTGTTAGGAATAATTCCACATGTCATAACGTGAGGTGTGTGAGAGGCAGCAGCAACATTCAACCAAGGGGGAAACCGGCCAGACTGGGCCCCCTCTTTGGCAGCCTTATCAGCTAATGCATTACCTCTGGCCTCGCTTGTGTCAAGTGTTGAATGACCTTTCGTTTTAATTATAGATAGACGTTTAGGTAGGCGACAGGCTTGTATTAAATCCATCACTAGAGAGCTGTGTGCTATCGGTTTACCATCAGCAGCGACAAACCCTCTTGTGGCCCAAATTTGGCCAAAATCATGTGCTACACCAAAAGCATACCTGCTGTCTGTGTATATGTTGACATCCTGATCCTCAGCTAAAACGCAGGCACGGGTCAAAGCAACAAGCTCTGCTGCTTGAGCGGATGCAAAAGGCAGGGCTGCAGATTCAGAAACAGTGTTAGGCAATTCACACACAGCATAACCACAGAGATACATGCCATCTTGTGGTTTTGAACATGTTTCGATCGGTTAAATGGTATCTCAGAACATCGTAGTGATCTACATGACAGTTATTCATGAAAGTGGACAAAAACATCGGGTTTGGTTCGCCCTCATTTAAATTCATTTCCCCTACACTGGTCCACACATCACTAAATCGCTGGAAAAAACGAGACGGGGTTTCACCCTTTTCCTGTTTACAGTTAGTCACTTGTGATAGATCGCGATTTGCCGCTTTCAAATTCAGTAGATATTTTTTAAGCTGTTTATCTAGTTCTTTCAGCATATTCGCGGTATCATCTCTCCATTTAAATGTGGTAACCGTTTTAGTTCGCCCGGTTCGCCTAGTTTCCTCCCCAGTCCGTACTTCTTCTTTTATCTGGTCAATTTCATCATTCTCCGGACCAAGCACTGGCACTGCTGCTACCAGGCTGTCTTCATTATATGCGTCGCCTAATTTGAACTGCAGGATAAATCTGTAATCCGCGCCTGTCAATTGACAATGGCGTGATGCTTTGATAAGCATATCAACGAATTGGACGGGTTTCGATGACGACGGCAACATGTCTATTATGTCTTTCAGCGCGCTGACAGAAGGCGGTGTGATATCAACTTTATTACCTCTTAGCGCCCATACAGCAGCCACATTTAATTTTGGTGGGTCAATTTCAGATCCTGAATCAGGACCTGCATCGTCATCATATTCACCGTCTGTATCATCATCATTTTTACTCGCTTTTATGGGTTCTTTCTCTTTGTCGCGAATTATGGACGGTGCGCTTGGTGCGCTCGGTTTAGAGACACACGCGGTATTTATGCTCGGTTGCACATATGGCGGTGGCGGGCATTTTCCCGGCTTGTAGGCAGGATACTCAGTCAATGTTGTCAGTTTTTTTCCCTTCAAGGGTTTTGGTACAGTTTTTAATACTGCTTTAGGAACATATGCGCCAGTTTTACTGCGCCATATGTCGGCCATTCTGTACCACACATCATACCCTGCGCGCATATATGTAAAATCCCAATTTGGATCGCCTTGGTTACCATATGTCAAATCATAAGCGGTCTGTAAAAACCCTGGGTCAAATGTTCCCTCTCGCGGATAAGAACGCCACTGACTGTCCTCTGTCCAACCAGCCAAATTGTCTATATATGGATTAGTGTAATATCCCCACCCACATCGTTCCATCCAAGCTTTTGGAGTTTCACTCGGGTCTGGTTTGGGATATGATTGCCCCATTTTAAAAATGGCCAGGCACCGACACACACAGTCTTAAAATTACGTTTGCGCAAAAACTGCAATTTTTTCCCGATCTATTGATCTATCCAGAACAGGTAGTGAATCTTAATTTTCTCTTACCTGTCTGGATAGATCCCGGACGAGCCCCCAGAACACTGTAGGAAATTCTCTTCAGCGTCTTTGTGTGTGTCGATCTCTGCTCATCAAAGTCTGGTACCAGGGAGTGCAAGTAAATGAACCAAAACGAAGTCAATCAGTAATGGTTTATTCAGAATGCATCTCAGCTCAGTACAGAATGCATGCAGTATATATAGTGCCCCAAAAGGAAAAGGGCACACAGAAGAATGAGAAAAACAACTCCATATGAGGCACATGAAATGATACTCAGTTATTTCTTGTTGCAAATTCTAGAACAGAACAGTCCTCAGCTCAATGTCAAGAGGAGCTAGATAAAGGAACAATAGTGGATGTGTGATTTCACTCGTACGCACACACAGAAGCTTGCTTAACCAATTTCTGCAGAGTCACTTTAAGGGCACAGTTTACTTTTATAACATACATTTTCCTTCACTTCTGTTGACTGCTTTTTGTTAATCATCATATAACGAATTTAGTCATAATGACCATGTCATTTAAATATTCATGAAATATTTAGTAAAAATAAAATTAGGTCACTAAATATTCTGTTCTATTACGTTGACTTTAAATATTGTATATTCATTTCTTTATTACTTATTTAACTATTGCATGTACGGATATTAAAACTACCTTTTAAATGATTTGGTTAGTGATTTGTTTCCTTTCCCATTTCGAATCACACACACACACACACACACTTTTTTGCGTCTTATAAAATTCTTTGAAAAAATAACATCTACACTAACGAGGGACGTAACACCCATCCACACGTCCATGAAGGATCTCTTGTCAAGCCAAAGTCAGAGACTCTGACGAGTGAGCAAAATGTCACGAGAATTAAAGGATGATCAGTACCTGAAACAGTCATGTCTAAGAAGCGTAATAATGCTTAATGTATTGTCATGGCAACACACGTGGAATACCTTCGCTCACGTCACTGGATTCCATCGTTGGGTGAATGAATGGTCCTGACAAATGGCCAGTTCATCCCAAACACCCATCCATCCATCCACACCCACTGGCTTTCCCTGTAATCTTTAAATTTCTGTTTCACAAGTGCCACAGTATCTTCTTTCTTACGGTTCAAACTCATTGGGGTGTGAAGACAGAAGGGAGGGTCAGTTTGAATGATAAAGAGGTGTGTTATGATTTCTGGCATGAAGCTCAAACACAATTCTCACAGAAATGTTTTGCTCGAAGTTTTAATTAACACTGAAGCAGCGACAAAATCAAGCGAATATGTGAGTGATGATTGAGCATTAAACAAGCAGGAAAGAGAAACAACAAGAACAGAGAAAAAGAGAAGAAACGAGCAGAAACATAAGAACCTCAACTGACTTCCAGACACAACCTGACATGAAATCGACTGAGGATAAAAGAAACAAAAAAAGAAACTTCAGTGCCTTGGCATGAGTTTACTGAACTTTGGTTAAAGTTAATGGGAAATATGTTTGCCATCTTGAGGACAATGACGTACCAAAATATCACACAAAATCTTTTGCAACCACTGCGGAAAATAATCGAAGAATTACTAAATGTTGCTCTGCTTCTACTAGTGTGCAACAATTTGTGAGTTTTTGCATGTGCCAAATGTTTTTTCCACAAATGTTCTTCCAAACAATTTGTGAGTTTTTGCATGTGCCAAATGTTTTTCCAAGTGCCAAATGTTCGAACATTTCTGGATCAGAAATGTTCAAACTAGGTGGCGCTGTTGAGCCGATGAGGCATGTCTGTCCCTTTGGTATGCGCAAAAACGATTCGTTGGTTATCTGAGTTGGTTCTGGCCAGTGGACTCCATAGCGCATTAACATTTCTACATGATTTTAATGGCTGTGATTGATGCTCCAGTGACCAAACCAGGGTTTTACCTGGTCAGAAATGGGTTTTGGTGGTGGTTGATGAACATGCTCAGCCAAAGTACTGATGACAAATAAAAATAATAATCAAAATTTATTCAAAATTCAGCAACTAGTTTTCCCAGGATGTCTCCCATCCAGGTACTAACCAGACTCAACCCTGCTCTTCTTCAGTGGGCAACAAGGGGTGATATGGCTGCTCCAAAAGACACGTGATTTTTTTATTTTATTTATTTTTTTTTTTTTACGTTTCAAGGAATTTATTCGGTAAATGTGTTTCCATCATATTTCAATTGTCAATTATTACAAATAAAAGAGCAAATTATGATTGGTAAAGTCATTGCGCAACTGCATCTGCTGTTAGAAGCGCTGGGTGTTATTGAAACTGCTGAAGTATTGAAACATGTTCTGAGACAGAAATGTTAGAAAGAAATGTTAGCTGTGACTTTCTGCAAAATTTCTTCAACAGTGTCAATGCATAATTTCTCCTCTGTGATTCAATATTCAATATTCCCACTTCCTTTCTTTAGCCAGCCCGTGTAAACTGATGAAGAAATCTGGGAAGCAATCAAACGTCATCTCAATAAGGAACATTTCCCTGTTGGGAGAAAAAAAAAGATGTCAAAATAGAAACATTACAATGAGAACACTGAATAAAATGGAATAAACTGAAATTATCTGTGCAATTGTCTTTAAAAAAACTTACATTTTAAAAACTGTTATACGGTTTATAAACAGTTATAAACTGTTAAAACATTTATAGCTTCAAAATGAACTCAAACGTCCCAGTTTGTTTAATCTGAAATAAGCAGGAACAAATGACAGAAGATAACTTGAGGTTTGGTTCACAATTCAAGCGCCTGAAAGACTTCCTTGATATTTCCCCTTCATTTATCGTCTCACTTACTCTTGACACAGTATGACGCGCAGAAATTGTAACAGGCCAAGCAAGTCCTCAGGAAGACCTGGCTCAAAATATTTCCATATAACCTGCAAACAAGAAATGGAGATCTAAAACCACAAATGATATTTTATCCCACACTGACAGCCTGTTTGAAGGCGGTTTATTTTGTTCATTTAAACACGGGGCAGGAAATTGTAATCACTTGTGAATTCAGATGTTAGAAATTTTGACTCACCGTTGATTTCCACTCAGAAAAAGATTTTCCCTCTGAGTGTTTCTTCACACAGGCTTCAAGTTCTTCATTTCTTTCACCGTTCAAGAGACTCTCAACTTCCTCTATATCAGCCAGTTTCCTGATGACGTTTACTTTCCTAAAGGAAGAAATAAAGTTCAAATAAGTTCAGAAACAGACCATGGCTTTTCTCTCTAGATATCAAACACCGTTTTTAAATGTACCTCCAGTTACTCCAGAAAAGCGGGTGATCTAGAACCTCATCAATGGTCAGTCTGTTTTCTGGTTCTCTGTTGATCATCCATTCAATGAGATCCTTGGCCACTATATCTTCCACATGTTCAAGAGAATACGTCCCATTCATGATGTTCATCTCGCGATTCTTTATGTCCCCAAAAGGATGTTCCCCGCCAGAGAGGATGTAGTAAACCAACATCCCAGCAACCTGCAATAAATGAGACACACTGTGAAACACACGCTGATCTGACTGTGAGAATAAAACAATATTAACATTAATATACTTCAGAGAAGCTTTAGCTTTTTTAACCTCACATTGCCTTTTATTGATAATATTTGACAAAATCCATAATAGAAAAATATATATTAAAAATATTTATTATAAGAAAATTATGTATTACTTTTCCCAGCAAATTACAGTTTGTGTAATGCTAATATAATCGTGACAAAACAAGGATTGCCATGAACCATATAATGGGAGCTCAATTTCAGCCAATCTGAAACACTACATTTCATGTTTAATATATTTCTAGATCACATTTCAAAATAATAGGAGTTGATCAAAGTGCTGTTCACTCAGTGTCATAAAACAAACAAAAATGAAAGACAAAACAACACACACAAAAACACAGCTCTCAAATTGAATGCTTAAAAATAAAATACAGTATATATTTTAAGACTGTATTTTAAAGCAGACTGTGTTGGGGTCAACCTCACGAGAGTGGTAAGATGTAGCAGAGTTTAGGGGCAGGAACTGCACAATCTCTCCTGTACTTCAGCATTACTCTAGCGACACCCAGAAACATGTTTCAGCAAAACCTCAGAGAACTTGACGGGATGTGCAGTTGTATAAGGTCAGAAAGGAAAGTTGGAAACCATTTAAGGATTAATAACCAAACACTAAAATAAAAATCAATCCAAAAATGGACTGGAGAACCCAGATCAATGTTAGGAGGCTTGTTAGTGCTGCTTGGGCCAAATATCATGATTTCAGTCTTGTTCTCATTAAAACGTAAGACATCTTAGGTCGTCCATGATTTAATGTCCTTGAGACAATTAAACAATAGTTTTAAAGAGCTGCCATCTTTTCGAAACAAATTTGGCAAAGAAAAATGACTTGAGTTTTGAGATTTGTCAAGAATTAATGAAAACTTAAATTATTCACATAAACAATTAATTTTGAACTCTTTTAATGCTCCATCTATAACTTAAATATGTTATTTATTGTATATTGGCTGTTTCATATAGTGTATGTTGTCAATCTCTCAGCGATCTCTCATTAACTGTCTACAGTTGATTCATGATAATCTGCTTTAAGCTTCACAAACCTGGATGTCGGAGCTCTTTGTGTGACTTTCTTCAGTCTCACTCAGGATCTCTGTCGCCTCCCAGCTCTGTGTGTCAGCTGTGCTGCTCCTCCTCTTCTTTGGTTTGTGGCTGATGTCATTATCAGTTAACTTAACAGTACTGTCAGAATATGTTGATTTTTAACATATAGTCATAAAGAGCAAAATTACAGATTTAGTTGTGATGGTGTAAACGGTAGAAAATGGAAAATGAAATGTAATACCTATAATAATATTGCTGGGTTTTAAAGCACCATGTATCTTTCCAGCAGTGTGAAGAGCTTGAAGGTCATGAAGCATGTCAAACACGATCTTCAAACACGTTTTTTCAGTTGTATCTCTTTCATCTATGTAGTTTTCCACAGAAAAACTGGATTTCCCAACTTGTATAGGCTCATCCCCTTCTTTCAAGTTTGAAGGACAAAATGACCCTGAGGTGCCAGGACCTTCATTTTCACAATGTACTGAAAAAGAATTATAATGATAAGAAGAAAAAAAACTTTGCATCTGTGCAACCTAAATATTTTAAAACAACATAAAAAAGCTATATAACAAGTAAACATACTAGCTTAATAAAAGATAAATCTATTCAACTGTGTGAAAAATATATTAATCTAATAAAGTATTTATAAAGTCAGTGAGGATAGATGTAACTGTTACGGTTGCTGGAGGGATGAGGAGACACAGGAAGTATATTTATTAAACAAGCATAAACCAAAACCACTTTAAAAATATGTCAGTATATTTCAAATAAATGTAGGCCTAATGTATAATTTAGCACTGGGGTTTTCAATCTTTTAGATGAAACTTTGTAATTTTAAATCTTTGTAATGGATCCCCAAATATGATTATACTCATGCAAGGAACCCCTTATCCTATTATTATTTGTGTACATTAAATTTGCATTACTAACTTTAAACAAACAAAAAAATTAACAATTAAATAATTGTACAAATTTTAATTTATTAATAACATTTTCCTCTTTTTCTTTATTAATAAACTTTTCCATGGACCCCCAAAATTTCCCTTGAAATCCCCAGACCCCAGTTTGAAAGCCCCTGATTTAGCACATTAGAAAAAATAGGAATCCTTGTTAGTGAAAAATAGGAATTGGCTGATCAGCAAGTCCTTGTTAGTGTCAGGGACTCAGCACCACTCATTCACACGATCTCAATCACCAGAATACTGAGCACCTGTCACCAAATCTCCAGCACTTTATCACTGGTCCTCACTCTGCACCAGTGGCATAGCCACGAGGCCAGGCCTGGGCCCCCTCATTTACATGTCCAGCCCCCTCATTTACATGTCCAGCCCCCTCAGATTTTCAATTGGTTAAAATGGCAACTTTCTGAAGTGAGAGCACATATCGCACATACTCCTGCCGGCGCGTCGCACAAGACGATCGCTACTCCCTGCTTTTCACTGAATAACTTTTCTGTAACTTTAGTAAAGAATAACCTTTATTTAATTTGTACAGGGAAGATTTTAGGGGGTTATTGGGTTTTCAAATACAGAGAAATCTGACTGAACAGCAAAACTATTGACATTGAAACAAACTGAATCACACAGTTAATGCAGGACTGAATGTAACTGTTAATAACCATTTAACATTGGAATATAATACTATATAATTACTGCTTGGTTAAACAATGGAAGTTCAACTATTAAAGGATGAAATAAGGAACCACAAATCAGAGAATTTGAGTTTAATGTGGATATATTATCAGTATAAATCTTCCTTTTGTTTTAAATAATTTAAAATCATTATCAGCCATTTATATCAATGCGATTATAACAAAACTTAATGCTAAAAGAACCTGATCTTTTAAAAATCAGACGATGTTTGTTGGGTGTCAATTTTTTCAGTTCAAAATAACAAGGAATGATTTGTTTTCATGAAATGTAGTAGTGGAGTAAAAATATATATATTATGTTTTGGAAAGTAGTGAAGAAGTTTCCCAACATAAAAATACAGTGGTACAGCTCAGATATGTGAAAAATGGACTTAAATACAATAACAATGTAAAAATACTTACAGTAAGTGGCCATTGTTGGCAAGTCTTAGTAACTTGAAACCTAATGAAAAAGACATAAAACAATAAAATAAACTTCATAAACTTCAATAAATTTCTTCTCCCTTTTCTATTTCGCTGATTTAGTGATGTGAAAAACAATTTGCCCCCTTCCTGATTTCTTTTTTTTTTTTTTGCATGTTTTTTGCACTTTATTGTTTCAGATCATCGAACTAATTTACATTTTAGTCAAAGATAACACTAGTAAACACAAAATGCAGTTTTTAAATGAAGGTTGTTGTTATTAAGGGAAAACAAAATCCAAACCTACACGGTCATTTGTGAAAGAGTGTTTGTCCCTTAAACCTAACAACTGGTTGGATCACCATTAGCAGCAACAACTGAAATCAAGCGTTTATGTTTTTTGTTATTTTATGATAATTTGCAATGAGTCTTTTACAGCCGTGGAGGAAATAAAGCTAAATGTCACTTACCAGCCAATCAGAACGTAGAATTGTTTTGTTTCCGGCTAAATAATATGATCCCGCTGCACTCAAGATTGTTACTTGGCAACATGGATGCACACACACACACACACACACATATGGAATGGATGTTGGAAGAGTTGGAAATACACTGATGAATTTAGATTTTATGATTCCTGGATGAAATCACCTGCCTGTGATCAAAGAAAGTGAAAGCTGATGATGGGGAATCTAGCCAAATTCATGCTAAATTATCATTGATGTAGTCAAAAACTCTTCAACTCATGGGTGCAGAACACGCAGGGGACAGGGACGTGTCTCCTGCACATTTAAGGAAACATACATTTGTCCCTGCACTCTTTTCAGGTGCAATCGCTCTTTACTCGATCCGCTCGGAAAGGATTTGAAACGGCATGGGAGGCGAGCAGTGAAAACTGACAGCCTTTTTACTGTTTTCAAAAGAAGTTTCTTCTCACTAAAGCTGCATTATTTTCATCCAAATAGAGTAAAACTGATATTGGAAGATATTATTACACATTAAAATAGCTGTTTTCTATGTAATTGTTTTTAGAATTGAATTTATACCTGTCATTTTCCTCCAGTCTTCAGTGTCACATGACCCTTCATAAGCCATTCTACTATGATGATCTGATGATTAAGAAACATTTATGATGATTATCAATGTTCAGAACAGTTATTCTGCTTAAGCTTTAGAAGGCTGTCTCCGATTGCCAAACTGTTTTTTCTTTCTCACTTGAATGCAGATGAAGAGCCATTATATTGTTTATATAATTTGTATATAATTCATTGTTTTCTAAAATTACTTTCATTATAAGAATTTAAGTTTTGTTTGTGATTTATGCTTAATTTAATTTTATTGTAATTTGGAGTACTTTTATTTTGAAATCTCGGTGCAAGTTTGTGCGCAATTGTTGACTTCACGTCAGACTCGAAGTTTCTGCAGACATGCGGGAAGCATGAACATTATGTGCACATCAAAGATAGTTTACTAAAGACTCGAAGGACTTCAACGGTCATAAGGACATTTAAGGACAATTTCTCTTTCTTGCAGCATGCAGCCAACGAGGTATTTTG
This sequence comes from Rhodeus uyekii, assembly GCA_037043235.1. Lineage (NCBI taxonomy): Eukaryota > Metazoa > Chordata > Actinopteri > Cypriniformes > Acheilognathidae > Rhodeus > Rhodeus uyekii. Next base: position 1,678,552 of record JAWRVZ010000096.1, on the reverse strand, counting down.
TTTATCTGTATTTTGTGTTTATTACGTCTTTTGTGTGTGCTTTCGTTTTGTCAGACTAATGTGATTATTTTGCATTATGTTGTTTTTACTGTTTAGTTTTCACGTGGGTTTAAAATGAAGAAAAGCCTTCAAATAAACCAGTAGTAAGAAAACCACTTGTGTCAAGTATGCTTGGAAGGAGAAACAGTGAAAACTCGCCTGTTCAACGCCACGAGTAGGTGACGCAGCAAGTTTCGTCGGACCAGAGGCCTTATCACAACGTGTCTGGATCGATGCACATCGTCGAAGGATTAACAGATGAGCACATACACACGCACATAAGAAGATACACACAGTACACGGTGCAAAGGACTAAGTCATTAAGAACTTTAACACTTAAGAAGGTTTGGTGAAGATTTTCATTGAAAAGAAATCTACGTTGTAGTGTGTAGTAAATGTTTTAACTTGTTTGCTCAGGTAATTTAGTTGAAGATTGGTGTTCATACACACATTTAAAGGGTGATTTAACTCTGTTTAACATTTGAAGTGTTTTTGTAAATAATAAGAGAAGGCTATTTGTTATTTCATAGAAAAGTCTAAGTATTTTCAAGTGTTATATACATTGAGTATATTCTGAAGAGTAATATTCGTTGCAATATTGTTGCTGGGGAGCTTAACATTTGTTTTCTATTTACGTTTGAGCAAGTAGTAGAGATCGATTTAGATATTTTATTATCTATACATATTTTTTACTTACAAATTGGGTCAATTTAAAGTAGATTCAGAATGTCAGATATAAGTGAGTCCGCAGTTCAGGTAAGGGACATTGTTAGGGATAGTGCAAATTCCCAAGACCAACCTGAAGAAGGTCAAGGGATTGCTGAAGCCCAGCAAGAAGAGGCACAGCAGTTAAGAAGGAGTACAAGAACAAGAACTCTGACAGAGAAAGGTAGAGAAATGCAAGCTGGAAATATTAAATCACTTAAACAAAGGTTCAACTACATTTACGACAAGTGGAGAACACACGTGAAAGCCTCAAAGCGTACTTTGTCACAGTCGACAGAGACTTTATCTGATGACCTGCTTAATGATGTCATTGGAGATGTTCAAGGTCTTTCTGCAGATGTCCAGTGTGTTTATGAAGAACTACGCAAAATCACAACTCCAGATCAAGACATCCGTCGGAAAGTGGATCGGTGTGTAGAGATTTCTGATTTTATTGTATCAAGAGCTTCAAGTCGAATGGATGGAAAGATTCCAGAAGGAGAAGAGAAAGATTGGCCAGAAGCAGGCTCTCTTTTCAACTCAAGTACCAGTAAATCAGATTCTCTCACTTCTATCTTGAAAGGTTCCTCAGAGCACTCAAGCAGATCTTCTGTAAAACGACAAGAAGCTGCTGCTGAAGCTGCTGCAAGCCAAGCTGTTCTGGAAGTGTTACAAGAACAAAATAAAGAACAATTGGAAATAGAATTCCTAGAAGCAAAAGTGAAAAGGAAGATAGCTGATCAAGAAGCAGCAGCTGCAAAGCGTCGTTTAGAACAAGAAGCAGAAGAGGTAAAACGAAGGATACAGAGAGAGGAAGAGGAAGCCAGAATTAAAGCTAAACTGGAAGAAGAACATGAAGCTCTCCAAAAGAATCTTGAGGAAAAACGGAGAAAGCTACAACATTTAGAAGCAGTGAAGAGTTTAAATGCAGCTCAAGCAAGAATGCATGTGTATGATCAAGAGAAGGTCATAGAAGAAGATCAGAAAGACATCCTGAAAATGTCTCCTGTACCACAGGCTGTGACCTCCTCCTCATATGAAAGCACAGCAGAGCTTGTGAAAGTGCTGGTAGGTGCTTTAAGTGCAAACAGAATTCCTGTTCCTGAACCTTCAGTATTTAATGGAGATCCATTGCAATACAGTGACTGGAAACTTTCTTTTGAAACATTGATTGATCAGAAGAGCATCCAAGACAAGGAGAAGATATACTACCTCCGTAGGTATGTAGGAGGACAAGCTAAGAAAGCACTTGATGGATATTTCCTACTTGGAACTGAATCGGCCTATGTTGCTGCATGGGACATTTTAGAAGAAAGGTATGGAAATCCGTTTACAATCGCTAAATCGTACAGAGACAAGCTACAGTCATGGCCTAAGATGGGATCTAGGGACAGCTTTGAACTAAGAGAGTTTGTTGATTTTCTACGCAGTTGTGAGGCAGCCATGGTTCATATCAAAGCATTGGAAATCTTGAATGACTGTAATGAAAACAGAAAGATTCTTTCAAAGTTACCAGAATGGCTAACCGTGAGATGGAATCGGAAAGTTATTGAGATAGAAGAGGAAAGTAATCAATTTCCCTCTTTTAGCCAATTTGTTAAGTTTCTGGCAAGAGAGGTGAAGATTGCCTGCAACCCTGTCACATCATTACAGGCACTTAAACTCAATGAGGTGGAAAAGCCAAAATTCCCAAAATGTCAAAGCTTCGGAGCAAAAACACTGACCACAAATTCCAGTGAAAGGTCTGTCATGACATGTATTTTTTGCCAGAAGATTGGACATGCTTTGCACAAATGCAGGAAGCTCATGGAGAAAGAAGTTTCAGACAGAATTAAATTTGTTCAAGCTGAAAAGTTATGCTTTGGTTGTCTCAAGCCTGGTCACTTCTCAAAGAACTGCAACAGTAGGAGTGTTTGCGACATGTGCCATAAGATGCATCCGACCTGTTTGCATGAGGAGCGAACTAAAGAAACCCAAAAACTACAACAAGCCAAGCAAACTACAAGCCAAGAAAGACCTCAATCAACGCAACACAAAGAAACAACCACAGCTGTTACTTCAAATAGAGTAGTTCTTGGTGAAGTTAACACACAATCAGCAGCAATAATTCCTGTTTGGATTTCATCCATAACTCACCCAGCGCAAGAAGTCCTTGTATATGCTCTGTTAGATTCTCAAAGTGACACAACCTTCATTTTAAGTGAAGTAGCTGAAGCATTGGAAGCAAACAAAGAACAAGTGAAGCTCAAGCTCTCAACCATGACTTCAAGAAACAAAGTGGTAAGCTCTCAAAGAGTAAAGAACTTACAAGTCAGAGGCTTTTATTCGGCTAAAAGAATTTCCTTACCACCAGTCTATACTAGGGAGTTTATTCCAGCCAACAGAACACACATACCAACAAATGAAATTGCAAAAGCTTGGTCCCATCTAGAGCATCTACAAGAAGAGCTTGCACCTTTGCAGAATTGTGAAGTAGGTTTGCTCATTGGGTACAACTGCTCACAAGCCCTTCTTCCAAGAGAAGTAGTGTCTGGCCAAGAACATCAGCCTTTCGCACAGCGTACGGATCTTGGATGGAGCATTGTTGGTCACTGGAATCCATATGTAGACTATGGTGACGCTATTGGAACAAGTCATCGCATAGTAGTAAGACAAGTGACACCAGATATGCAATCTTCTGTCAATCTCAAAACTGAAGTATGCTATGTGAGTCAAACTAAAGTAAAAGAAATCACTCCTTCAGAGATAATTAAGGTCCTTGAAACAGACTTCTCAGAAAAGGTTGGAGAAGATGATCCTGTGTCCCAAGAAGATCTTAAGTTCTTGTCAATTTTGACAGAAAACATCACAGAAAAGAACAATGGTCACTTTGAAATGCCATTACCATTCAAAGGGGAAAAGGAACTAATTTCCAGAGAAACCAAGGTGGGAGAAATTAAGAATGATTATCCTGAACTCCGCAAAGCTTTTGCGTGTAACACTAAGGCAAATGAGAGCAAATCGTTATTGGATCGCCTACAGAAATTCTCTGATTGGTCAAGAGGAGTTAAGGCAGTTGCTAGACTGAAACGGAAGATTAAAGAATTCAAAGGTGTAAAGCAAAGAACCAATGAAAGTACAAGCCTAGAAGAAAGAAAAGAAGCAGAACTTCTTATCAAGCTGATTCAAAAGGAAGCATTCTCAGATGAGATAAAGACTTTGAAGCTGAAGAAAGAAATTGCTAAGACCAAAGACAGTAGGCTGTACAAGTTAAATCCATTCTTTGATGAAGAAGGTATCTTAAGGGTTGAAAGACCTATACAGAAAGTTGTTACTTTGCTTGAGGCAGGTTAAAAGGTATAATAATTTCTTGAAGTTAGTCTAATTGGTAAATAACAGAAATGGTGAAATGTTTACATTGCATTTAGAAAAATCCCACATCAAGGTTTGTGTGATTTGGTGGGAGTGTAACTGTTGCCATTATATTGTTTATATAATTTGTATATAATTCATTGTTTTCTAAAATTACTTTCATTATAAGAATTTAAGTTTTGTTTGTGATTTATGCTTAATTTAATTTTATTGTAATTTGGAGTACTTTTATTTTGAAATCTCGGTGCAAGTTTGTGCGCAATTGTTGACTTCACGTCAGACTCGAAGTTTCTGCAGACATGCGGGAAGCATGAACATTATGTGCACATCAAAGATAGTTTACTAAAGACTCGAAGGACTTCAACGGTCATAAGGACATTTAAGGACAATTTCTCTTTCTTGCAGCATGCAGCCAACGAGGTATTTTGTTTATCTGTATTTTGTGTTTATTACGTCTTTTGTGTGTGCTTTCGTTTTGTCAGACTAATGTGATTATTTTGCATTATGTTGTTTTTACTGTTTAGTTTTCACGTGGGTTTAAAATGAAGAAAAGCCTTCAAATAAACCAGTAGTAAGAAAACCACTTGTGTCAAGTATGCTTGGAAGGAGAAACAGTGGGTTTGAATAAAACTATGAAAACTCATGACAGTGAAAGTGGCCCGGAGACACAGTGCTTTAGATGAGGGCCGAAAACCCCTGTCAAAATGTGCAACAAACACTTACAACATAAAACACCATTCATAACCTGAAAGGTGTTTTCTCTCTCTCGCTCTCTCTCTCTCTCTCTCTCTCTCTCTCTCTCTCTCTCTCTCTCTCGTTCTGTATGTGAACAGTTTTTTGAGCATTGTTGTTCTGATGGCTCGTTTGGGGCCATATTTCTTTTAAATTTTGATACAATAATATATAAAACGATTTGTTTTATTTGGATGAATTCGTCTGTCTTTTATCCGATTTACAAATTTTAATAACTTCTATTTGTGCTGGTCAACTATGAACAATGGGTCAAATTGAACCGCAAATATAAACTTGACAGAATTGAAAGGGCCGAATATATGAGTTGCTCCTCCCGTAACAGATGTTTGACCAAACTTGAGAGTCCTGACACATATTACAGTTAAAGCACATTTTATGGTAATCTGTCATAAAACATCATCGATCACAGACCTGTGTTCTGCCAGTCGTCTGTACCGGAGGTGCCAAGAGTGACTTCCTCTCAGTCGTGTAGATTCAGGAGTGGACAGTCAGAATAGAGACTGACGCTACACGAATGCTGAAAGAGGAAAACATGTCACATCATGTCCCTATAAAAGATGGAATTAAATCCAGTTACAGCCAGAGAAATTACCTCAAAACGTTCAGCACTGCGTTGTTGACAAATTTCCACTGAAACAGGAAGACGAGGCGGGACATATTGAGAGGCTTTCCGCTTTTTGAACAGCCAATAGCGTTTTGTTTGTATCACAGCTCAGCCAAAGCATAGGTGCAAAACCACATTTGCCAGTTTATGACACATGTATTTAAAATATAATCCAATGTATTCCCCCTTTAGATCTGATAGGAAACTGCACATTGAACAGAGATCGTCATGCTGAGGACACTGGATTTTTTTTGTAATCTCATTTTATCAGAAGTGTGAAATTACATAAGAGTGCAGAAATTCACAGTATTTTTCAAAATTTTCCAAGTAATTTCTGTGGAAGATGAAATAAACATTTTTCTTAAATATAAAGGATATTGTCATCATTTTCCTCTGCAACAATTCGATGTCTATAATAAACATCTGTATGTACTTTTTCCTCAAGGGTGGAAAATAAATGTATAGTGTATATATAGTTTTTATATAGAGAATGTAGTAAAACAATTCATAGCTTCACAGGACAATTCATAGGACTAAAAAATGCAGTGAATAAACAAGGTGTTTATTATAAAATAAACTGAACAAAAATGACCCAAGCGGTGGCTCCTGTGTGTCCATACACACACCAGCGGACAAATCAAACGAAGAGTCCACCCAGGGGAATAACAGAACAGAAAAACGAGGGCAGCAAGGGAACCCGTCTTGCTGTTAACCTCTCATCTCTGGTTCCTGAGCACAGCGCTAGCACAGCGCTAGCACACTGACAAACGCTGATCAACTGACAACACGGGCAAGACACAGCTGGAAACATATAGGGTAGAGGGAACGAGCAACAGGTGTGGGAGATCAGCCTGTGATTGTGCACACAGTGTTGCCAGGCAGCCCTGATTGCTCAACTCACACGCTGAAGAAATTGACAGGACAATACAGACAACAGAGAAGAACCAGTGACACACCCTGACCTGTGACAGTGGTCAGTGGTTGTGTTTCTGCTCATCTCATTTCTTGTAAACGTGTTACTTCTGTTGTTGGTCTGCGGCGGTCGTTTCCAAGGATTGTAAAATGCAACTTGTGTTGCTGTGCATTTTGCTGCTTTTTACTCTTTCTATTTTTGACAGTGTGACTGGTTTGATGTGTCCATAAATATAACTAAGTGATGATTAACTATTATTGAAGGCAGTCAATAAGCAGAATCGCTGAAGCAAAGAGGAGCATGGGCAGAAGAATAAGAAAAGGAAGTGGTCAGTGGTTGTGTTTCTGCTCATCTCATCTCATTTCTTCAGTAAACGTGTTACTTCAGTTTTTGGTCTTCAACCGTGTGCTCTCTTGTGCCCTCATGCAATTTGCTGTTTTTTACTCTTTATTTTTTGACAGTGTGACTGCTCAGTTCCTGATAGTACAGGTAAATCTCACAGATTTCCATCTGATGTGTGTTTACATCTGGAAGACGTGTGTTTTAGAGTGTTTGGTCATCTGTGAAAAGGAAATAATGATGGAAGGGGAAGGTCCATAAACAGGAGATGAGATCATGGCTCTTGTTGTTCTAATGGCAATTAACTTCATCACCTGAATATCTGAATATGCTTCAAACTTGAGAAACACCCTGATGTTCATTAAAGAGCGTTCAATATGCCAATAGAAAATGTGATCAAAAAGTGTTTTTATTTAAATGTACAGAAATACATAATATTGAATGGGTTGTCTTGTTTTAAACTTTAGTTTCCATATATAAATATTCTGTTAAATGTTGAATGAAATTGGTTGTCATTGTTTTATCATGACAGACAATATTCATTTGCCAATATTCATTCCTGCAGATTAAATGTCTTCTTTCTTAAAGTTCTGTCATATATGTAAAATCAACATGCGAGAAGCTGAACAACGATTTGTTTATTTCTTGATAAAGGAATTACAATTTTAACCAATGATTAATTGGTGAAGCAAAAACAATAAAGATTAAAAAAAAAATCAGTGATTAAACAAAAACATGTTGAAGATATGGGCTTGGCATGGGAGAAGATTAACTGTGAAGTTTGTTAGTGTGTTTAGAAATATCAAAAATACATATGATTTTAATAACGTCAAAATAACCTTTGCATCTGCAGAAAATAAGAGAATGATTAAACCAAGGGTGACATGATATGCATCTGTTATTAATCATACACACTAGAAGAAATAATGCAATAATCAATAAGGAATCAAACATAAGATAAAACGTTTATCAGGAAACTAAATTATATTAAAAGATGAAGTTGTTAAATTGCATATAAGAAAAGAAAATAACATTATTCTTGAAAGACAAGCATTAATTCATGCATTTCTCCAGAGGATAAACACCGACACACACACACCTGTTACAAACAATACATGATGCATAAATTACACAATAGCTCCACAATTTATGGAAGTTGCACAAATTGTTAAATGAAGATGTAACAATAATAAATATTTTTCAAGGAGAAAAAACATTTCTACATTTCTTACAATTGTTTTTGTGAATATTTGAAATAAAAGACGAAAAGAACAAATTGCAAAAACTGACTGAGAAAATTTGTTTTGCTCATATTGGTGGATCTCACTGTATGATAATATAAAAACAAATAGCATAAGAAATTGTACGTCAAACATGTAAATAACAAACAGAAATAGGTTTTGAATCTTCAAGAAACATCAGCTCACACTAATATAATATAATGGATCTCAAAGATGGGAAAAATCTGTTAAACACTTCCATCCAAAATATATGAATGAATAATAACAGAAAGACTTCAATATTCCCATTTCTTTTTATAAGCCAGTCTGTGTAGACAGATGAAGAATTCAGGAAACACTTCAAACACGTCTTCTTCTAGAAACTTGGCATATCTGTGGGAAAATATTGAACTGTTAGTCTGTAGAAACAAAACACAGGAGGATATAATAATACTGAAAGAGTAATATATGCACAGTTAATCCTTTCACATGTAAGTGTAAATTATTCTGGACGAGCGAGAGGTTTTTTATGCGATCGTTATTTTAGAACTTCTGTTTCCATGGCAACGCGTCATGCGTGTCACGTGACTCACCGCAGACACAAAACGCGCTATATGACAGACGTACCGCTTTTATATTTGATTAAAAATAGTCACACATTTGTTGGCCGTGTCATCAACTACCTGGTATCACGATTCTCAAATACGTGCAAGTTTGTTTAAATGCGCGTTTTATTATTTAAAATCCGTTATAATGATCATGTTTGTTGATCTGTAACGCGCAATTCAGAGCATCCTATCAATTCATTCAATTTAATGCCATTCCAGCTTCTATGGTTATTCAATGCAAGAGTTATTTTTAGTTAATAAAAGTTAAAACTAAATAAGGCGTTTAGAGTTAATTTGTTTCTGATTAATGTAATTTAGACTGTTGCGCCGCAGAGAATCTGATCGGTCTGATTTACAACACATGAAACACAGGACAGTAAGTGTCCAGTGAAGTGAGAGAAGAATAGAGTGAACTTTATAGTTTCCATATGTTGTCCATATGTTGTGTATCTGATATAAATAAAACACCTCGTCAAATTATAATTGAACCGATTGTTATTTCTGTGTTTTTCAAATAAATCTGTTGTTTTTCTAGTACTTATGAGTTTTGAAATGCTTGAAACCTAAAATAAACACTCTGTTGTTGAAAACACTGAATAGTTGTAGAAATGTCTAAGTGCTTTTAAACATAACACTGCTTTCTTCTTGTTTTAAGTTCAGACACTTCTTACTTACTCGTGCACCAGTTGGTTGCGCAGAAAGCGCAGAAGCCCAAGAAAGTCATGGGGAAGATTTGGATCAATGTCATCCCAAATAGAACGCATCTAAAACACAAGAAACTGTTACTCCATTAATAGTTCAAACGCAGTCTTGACTCAACCAATACATTTCACAAACAGTTGTGCCAAAAAAAGGCTTTATTTTGGTCATAGCCAAGATTTTTCCATCACCTTTGACTTCCAACCTCTTATATTGCCAATTGTGAATTTAGCTACATCATAACGAAGTTGAGCATTAGATCTGTTGTAACTCTCGACTCCTCTACGATCATAATAACATTTGTATCCCTGGACTTCTTCTCGATCACCTAGTCTTCTAAGAACCAGATCTTTTCTGAAGGAGAAAGAAAGTGCAGAAGAGTCAGTAAGTTCAGCAACAGATCAATCAAGCCAACATTAAACACACCGTGAACATAGTGATAAAAAAGCACCTGTGGTTGCCAGAACTTTACCATAAAAATATAACAACATTTTAGGTTTTGTAGACCTAAACTTCAGGTGTCACAGTCTTAGTTTATGTCATTTTTGACTATATTTAATTCCTGGTTCTATCCTGTTTTCTTTGTATTCATCTGTCATGTCATTAATCACCTCTTTAATCCTGTCAGCTGTGTCTCATTTCCATGATTGTTACTCTGTGTATATGTCCCCTGTATAAAAATCATAATTTTTGTTTCTATGGTGAAGGCAGATAATCAAAATCTCTTGTCTCTTCTATTTACATTATATATATATTATTTTATTTTTCCTATTTATACCTTTATTCTTTTCTTTGTCTTATTTTTCATATGTTCTTTTTCCTTTTTATTATTTGAATGAGTTAAAAACCTTTCTTTACTTTTCTGTAGTTTTCCATAGAGTAAGGATGAATGTTGTCAGCACTTCTCAACAGATAGAGAATGTTATCAGAATATTTTGGGTACAGTTTCTGTTGAGAGTTGGAGCCTGAGCCGAGTTCAGCCTTGGAGAAGCTGTATGTGTGTGTGTGTGTGTTAATATGGTCTGTATTGGTGAGGTGATTAACTGGCACCATAAAACTTGTTGTTCTCGACAAGCCACGTCACAAACCCGTCAACCATGTGATCAACGAAGATAAGCTTCAGACTGTTCTGCTCTTGTGTGGAAAATTACTAGTTTTGTTTTTCTTTCTTTCTTTCTTTCTTAGCCAATCAGAATCATTTAAACGTCATCATTGACGTAGTTAGCACCCTCTGTTAGAGTATAATTGCTGTAACAATGTTATTGTATTTGGGGCGGCCTAGGAACTTGTGAGACCTGAAGCTTCTGCTGATGAAACTGCAAGCTAAACTTCACTAAAATTTCTTCTATTGACTGCACTTCTGACTCCTGGTCTTCATTCAACATATCTGGTCCTCGGGTCTTAACTGTAAATCCCCTACACCTTGATGTCAGAGCTCTTTGTTTTATAATTTTCTTTCGTCAGGATCTCTGTTGCCTCTGTATTGACAGTTGTTTTTCCATCTTGCGGTTTAAAGCTTCTGCCAAAGCCGCTTAGTCTGGCATTGCCTTCAGAATCTGTTGAGAAGAGAGTTTTGATTTTACATATTAAATATATTAGTTATGATATTCTGATAAAGAACAAAATTCTGTTTTTTTTTTTTTTTGTAAAAAAGTACAAATTTAAATATTTTAAATACCTATCAAGATATTTGTAGGATTTATATTTCCATGTACAAAAAATATTCCCAAAAATTCACTGCCAGATAAATATAATTACTATCCTCTTCTAAGGATACATATTTAATTATGTTTTGGCTCTCAAGCTTAGAAATCTTTATTTTTTTTACTTCATTGGTGAAGTAAGCAATATTTTCTGGATTCAAAGATGCACATTGAATTGCTACCAAAGTGCCATCTTTCAAAAATCCCATATATACAGTTACTGCACCTGAAGTGCTAATAATAAATTCATTTTTAAAAATTAAGTATAAATTGCCAACTTTATTTGTAAAATTCATAGTTTTTATATCATTTAAAAGTTTGTTTGCCATTTCTTTTAAATGTCTATTTTTAATCCTTTTTATATTTTCTTCAGAATATGTCAGAAAAATACCTTCTATAAAAGTATTTTTTCTGTAAAATATATGTATATTAATCCATGTATGTAAAAAAGTTATGTATCTCATAGTGGTGCAGGAAGACCTGTGGGAAAAAAGAGGAAAAATAACTTGGTTTTTTTGGGCCCTTTTGTTCAACAGGAATGTGACCAAGTGACATGCAACCTCATTAGATAATATCCTAATTCATCTAATTAAGCAAATTCAAATAACATTAAAAATTATCAAATGAAATGGGATAATGCTATAATGTTATTAGCAATATAAAAGGTCAACATTGCTGGGCCAATCGTCTCACAAAATACAGTCTAACCTTATACATCATAAACATCCAAAACAATTTACACATAAATAATAATTACACATATCATACAGACTATATATATGCATAAATACATGTCAAAATCATTGGCACCCCTGAAAATGTTCCAGGAAATCAAGTACTGCTCACAGAAAAGGATTTTGATAATAAGTTTATATGTTTATTGTATATAATACAATAAACATATATTGTGTCCCCATATATATATATATTCCCTTTGTGTGACTCGAGTGAGTTAGCTGACCCCAGGAGAGTGCTTCGGAGAGGGCGACACAAGCGAGGCAAGAGGGGAGGGCTTCATGCTAGGCTAAAAGCTCGCGCTAGCCGACCACCGCTACCCAGCCTCCTGCTAGCAAATGTACGGTCTCTAGAAAACAAACTGGATGAGCTACGAGCTGATTACAACTCAGAGGGAAATCAGAGAGTGCTGCCCATGACAAAAACACTCTTGACCATGTCTACAGCAACATGCGTGGTGCATACAGGGCTGGACCCCGCCCCAACTTCGGACACTCTGACCACATTTCTTTGTTCATGTACCCTGCTTACAGTCAAAGACTGAAACAAGCACACCCTGTCACCAAATAGATCAAACTCTGGACCCCGGAAAGTGAGAACACCCTGCAGGACTGTTTTGTGCTGACAGACTGGGATGTGTTTAAAGCTGCAGCCACTGTGGAGGACTCTTCCATCAGCGTACAGGATTATGCTGAGTATGTGACTGGGTACATCAGCACTTGTGTCGATAACATCGTGCCCACCATACAAATCAGGAAGTTTCCCAACCAGAAGCCCAGGATAAACAGTCACATGCTACGTGCCCGCTCTCTTGCATTTAGATCAGGCAATGAGAATAAGTACAAAGCTGCGAAGTATGGACTGAGAAAAGCCATCACAGCGGCCAAGAGGCAGTACAGAGAGAAGCTGGACAGCTTCTACTCTACTGCTGATTCAGGGCGGATGTGGCAAGGCCTGCAGCACATCACAGACTACAAGACCACCACCAACATCATCACCTCAACAGACAGCCTGCCGGACGACCTTAACACTTTCTACGCCCGCTTTGAGGCCCCCAGCGACACTGCAGAGAGGGAGCTCACACACACACCTGGATCACCCAACCCCCCTCCCCTCCACCAACCATCTCAACAACCCAGGTCCACAAAGCTCTGAGGAAGATCAACCCCCGCAAAGCAGCAGGACCAGACAACATTCCTGGGCGGGCCCTCAGAGCATATGCCAACAAGCTGGTTGTTGTTCTCACCTCCATCTTCAACCTCTCCCTCTGCCAGTGCATTGTACCATCATGCTTCAAGAACACGACCATCAGACTGACTACAGGCCAGTAGCACTCACTCCAATCATTATGAAGTGTTTCGAGAGAGTGGTGCTGGCCCACATTCAGAGCAGCATCGACCCCCTGAGACTTCAGCCAGCACCATCACAAACATTGGCACTCCACAGGGCACTCCACAGCCCCATCCTCTACACCCTGTACACCTACGACTGTGTCGCCTCCCACAAGGACAACATCATCCTGAAGTTCGCGGACGACACCGCAGTGATAGGACGCATCGCTGGCGGTGACGAGGCAGCTTACAGGAGGGAGGTGGCCAGTCTGGTGTCATGGTGTGAAGACAACAACCTCACCCTCAACACGGACAAGACAAAGGAGATGATAGTGGACATGAGGAAGGAGAGGAGAACGCCTCAGCCACTGTTCATCCGGGAGCTTGAAGTGGAGAGGGTGAGCAACTTTAAATACTTGTGTGTCCACATCAGTGAGGACCTCACATGGACACCTCACATCACGCAGCTGGTCAAGAAGGCTCAACAGCGGCTGTATTTTCTGAGGAGGCTGAGGAAGTTTGGCATGTCGCCTAAGATCCTCAGCAACTTCTACAGCTGCACCACTGAGAGTGTCCTGACGAGCTGCATCACTGTGTGGTACGGCAGCGCTTCTGTCATGGACCGCAAACGCCTGCAGAGAGTGGTGAAGACTGCGCAGAAGATCACCAGGACTAAACTGCCCTCTCTGCAGAGCATCTACCACCGCAGAGTCCACAGAAGAGCTGCTTCCATCATCAAAGACCCCTCCCACCCTCAACATGGTCTGTTTACACTTCTACCCTCAGGACGGAGGTACAGAAGTGTGAAATGCAGGACTTCCAGAATGAAGAACTCTTTCTTTCCCTCTGCCATAAGACTCCTAAACAGCAGATAGGAGTCTACAATCACATCATCACATGGACATTGTTTACATACTGCACTACCTCACTTTACACTATCAGAACTGCACTACCTCACTTTACTACTTTACTCTTTTGCCCTTTTATATTTTTTATATATTTGATCTTTTTATTATTTATATATTTATCTTATTTTTATTTTACTTGTGTGACATTTACTGTGGACGGCAAAGTAAGAATTTCATTGTACAGGGAAACATGCTTTCTGTCTGTACACATGACAATTAACACTTTGAATCTTGAATCTTGAAATGATAGATGTTTTTTAAAAATTGAAATTTAATTATATTTCAGAGTAAACATGTATTGCCAGGTGATTAACATACACCTAATCCAGCTCACCTTTATAATTTATTTATGGCTGAAATTAAGTTAAGTAACCCATACTTGAAATTTGTCCTCTGTATTTAACCCATCTAAGTTTGTAACGAGCTGATGTGTGCAATGCGGAACAAGGAGACTGAGGAGCAGCGGGTTCCAAACTAAACTCACTTTTATTAAACAAAACCAAAAGAGCACACCTTTGCAAAAATAGAATTAAACATAACTCCGAACAAGAATAACAGCAAGAGAACAGGAGACATCCACACACATTAACAGTATTACATTAACAACATTTTACATTTACATTTATGCATTTGGCAGACGCTTTTTTCCAAAGCGACTTGCATTGCATTCAAGGAACACATTGAATCAGTTCTTGCTTTCCCTCGGATCGAACCCATGACCTTGGCGTTATATGCACCAATGCTCTACTGATTGAGCTACAGGAAAGCTATTTGAAACAACCAACAAATACAAGGGAAATGCAAGAAGGCTTTATACACAAGGGAATGGCAAACACCTGGGTAGACTAACAATTAAGTGATCACATGACAGGCGCAGGAAGTGTAACAATGACCGTACAGACAGGAAGTGCACAATTGACAACTGACAGGAAGTGACAAAGAAGACACAGACAGATAGGACCAAGTGTTACTGTTACAAAGGTAGCGAAGTCGCCACCTAGTGGCCATTTACGGATGCGATGGAAGTGATGTACATGTGATCTGCGCATGACAAAAACAGCTGTGCAACACTGAAAGACTGTTCCAGAAGTCCTGTAGCGTGTGTGTTTCATATTACTTATTGTGTGCGTCCATTGGAGAAAAGTGAGTTATATATTCTTCGTTATTTGTTTAAGGGTGAATATATATGTGAATATTTAGTAGTAATCGAGTATTTGGGTCATAAATCCACTCGAGTGTAATTAATGAGTCATGCCATCTCGTTAGCAAAAGACGAACGTCATTGTTGAATGCTCATTTTAGGTTGTTTAACGTGTTTAAGTATTCTATTTGTATTATCACACAGATTCATCTCTATTTGTTCTGTACAAACAAATTTGTTAAGGAATAGAGAAAGATAGTTTAGAAATCATCTGGTTAAGTGATTACTATTGTACTGATTGTGGTAATTTCTCAATAGTGGTGCATTATATGGTGCATGTAACATTTACTACTGTTTTGTTTATTTACAGCCACACAAACACATACATACCAACAAGTTGGCTATGTAAACCCACCATTACAGCATCTGAATCTGCACCTGTGATAATATATATAACATCGTCAGAGTCTAATGTTTGTCTGTGCTGCTGAAGAAAATCAGTAAACTGTTCAAACTGATTCCTGCCTCCTGTCCTGCGTTCTGACCGACGCTCCAAGGCGAGAACTATAGCCTCCTAAGCACCTGTGGTCCTTTCCCTTTAACAGTTACAAAGTGTAGAGTCTAGACGGCGTCCTGCGGGCCCTGCAAGTGCCTCCCTTCCCTCTTTACGGTGACCTCACCTCCAGACGAACAACTATTTGAATTTCCCACGATTTTAACAAAGGACTTCAAGGAACAAGCTAGCCTCCATCTAAAGAAACTCTCCAAACACATGCATCAGAGAATCAGCAACAAGAGAAACCCAATGCAAGTATAGGTCAACAAACTCTAAAGGTGTTTAAAGCTTATTTGCCCCCCTTTTAAGGTTATTTCCATGCTGGCTTTCTCAAAGGTTTAACTGTATGTAAAAATGCTGTTTCCTTACTCTCTCTGTTAAGTCTACGTATGTTTTCTGTTTGTACTCGTAGTTTTGTTATCAAAATATATATATATATATATATTCACACGTGATTTCCTCTGTGATACTCATGAGTGAGTCACTTTAACATTTGCATCTTACTGCATGCTTAAGTACTTTGGTACGATAATGGAAAGATTCTTCTTTATGACTGTCACAAACTGATATGGGGAGGACTCAAGTGCAGGGTTGAAGGAGGAGTTATTAAACAATTAAATAAACAAACATACAAAGGAAACACCCACGAGGGGGAAAACGTAACTCAAACAAGATCATAACTAAATCAAGAAAACATAAACGAATCAGGGCAGGGAATATCCAGACACGAAAAGACATCCAGGAATGACAACGACACCACGCAGGACAGCAAACACACTGGGATTAAATAGGGCACATGAGGGAAGGTAGTGATGAGACACAGCTGGGAATGATTAAGGGAAACAAGAAGGTGGGGCAGACACTAATGAGAGACAAACACAGGGGAGAGAGAGAGCAGTGCCACGGTTCTGTCCACTAGAACACTAATAACACTGGAAACAGAGACAGAACCGTGACACTACCCCCCCTCTAAGGAACGCCACCTGGCGTTCCAACATGGAACAAAACCCCAACACCGACATCACCAAGCATTACACACAAGACAGGGGACTCAAGAAATACAGAACACCAGGGAAGGTAGGGAGGGAGAAAAGGCCAACCAAGAGCAAAAACAACAAAAGTCCACAACATCATGAAAAAAAAAAAAAACATTCAAAGGCAACCAAAAAAAATAGACAGTCCTCAGAACAAAAATAAACAGAGTCCAGGGAAGGGGAACAGGAGGAATGAGCCAGGGAGGATCCAGGGGATCAGGGGTCCCAGCAGGCCGGGCAGCGAGGGCTCTGGGTCGGCCGGCGGGTCGGGCAGCGAGGGCTCTGGGTCGGCCGGCGGGTCAGTAGCTGTGCGTCCTCCAGGCCCACAGGGTTGCTAGAACAAAAAAAAGGTCCACGGCCTTCTTAGCCTCAGCAGGTCTGACTGGAGGTGCTGCAAGCTCTGGGTCACCCTCCTGGCTGGTGGTGGTCTCCGGGACGGCCTGCTGGCTGATAGCAGACTCCAGGACGGTCTCCTGGCCAGCAGCGGGATCTAGGACGGCTCTGTTCCTCCTCCGCCTCCGTCTAGGGGCCACAGGGCAACTTGTGCCCCTCTTGACCACGGGCGGAGTTGTGAGGCGGTTTATGGGTGGAGAAATAGGTTTGGGGACAGATTCCCGTTCCCTTTGATGAACGTGTCCGACAAAATCCCAAAAACTAAGGCCCTCCAACTTGTCGAAGTCCCAGTTGACTAGAGGCCGATCCAAGCAAAGATTGAACGCCTCCTTAAGATCAGCCTCAGTGTAGTCCAAATCATCCATCTTGATGAGAAAGGTGCCAGCCAAGTCTCTAACATCAGTCCCCAGCTGTCGAAAATACTGGGAATTAATCCTTTGCATCATCATATCGAGGGTGGACGGCCTAGATGGATAATATGGACTATAGGTCCCCATCTTTAAAGTTCAAAAAATAAAATAATCCTCTTCCCGCTGAGTCCTCAAGTGGTGGTGTCGTTCTGTCACGAACTGATATGGGGAGGACTCAAGTGCAGGGTTGAAGGAGGATTTATTAAACAATAATTAAATAAACAAACATACAAAGGAAACACCCACGAGGGGGAAAACGTAACTCAAACAAGATCATAACTATATCAAGAAAACATAAACAAACCAGGAATCAGGGCAGGGCACATCCAGACACGAAAAGACATCCAGGAATGACAACGACACCACGCAGGACAGCAAACACACTGGGATTAAATAGGGCACATGAGGGAAGGTAGTGATGAGACACAGCTGGGAATGATTAAGGGAAACAAGAAGGTGGGGCAGACACTAATGAGAGACAAACACAGGGGAGAGAGAGCAGTGCCACGGTTCTGTCCACTAGAACACTAATAACACTGGAAACAGAGACAGAACCGTGACAATGACGATGAAGAAGATTTTTTATTAAAGTTCATAAAGATTGCGTGCCTCGTATGAGCGCACATATGGCCATTGTTTTGAACTCAATACTAGAATTAATCAATTATACAAGCCGAATCAAGCTAGGTATAGTCATAATTTCTCATAATCCATTATGATTATTAGCAAGATACACAATTCCCTTTATGGTTGATTTATGTGCATATTTGATCATAACTCATGATTAAATGCACGCATAAATCCTGCCCCATTTGAGGTGGTTCGCTACAAAAGTTAGTGCACACTTTTTAGAAGCAGTGAGTAGTAAACACGCACCGCAAACCGTGGCACGCAGGTTTAAACCAGCAACCTTTGGTTTACCAGTCGGACTCGTATTTATCATAATAGACTACTTTAAATAACATAAAAGATAATGTCAGGAAGAAATCAGTTCTGGTGTTGTTAATAAATGCCAGAAGTCAATGTCACTTTGGCGGGAAAAAATTAATCATTATCCCAAACTGGCCCCAGAACGACTGATTCACGACCGAATGAAATACACACAGTGTATTTGAAAGAGTGGGTCAAAAACAAGATAGAAAATAGCTTATTTCTTCTAAATTAGTATGTTTCTGATGTAATAAACTTGATAACAACATAAGTGGACCTAACACTAACACTTTATTCTAATTTTAAAAGTAGCTTGTGAGTGTCAGTGTGCCCATCCCTACTAGTCCAGCTGGTCTGTTTGGTTTTGAGCACATGATCAAGTCAAATTAAGCAGTTTAAACCAGCTAGAAAACTTAGCGAACACACTGACCACAGTCGTGCTATCATGTCGACATTAAAGTAGTCTAACCATTTCAAAAGCTGTCTATCTAAATTACACAGTACAAGAATCAATACCAATATACATAATAAAAAAGAGTGATTATTTAGTGCTACTCTATGAAAAACTAACTAAAGTTACGGGTGTTTTTTCCCCCAAAAAATTGAGCAGCAGAAAGGTATAAACAGCATTTACCTTAAAATTAATAAATTTAGATGGTAGCCTTTCAACAAGAGTTTTATATAAGAGGTGTTGCAGGTGTGGGTGGAGTCAGACGTCAGGTGTCAGGGGGTGTATTACAGAAAGATCCTAACTTCAATCCTATCTGTTTGTTAACTGGGTAAATTTCAATAATTACTATGATTTTGTTGAAGGAATGGGGAAATGAAACCTCACAAAGCTCTGAGACTTTCTTTTGACTGTCCCAGGAAAGATTCAAAGCATCAAACAGCGTTATTCTTCTTCTTATGAAAATGACGCATGTGACGCCATTCTCAAACAAGGCTTTTGTTTTGTGAATTTTACAGTTGGCTTTGTAAGTTCGGACGCCAATGGCGTTGCCCTGAAGTTCACACAGTTTTTCAGATTTTTTAGGATTCTTCTTCAATTCCTTTTCCCAGATACACACATACGTCTGCATGATGTCTGTTAAAGAGCGCTTCATCTAAAAAAACATCTGCTGTGTACAAACATCTGAGAAATGTCTTTAAGATGTCAGTTTTACCTACATCCTAAATAATAAACATCTTAAAGACATTTTCTAAATGTCTATTTAACGTCTGAGAGGAAACGTCCTATAGACGTATTGCAGATGACCAAACGCTCTAAAAGATACGTCTTCCAGATGTAAAAACACATTAAATAGACGTCTCTGAGATGTACCTGTGCCATCAGGCTCCATAGTTAAGATAAAGCACTTAAGAAATGATTTTCAGTTATAGTTTTTGTCCTAACTGTTATGGATGCTGTTAATATAATCCATAAAAAATTATATGTAATGCAGAATAAATTAAAAAAAATCTTTTAATGAACACCAAAGAACTAAAATACAACACAAACCATTAACAATACAGAACAGAAAACAGGAAAACTGAGGACTGAAATATACAAGGTTTGCATCCGAAACCAACAATCATTCTGCTGGCAGCGTTTGTGCACCAAGGTTCCTCACAAAACTGACTTTAGCCAGACTTCTGAGGCAGTGTAACAGTTTACTGATCTACAGGAACACAGAGCGAGCTTTGCTGAGAACTAAACACATATTTTATTAAACAGTAGTAATTTCTCACAAGAAATGACATCAGAAGGGGAATACGTTGGTCAAAACGTCCATTTATGCACAAACTGACCATCAAACGCAACTTTCAGAATGGAACACACTGTGTAAAACCATGGAAAGATGACAGGAACAACTGAATATGTGTAGGAATCAAGTTGGCAAAAATGTTTTTTGAGTTTTTATTTTATGTTGAACATGAAAACTGTAAACGCTTATGTCCTCTCAGCTTGAATAATTCCAGTCTAAGTCTTTAGCCACTCTGTATAAACTGATGAAGAAGTCCGGGAAAAGTCCAAAAATGTTGTTCTCTTCAAACTCATTTCTGACATTTCTAGAAACAAAAGATAAGAGTGAATTAAAATCATGACAGAAGCAATACAGCCACAAAGACAAACAGGAACAGAGATGTTCTGGATGAAGATTTTTGTCTCACTTACGCATGCACCAGTTTGTTACGCAAAACACGCAGCAGCCCGAGTACGTCCTCCGGAAGCTTTTTATTAAGGTCTGGCCATATCTCTGAGAGCTGCAAATAAAACATCCATTTTTTGTGCTTGATCAGCATGGGAGAACTAGTGTGTTACATTATTAGTAGTATCAAGACAGCCTTGAATGAACCAAGATAATGTACAAAGCAAGCAGAGGAAGGCTCTTATCTTGTGTTTGGGTGAGTCTTGTTGTTTTACGGTTTTCCTCACCTGTGATTTCCAGTTAGAAAAGGTTTTCCCCTCTGTGACTGCATTTGCAGTTCTGAAGAGCTTCCACAGCAGTTCTAAATCCTCACCCACTATAGCAAGGATGTCCTTTTTCCTGAAGGACAAAATGAGCAGGCAAAGAGTTGCACGTCAATTATGTTCGATCCATAAACAAATGTACACAATCCTCAATGAACAACGTTGCAAAAGAATTACAGCAGGATGGATTCTGACTGTATATTTATCGTTCACTAGCCGATACAATTGCTCTGAAAGTGATTCCAACGATATTGTTCCTCTGTGCCATTATTGTTATAGCTATGGTGTGAACTCTGATATTCTTTAAAATTGAGAACGATTTCTAGAACTACATCTCTTAATGTTTATCGTACGTAGTGGGAAAGTGTCTTAATATGTCATTTGTTTTTGTTCATCTGAGGTTGTATTTATTTCATTTTAACACCTACTATGGACCAGATGATATGTACAGTGGAATCCAGTTATCTCGACGGCCTCGGGGGTTGCAAAAAAGCATCAAGATAACCAACAGCCAATATGCCGATTTATTTGATAAAGCGATTGGCACGCTATAAAAAATATACACACACTGTATATGTTTGCTAACAACAAAAGGCATATGTGCACCAACTAACAGCAGAGATTTACCTGTATATAATAAAAACACCTTTGATTCTCTATAGAAACCTTTAATTATATTCTCCAACATTGCAAACACAATTTCGCTCACAGCATAAACAGTCACAACACACATAAACACATTCGCTCATAACAGCAATTTCGCTCTGACACAGTTCTGAATTGTATTGCACACGCGGTTACTATGGTTTCTTTACAAAGTCTAAAATGCTTTGTTGCTTTTTGCCTTTAACGGTCTGCTTGAAAACAAATGCTTCTAACAACATCTTTTTCGATGTAATCTGGGAATTCTTGGACAGTGAAGGTGAACTCCTGCGCCTCGTCTTCCAAGATAGCATCTGTAAGACTTGATTTTTTCTGTCACTTCCGCAAGTTCTTCTGCAGCTGTGCGGCACTGAGCAAACTCAAACTCAGCGCAGTGAACTAGGTATGATCATGAGTCACGAGATAACCATGTGAAGTGGCAAATTTACCCCTCTTTTGTGCTCGAGATATTAGTGTTCTGCGACATAAAAGAATCGACATAACGGATAAGAAAATACTAAGACAAATAGGGAGTTTGGCGGTTCCACTTCAAAAACGACGACATAATAGGGTTGGCGAGTTAACTGAGAGTCAAGATAAGTGAACTCCACTGTATATTTAATTTTTATACTATATCTTGATATGTAATACCATATAATTCAAAAGGGTGTACTTTCTTTGTCACATGATATATACATATAAATATATACACCTTACTTCTTTTCACTCTCGATTTTAAGTTCTTTGAAGGCCTCATTGATGGTCAGTTTTTCCTCGTTATGCTCCTTTTCTCTGTAAAGGTTGCAAAGTTTTCCTAAGGCCTCGTAATTCTGTATTTCAGGCCTATCACCCAACTTCCTGAGGACTGCATCTTTCCTGAAGGAAATAAAAGGCAGGCACATCAAACAAAAGTGCACATCAAACCCAAAGCTTTTTATATAACATTACTCTGTTTTGAGCTTTGAAAGGGATAGTTCACCCAGAAATGAAACCGGTCATTGCTTACTCATTCTTTTTCATTTTTTAAGGGTGAATATTCTAGACACTCTTTTCAATAAAATGAAAGCAAATGAGGCCCATAAAGCTCCAAAAATTACAAATCAGCATCAAAAACCTGGTCCTTATGATTGGTGTGATCTTTTCCAAGGTCACATAATTTCAGAACAGACAGAAATGTATTCACATTTGATAGTTTGGAATAAGATGAGCGTGAGGAAATAATATAGACTTGTAACATTTTGGGTGAACGATTCACAGCTCAAGATAGATGCAAAGATAAAGAGTCATAAAGGTCCTGGCAGTGACTCAGAATAACAGAGGACATTTAACGTTTTTGTCAAGAGTACCATGAGAGAACATCTGAAGAACTGGAAATAAACAAAATAAACAATCCAGACATGAAGAGTCATGAAGATTAATCCCAGAGAACTAGGTGGAAAACATCACAATCAATAACAGTGAATTTATGCTTTACATTACAAAGATGAAAAGGAAGAGGAATACGATGCATGTATGTGGTAATAGCTGAATGGCAGAAGATAAAAATCACCAGAACTTTTTACAAGCATCACTTATAGTTTACCTGTAATCATCCCAGAAAAAAGGGTGATCTAGGACCTCATCAGCAGTCAGTCTCTCTGCTGGTTCTTTGTTGATCATCCATTCAATGAGATCCTTGGCCACTATATCTTCCACATGTTCAAGAGAATACTTCCCATCCTTGATGTTCCCTTCACAATCCTTTATGTCCCCAAAAGGATGTTTCCCATCAGAGAGGATGTAGTAAACCAACATCCCAGCAACCTGCAATAAACGATAAAATCCAGACATCGAGAAATAGACCGTAAGAGCCTTATCTTGGCGAACTCTCAGTGATCTCAAGACTGCAGTTGATTCAAGATATTTCACAAACCTGGATGTCTGAGCTCTTTTTGTAATCACTCTTTTCAGACTGATTCAGGATCTCTGTTGCCTCCCAGCCTTGTGTACCAGCTCTGACAGTGTGAACTGTGCTTCTGCCCTCCTCCAGTTTGCGACTCAAGCCGAAGTCGGCCAGCCTTGCATTTTTTTCTGAATCTGTGGAGAATATGTTTAACAATCTCTCTCTCTATGACTAAATTGTGATATATTACTTTGTAAAGATAAAATTATGAAGCCTATTTTTGATACCTATCAAAACATTTCTAGGCTTTATATCGCGATGTATCACTCCACCATCATGAAGAACTTTAAGGCCAAGAAGCGTCTCCTTCACTATCCTCCTCAAAGTTTCGTCTTTGACCTTTCGTTCCTGCTGACGAATATCTTCCATATAATCCACTAGATCGTATTCACAAAGCTGTAGTGCAAGATAATAAAAATCTTCATCCTCTGCCAAGTCCACATACTTGACGATGTTCTTGCTCTCAAGCTTTAAATCTCGCAGATGCTTCAGTTCATTTTCAAAGTCTTTGCTGTTTCTTGGATTCTTATTTATGCGTTTAATGGCCACCTCAGTACCACATCTTCCTTCAGGCCGAGATAGACTATGCCACTTCCTCCATCGCCAATAATGTAATTATTACTTCTACAAAAATAGATGTTACTGACTTTTTTCTTGGAGGAATCTTTTTGGAGCTCCTCTATTTTACTTCTGTACTTTATTGAAGATGGGTTACATCTGATGACTTCATCATCGGGTCTGTCTTTCTGATCTGGCCCTTTATCTGTTGCTACGTTTTGATGGTGTGTCTCAGTTACCCGTTTGTCATGGGCTGTCTGTAAAGATAAACCTGGAAAAAATTGAGTTCCAATTAATATTTATATACAGAATACAGTACTGTGCAAACATATTAGGCATGTTAGTATTTTCACCCCCAAAAATATTTAAGGCAGTTCAGTTATTTATGTTTTCCTGAAGTGTTTCAGCAGGAAATATCAATTTACATTTGCAAACATTAATTGTAATAATCCAGTCAGATTTTTGTATACACAACAGCCAGCGCTCCTAAGACACTTGAAGATATATATATATATATATATATATATATATATATGCATTTTATTTTTTGCTTAAAATACTAACATGCCTCAGACTTTTGCATAGTGCTGTATTTATAGTTTAATGATGTTGTTTTCTTAATTATTTTTCTCTATTATTGTACCTTCAAGTTCTTGAACGACATCAGACTCGGTTTCTTGCAATACTTCATAAAAAGCAGATTTTACTGCAGGTCCTCCAGATTTCACAGCCTTCAAGAGCTCTGTTATTTGGTTCCTCTTATCTGCATCTACAATTTTTGAATACTGTACCCAGGTAAGCTTTCTGTTTTCATACAGCTTATCGGCAACTCGCATCACATATCGAACTCTCAGAAGGAGAGCTTCATAGTGCGTGTCCACAAACGCAGCATCTGAGGAAACATCAAAGATCAGTTAAACTCAGCATCTACATATCAAACATCAAACAAATAACTTTTCACCCTTTTCTCATCGACATTATTGTAACAGATCAATAAATCAGCCAGTAAACCCAGAAAACATGAGGTTAAGTGAATTTAATATAAGCAAATATTATTTCAAATGTGTGCATTTAATTGGGGGTTTAAAAAAAACTTACGCTGATTTTCCATTGTTTTTCTTCAGTCCCTTTAAATGAGCTAAAAAGACAAAACATGTAAACAACAACATTACCATGCTGTTTCATACAGAAATTATTTTATATTCTTGGTGTTTTTAATAAATCAAATGCCTGTTTGTATCTCAGTAGTTTTGTACCTTTACTGGATTTCAGATATATCAGTTTGGAGCAAATGTCATCTGCTGTTTTTATATACAGTTTATTAATCATTAATTCCTGTCAGGAAAAATAATTCATCTGTGTGTCGTAATTGTTTTCCTGTGACATTGTGACAACTTATCACACAAGATACCAAAAAAGTCACTGCTTATTCCTTGTCAACCATTTTTTTTTATAGTAAAAACTTTTTAAGCTTGTCTCTAGAGAAACAATGAAAAATATCCACCGGAGATAAACAGAGTGCCATTTGAAATCGAAAGTAAAAAAACTTGCGAACCTGACCAACAGCGCCGGATTAATCTAGCTAATAAACGCTCAAATTTGATGTATATACACATATGTGATGTTAACAAACCTGTAATGTAAGAAAGACAGGCGGAAGACAGGAGGGATAGACAGATTGACGCTGCGATGAGTGCGGAAGAGGAAAACGATGCAACCAATCAGAGCTGGCATAAAACAACACGAGACCTGAGTTTAAACAAACTCACACTGACCATCTTCTCAAACTCTCAATACAGATTCCAGACAAATATAAATCAATAGTAGTCAATTATAATTACAGATAGATAGATAGATAGATAGATAGATAGATAGATAGATAGATAGATAGACAGACAGACAGACAGACAGATAGATAGATAGATAGATAGATAGATAGATAGATAGATAGATAGATAGATAGATAGATAGATAGATAGATAGATAGATAGATAGATAGATAGATAGAAACAAATAGATAAATATATAAATTATCATCTTGCAATTTGTTGATCTGCATTCAAACGTTTTTTTGTTTTTTTTTGCAACAAATTGTTTACTGGGAGTTTCAGGAGATTTTTCCCAAATACATTTTCCAGACGTCTTTTGAATATATATATATACATGTCAAACTTAACAACAACAACAAAAACTATAAAGAGGGTTTGGGGACGATTCAGAAATCCATTGCCGCTTGTTTATATATGGTATTCTTTTCTTTTTCTTATTTGTTCATATATTATTTTCTTTTTCTTATTTTAATGATTCAAGTTAGGGATTTGTATTTTTTCTATTAGTTAAAGCCTTTCTTTGCTTTTCTGCATTTCCCCGTAGGATAAGGATGAATATTTTCTGCACTTCTCGATTGAGCATGTTATCAGAATGTTTTGAGTACTGTTTCTAATAGTTGGAGCCTGAGTCGAGTTCAGCCTTGGAGAAGCTGTATGTGTGTGTGTGTGTTAATATGGTCTGTATTGGTGAGGTGATTAACTGGCACCATCAGGAGACGGAATGACTTGTTGTTCTCGACAAGCCACGTCACGAACCCGTCAACCATGTGATCAACGAAGATATGCTTAGTTTAGACTGTCTGCTCTTGTGTGGAAAATTACTAGTTTTGTTTATCTTTCTTTCTTTCTTTCTTTCTTTCTTAGTCAATCAGAATCATTTAACTGTCATCATTGACGTAGTTAGTAGCTTCTGTTAGAGTATAATTGCTGTAACAATGTTATTGTAAGTGGGGCGGCCTACGAACTCCTTGTGAGACCTGAAGCTTCTGCTGATGAAACTGCAAACTAAACTTCACAAAAAATTCTTCTATTGACTGCACTTCTGACTCCTGGTGTTCATTCAACATATCTGGACCTCGGGTCTTAACTGTAAATTCCCCTACAAGGGTTCCTCACAAAGTTCTCTGTTGTGGTCATTCATTTTAGGAGTCACAGATTGAATCTTGTGACGAAACAAAGATGAAGCATCAGGGTCAAAAGAAGAAGTATATCATATATCAAGTATATATCAGTTTATCAGTCATTGGAAAGTGTACTTTTGATATATAGAGACGAGATTTTTTTTGTATTACTGCCCCGTTTCTTCCCTAGATTGAAAAAGTAAGCAGTATTTTTCCCCCAAACTCAAGCCATTTTGCTCTCATCTAATAAATGCTCCCTTTGCTTTCTCTAGAAAGAGATCACCCAGACTGCTTTTTAAAGCATAAAGAGATTCCTTGTCATCTTCTTAGGGATCTTTAAGATTTCATATATCTTTTAAATCTCCATATTTTTAACAGACATTTATTTTTTCCAAGTTTCCTACAATCGTATTTAAATAGCTCCCATTTAGAAATGGCTGAGATATTGGTCTGAGATTTAACACTCTGTGATTTTGTTAATCTCCTGACTATATGAGTCAGACAGCAAAACAGAGCAAGTTAATTTCCAGTACTGGGTTTAGCTACTTTACTTCGGCGCATGGATTTAGCATCAGATATAGAAATGATCTGTTAGAGGTGAAGGTGAAATTTCCACCGACACCAAGTTTGTAATTAAAGAGTCTGATATCAACCATTGCTCTATATGTGACTTGAGAAAAGCTTGATTTAATCAGGGTTTAAATATCGACAGAGATTTTCTATTAAGGGGTTTACGCTATTAGACACGTTTCTATTTGGAAATCGATCGGCAACAAAATAAAATTGGCATTAAACGAAAGAAGAAAAATTATGAAATCTAAAAGCTTTCTGTCTCATTTCTCATTGATAAGCTACGCAACTACCACTTTCAAGCCCCGTAAATGTAGTAAAAACACCATTAAAGTAATCCATAACACTCCTGTGGTTTAAACTCAATTTTATGAAATACAACTCATAAAATTTGATAGAAGAGCAACTTTGACTGAAATAACCACTCGTTACAACAGAGGTATGCAGCAAAGAATTTATAAGAATTTCACAAAAACTAAATATAAAAACGTGTATGTGATACAGCTGTTTCTAAGGATTTTCAGAAGACACTCATCGCCCGCCTTTACCAACCATTCACAATTTATGAATGACATTCAAATGGAAAAAGAAGCAAAGCATGATTTAAAATCATTACATTACTGATTCAATACACATGAACAGCAAGACAACTTGGAAGCACCTTCTTGAGGTGAAATCAATATTGAGAATTTGGCCAATGAAGAGTCATAAAAACAACATTAAGTGCAAAGCAGTGGAAGCGTCTACAGGCGTCTGTATCCAATTTCTCATCCTCTTCAATATTCCCAGTTCATGTCAGTAGCCAACCAGTGTAAACTGATGAGGAAATCTGGGAACTGATCAATCATCTTCTCTGCGTAGAAGAGTTGTTCCCTATCGGAAACAAACTAGACCAGTCAAATCTTACAATAATTAAAATACAATAATAAAGACAAATCGTCTTTGTTAGACAATAAAATCCCCTCCCCGCTTATATTTATGTACTTACTGATGTCCCAGTGCATTGCGCATATACCGCAATAGGCCAAGCAAGTCATCGGGAAGACTTTTGCCAATATTTGTCCATGTTTTAGGAGCCTGCAAACACAAAGCTGGAGTCTTACATCAAGAAATAATGACAGCAAACCTCCATAAGCTACAACACGGTTTTTATAATACTTTACTATGTTATAATGAACATTGAGGTATTTCTTATTTATCCGTGCACATCATTTTTTTTATTAATGTACCCTCGTAGTCTTTAATCTTCTCTGATGATGTGTTTGCTTACTTAAGTCCCATCTTACGTTTATTTTCTTGTTACAGAAGCAATATCACACAGATATACGTCACAACAGGGAAGAAAAGGTCCATCACATCTTCCGCTTCATACCGACTTTACCATCATCCTTCCCTCGGGTCAGTTTGACACGAAACATTTGTATCTAAAAGTGTTCATTGGAGTGGTGCAAAGATCTTAGGTTGCATTTGTACCACACACACATACAAAATTGCCTGGATTAGAGGAGTTTTGTGGTTTTGGTTAAAAGATCCTTCCTTCACAGGTCAATTTTCACTTCCTTAGGAATGAATGGAATGCTTCAGTTTAGATAGAAAACCTTAATACTGCTCAATAATTTTTTTTAAATGAAAAAGCTAAACTTAACTTGCATGTATGTATTCTGATGAGATAAACTCAAAAACTGACTTAAGAACCCAGAGAAACAAATTATGTTCTCAATGTAGAGCTATTAGGCCATCTGGTGGCAAGAGTCATGACATATGTTATTAATTTATTTTTATTTTTCCCCCGCAGGAGGTCAGCAAAGACACTGAAATTGACCCAATGTGAGCTATTTTGAGCTGATCTGAACTACTTTATTTTAAGTGGAAAGAATGTGAAGATTGTGCTTGAAGTGTATTATTTATTAATAAAATCTAGGTAAATAAAAAATAAAACCGCATTAGAAAACAGAATAAAATGTTATACAAATTCCGTAATTTGACCTGCAAGGGAAGGATTTGTTACAGAATGCGAAAGAAAATGAAGGTTGTAATCTGGTTTGTATTTTCTTTGTCTTGTGTAGTTTGTTGTAAGATTTATGAAGGTCACATACCCATCAATGCTTCTAAAAAGTGACTAAATAATACACTTTTTTTGTGTGGCCTCGATTCAATCAGAACAGATACAACCCAATTTGAAGTCACTCCAACTAGTTGAGAATCATTAATCTAGTTTGCTATGCCATTAACAGCTCAAACTGTTTGCAGGACAGGAAAACACAATCACCAAACGTGACGTTCTTCATTCTAAAAGTCTTTACTCACCTTTGAACTTCCAACCAGAAAAGGGTTCTGTGTATTTCTGTACAGTTTCGTAAAGCTTTTCGTTGCTTTCATAGTTTTTGTATTCCTGGACTTCCTCTTTATTTCCCAAGTTGTGAAGGACCTCCCTGATCCTGAAGGAAAAACAATGCTATGAAGACTCGCATCCATTCTATACATTGATCTAATCCTACTTTCCAAGAAAAAAATGGTGCATATATGAGAGCTAGACACGTAATTTATGAATGTAGGATTACTGTTTTACTCTTATTAATATGACATATCAATTTACATTTACTAACAGGCAGCAAAGCAGCACAATGTAGAAACAACTCACAGAGGGTTAGAACTGATGCAGACAGACAGGTGCCAAAATAATAAAGAGCCCAAAGACTAGAAACAAGATCCTGCCAGTGTCTCAGTACGAGAGGAGAGTTGAAGAACAACTTTACTATCAGGCAAAAACAGCAAAAAAACTGGATATCAACACATAAAAGGAGCAAGAAGTAAAAGCAAAAAATACAGATTATTTAAGTACAGTGGAGTTCTGTTATGTCAACGGTCTCGGGGTTGCAAAAAAGCGTTGAGACAACCGTTTAGCGAGATAACCAACACCCAATATATCTATTTATTTGATGAAGCGATCGGCATGCTATAAAAATGTACATACACTGTACAGTAATACCTCGGTTTACGAGCGACTTGGTATACGAGCAAATCGGTGTACGAGCATGGAGGGTCGTATCGGTGTACGAGCATTGTCTCGGTGTATGAGAAATTTTTTCCCTCACCCATGCGCAGTTTTGCGTCGAAAAGATCCCTTTATCACCCCTTAACTCGTTCATTCTCTCAGTGTCTCTCAGTATGGGTGCATCATTCACCACAGTGCATTATTTTATAAGTTGTTGTGAATATGATTACATGTGAATATGATGAAACTTTATTAATGGAGCATGTTACCAACACCACACATTGCATACTAATGAGACTCACGTGTGTTCACAGTCCAACGCACCCAATGACGTTCTTAAAGGGCCATACACTTTTAGAGAACAGCATACTATAACAGTTATAACTCTGTACAGATCATATACATAAGTGATTTACAGCGGTTTTACCTCGTGTTGTTGCATTAATTGTGATCGCTATTCTTCACGTTGTAATATCGTTACAAATGTTGAAGGAACTAGTTAATCTGATGTGTTCAATAAGTGTTAAGTTAACAGTCTTGTCACTTTAAGAGGGCGGGGTTTCAGTCGGTGCTAGAGAGAGTGGAGTTCTGAGGGATTTGAAAGAGAGCTCGTAAGCAGAGATAGTTTTGATTCTTCTGTTATGTACGGCGTGGGTTGAAACCAGAACCGCAATCCGATAGTTCTCAATAAAATCTCTGAATGAGAAGGAACCTGTCTGGTTATTAAAAGAAGCAACGCTACAATGTAGTGAAATATATAAGCAGTAACACCCCCCCTCCCCTCTCCTCTCGTCTCGATCATGCCAGCAATGAAGAGGTAAAGTGCGTGTTACAGTAAATAGTTAATAATGACAGTTAAACTCTAAAAATACTTAATTAGTATTTATATGAGATCTTAATGGTTATAATTTTAAATGTAATTAATAGGTTAAAACTAAAAAAATATTTAAAATGGGCATTTATGGTCGTGTGGAACGAATCAAGTGATTTTTAGTGCGTTCTTATGGGGGAAATTGTTTTGGTGTACGAGCATTTTGGTTTACGAGCTCGCTCTTGGAACGAATTAAACTCGTAAACCGAGGTATTACTGTATATGCTTGTGTTATGAATATGAGCTCCGCGCTCCCCTCTTTGGCCACCAGAGGGAGCTCACATATATACTGACACTACACTACACACTACATTTCCTAGAAACCCACACATTGGACTGATTGCACACACCAGCTGGACACCATTATGACTTTTTGTCACACCAGCTGTTAACCATTACCTGAACTTTAAAAGACTCCAGTATCAGTGCACAAGTCTTGATTAGCCGTGGTTTTCATTCTGAGCGTTTTTATTCCTGTCTTGTTTATTCTGTTGCCGATTCTGCTGTTACCCGTTTGTGATCATGTTCTGCCTGCCCCGACCTGTGCCTGGAATATCGCTCGTGATTGTTTCTGCCTGTTTTGACTACTCACCTGGATTAACCTACCTGATTCTGTCTGCCTGCCTTTCTGACTCCTGCCTGGATTACCGTTTATGTATGCTCTCTGTTTGCCCTGACCTTGTGCCCGTACGACCATTCTTAATAAAGACAAGCGATTGGATCCCTGTCTGTGAGTCACCCTCTGTTACAGTTTGCTAACAACAAAAGGCATATGTGCACCAACTAACAGCAGAGATTTAACAGTATACAATAAAAACACTTTCGATTTGATACAAACCTTTAATTATATTCTCCAGCATTGCAAACACAATTTCGCTCACAGTGTAAACCAGGGGTGGGCAAACTACGGCCCGTTGGGCTTTTTAATCCGGCCCGCCGAACTTGTATTAAACCTCCTTCATTTTACATTTCCCTGTGACGTCATTCCGTCGCGGCTGCAAGCGGCAGTGGTGCTGAAGCTTTGGTGGAGAGTAGGCGCGCCCCCGTCCCCGTGCTCACCCCCCCCCCCCCCCCCCCCCCCCCCATCAACAATCGCGCATCACGTTCACCCCGGCCTAATCAGTCATAACATATTCGTGAGGTCATCATGCTGTACTAGATTGCATACTTTCTTGCATTCTGCCTGTCTAATGTGCTTACAACTTTGTTATGCCCGCACTGGCTTTGGATCTCCCGTGTTCCACGACCTTCATTCTGGATTTTCACTTCACCTCATCTACACTTCAGCCCATTGGATCCCTGCACTGTCAGGGTTCTGTCACTTCAGTTTGGTTTTCTAGTGTGTTGGTTGACAGAGCTCTGACACTGCCCCTTTGTGTCTTGTGATTGTAAACCCTGCCCACCTTGTTACCTCATTTCCCTTGAGTGTTGTCAGCTGTTCTCAGCCCTTTTTACCTTCCCTCATGTGTCCCTATTTAATCCCGGTGTGTTTGCTGTCCTGTGTCGCGTCGTTGTTGCTCCATGTCTGTGCTGGTTGTGTTCCCGATTCCTTGTTCACCTTAAATCCATTTCATCTGGTTGGTTTGTGTTTGTTTTTAGTGTCTAGTGATTGTGTTTAGTTATGTTTTCCCCCCTTGTGGGTTTTTG
Organism: Rhodeus uyekii; assembly: GCA_037043235.1. NCBI lineage: Eukaryota > Metazoa > Chordata > Actinopteri > Cypriniformes > Acheilognathidae > Rhodeus > Rhodeus uyekii. The sequence continues at coordinate 1,645,553 of JAWRVZ010000096.1, read as the reverse complement.
TTTGCACGTTGTGTTCCTTTTGTTATTCTAAAATAAACCCTATATTTTCCCCTGCGCTTGAGTCCTCCCTGAACGTTTCGTGACATGCACCACCGGACATTGTTTGTTTTCTGCACTATTATAAAAAATGTACTCATTTGCACTTGAATCCGGGTTTTGTGTTTTCCCTCGCTGACAGTAACACCCTGCCCCCTTCACCCCAGCAGCGACGCTTCTCAAAACTAAAGTGTGCATTACAGTAAATTGTCAAGTATTTTTAGAGTTTAATTGTCAATTATTAATTAGTATTTATATGAGATCTTAATGGTTATAATTTTGACTCTAATTAATGGGGTAAAACAAAAACAATTTTTAAAATGGACATTTATTGTCGTGTGGAACGAATCGATTGATTTTTAATGCATTCTTATGGGAAAATTGTTTTTGGTGTACAAGAATTTTGGGTTACGAGCTCTTGGAATGAATTAAACTCGTAAACCGAAGTATTACTGTATAATGAAAACTGAAAATCCACCTTACAGTGTCACTTAACAGCCACTTGCAGAAGTGAAAAGCAAGAAGAAGCATGAGATTTAATTTTGATTTACCTTTTATCGTCCCAGAAATAAGGGTGATTTAAGACCTGGTCAATGGTTGGTCTCCTTTTTTGATCTTTGTCGATCATCCATGTTATGAGATCAAATGCTTTTTTGTCTTTGACATCAAGAGAATATTCCCCTTTTGAAATGTTCACTTCACGAAAGATGCCATTTCCGAAAGGATGTTTCCCACCAGAAAGGACGTAATAGGTTAACATTCCCGCAACATACAATAAATGGAGAGGAAACTGTAAAACTGCACAATAATAACCATTGGACATGATTAGAGTTGAAAAGGTGCAAAAAAGAGAAAAGAAAATCATGATTTCAATGACCTCAATGACTCAATCAAATGCGCTCCTCGCTAGTTGGTCTCAGGTTAGCATGACTGCAGTTGATTTATGGTATTTCACAAACCTGAATGTCTGAGCTCATTTTGTAACAGCCCTTTTCGGTCTGATTCACAATCTCTGTTGCCTCCCAGCCTTGTGTACCAGCTCTGTCAGTAAATACTGTAGTTTCTCCCTCCTCCAGTTTGCGACTGATACCAAAGTCGGCCAGCCTTGCCCTTTCCTTTGCATCTAATGAAAGGAAACTGTTAGTTTTGAATCCATTGAATTAAAGTTCAATTCAGTCATTATTCAGTCATTATTTACTTTCCCTTGTGTCATTCCAAACTTTTTAAAAACTGTACCTATCAAAACATTTCTAGGCTTTATATCGCGATGTATCACTCCAGCATGATGAAGATCTTGAAGGCCAAGAAGCATCTCCTTTTACTATCCTCCTCAAAATCTTCTCTTTGTCATTTTGTTCTTGTTGACGAAGATCTTCCATGTATTCCACTAGATCGTATTCACAGAGCTGGTTCGCAAGATAGTAAAAATGTTTACTCACTTCAAAAGTCACATACCTGACGATATACTGGCTCTCAAGATCTTTCAAATGGCTCAGTTCATTTTCAAAGTCTTTGTTGTTCTTTGGGTTCTTTGTTATTAGTTTAATGGCCACCTCAATGCAATCTTCACTCAAGCCAATGTATACTTGTGTGCCGCTTCCTCCAGAGCCAATCATGTACTTCTCATCTTTACAAAAGCAGAGTTTCCCTACTTTTTCAATGTCAGTCTCTTTCAACAGCTTCTCTAGTTCTGTACCATGTCTTTTGGAGGATCTTTTCCACCTGATTTGTTTCTCCTCAGTGTTTTGTTTGATAGTTTGCACTTGCACTGTTTCTGCATTTTGAGGCTGAGATTGAATTTCCAGTACCTCTGATGAGGTCTGTGCCAGAGGCCCAGACTGAACTCCTGTAAAAAAAAGAAGAAAAAAGATATAAAAGCTCAAAGCTGTGGCTTTAATGTAAGTTCCAAGTTGTATCTCAATTTAACAACACAGTATAATGAGGCTTTTGGCAATGGAATTGTAATTCTGCTAACAGTTTAATCCAAGAAGTATCATAAGCACATGCAACGAGTACAAACATCCCTTCAGTGTTAATCTATCTAAAGGGTTTTGCCTTGTACGCATTGATAAATGTTTAGTATTCCCTAATCTCTCTCACCTCTTTGTGTAAGCTCTTCAACCAGGAGTTTCTCCTTGTCTTTAAGCAAACTGTAAAAAGCAGATTTCGCTTTGTCAGTGTTTAGAGCTTCAAGGAGCACTCTCATTTTGGCCTGATTTGTTTTGGATTTCTGGATCATTGAGTAGGTTTCAGGGAAAATGATTCCAACAGGGTTCAGTGCATCAGCAATGGGCAACACAGTGTTAACTTTCTGGATGAGAACATCACTGTGATAGTGGACAAATTGAGAATCTGAAAAACAAATGACAGATAAACCAGGATATTTCTCAAAATGCAATGAGAGTAATAATGCAGAGTAGAAACATCCATTCAAGGAGTTTAAGAGTCATGCTGACAGTGAGTTTCGTATGGTAGCTTGGTTCTGACATGGAATAAAAAAAAAGAAGGTAATTTGCGTGTTTATATCTCACAATTTTGACAAAAAGTCAGCAACAGAGTTTTGATTTTGCTATTCTGACTCACAAATTCAGAATTATGAGATATAAACTCAGAAGTGTGAGAAATAAAGTCAGCATTATGAGATGCTATGATAATCAGTCACCATTACCTTTATGACTTTTGTTGTTTATGCAATGAAAAAGGTTTACCATAACTAAAAGTCCCTCACCTTGATGTTCAAGCTCTTCAACCAGGCCTAGATTCTTAGTTTTCAACACTTTGTTAAAAGCAGATTTTGCTTTGACGGTGTTCAGAGCAAGCAAGAGCATTTTCGTTTTATCCACATCTTTAGACTCCTGCAGAATCTCTGTGTGTATTTCTCGAGAGATTATTCCATCGTCTCTCAGTGCCGTAGCGATGAGCATCGCAGAAGTGACACTCTGGATGAGAACATCCCTGTGATGATCCACAAATAAAGCATCTGAAATACAAAAATTACAGATTATTTTTTTGCATCACTGTAAACTAATGCACAACTTTGCCAATGAACAACATTTTTAATTTCTAGTCTGTGGTGGATATTTATAAAAGTAATGCATTACAATTACAATATTGCATTACTCCCTTAAAAAGTAACAAATTGCATGTGTATGTGTTACGTTTCTCCTTAACTGGGCTGAACTCGTTTTGTTTTTTTAAATAATAATGTTTTGGGCAATCTTTCTGGGTAAATGTAAAAGCACTTTCACACCAAAATTGAAATAATAATAAGCTTATTAAATCCTTTCAGATTATTATTAATAAATATTAAACGCTTACTTCACCAATAAATAAAAAATGAAGTCATTTTTGCTTATGGTTGAACTGAATCTTCAAAGATCTGCAGAGAGTACATTGATCTCTTAAAGTGAGATTGAATGCATAAACAATTTGTTTCATTTAACATTTAATTATTGGAGGTTTGCACACTCTAATTTTGCATTTCACTGCATTTTGAGGAATACAGAATCTGTTTTTATGTGAGTGAGATGTGTAAATGCTCATACAATTAGTTTAGAACTACAATAACCATCATGTTCACACACACGCACACACAGTCTCTCAACATGAGAGCTGTCAGTTAATACATGGAAAACAAAGTAACTTGCGTACCTTATTTGAAAAAGTAACTCAGATATTTTGTTGTAAACTTAAAAGTAATGCGTTACTTTACTAGTTACTTGAAAAAAAGTAATCTGATTACATAACTGGAGTTACTTGTAATGCTATAAAACTTACCCAACTGCTCCATTGTTTTCATTCAATGGCTTCAAAGTGCAAAACTTCAAAACCTAATCAATAAAGACAGAGGTAATGTGTAGATTAGAATATCCAGCAAGTTTATAACGTGCATGCAAACAAAACTATGAATGGACGCATGAAAGCACAATACAGCTCATTGTGCATCAGGTCATCATATGCCAAGTTCAAGGCTTCATTCAAAAAATAAAACCTACTGTTAAAACTGCTTAAATATGGATCTCATTAGTGGTGAACCTCTACTGTAAAGAGCTCATGTCTGGTTGAACAGACTCTAATATGTGGCTGAGGAATGCTGAATTTCTTAATGCAATTCTAATATTTTTAGTGCGTGTGGAGTGTCAAAGGAGTCGCTCACGTGTCAATAATTAAGAAACAAACGAACAAGTACTGTATCTGTATCTACTCATTCTCCTGTTTTTTTTTTCATGTGTGTGTGTGTGTGTGTGTGTGTGTGTGTGTGTGTGTGTGTGTGTGTGTGTGTGTGTGTGTGTGTGTGTGTATGTGTGTGTGTCGCTTAATAAGCTCGAGGAGAGTTCAAACAGCTCTCCATTATTGCTTTCATTTTCATAAGTGTTTGGGCGAACCCTGCTATAGAACGCACGGTCAAATTTACCAGGAAAAACGGAACATTTGAATAAAAAGAGTATACAAACACCGTGTCCATCATCAAATATAAAACAATTACACGCTGTCAAAGACTAAAAATACATTTTAAGCATCTTTGTTGAACTTTACTCCTCACCTGTCGTACGTGTTAGATGATCCGAACTGACATCGACTCGTTCTTCTGAGTCGGCTCTTTTATTTTATTTCATTGTGATTCTTTCGAACCGAATGCATAAATGACCAGTGTTCCAAATGGAATCTCCTAACGGTTACTTCCCTTCAGTTGATTCCGTTTGAACATTAACAGGGTGAGAGAGAACGGGATTCTACGTGTACGTCTGTCAGGTTGCACGAAGCCCAGTGTGACGGTCTTACCTGGGCGGCGGTCTTCCTACTGTATGGTGCTGCACACTATATACTGCACAATGGAGATACACAGAAGAAATAAGGGATCGACAGAATGGAGAATGAAATCAGTTCCACAGCAATTTCCGTTAACTCTGCTTTATTTATAACATTTCCTGCATTTAAGTCTTTTTTGACATATTACTCTTTCAATTTTGTGATCGTATAGGGAACATTTTAATTAATAATTCAATAAAACAAAAAACATCTCCCTCTTGCGGTTCGTAACTTTACATTAATAAGACAATATTTCAAACAAAACTCATTTTACAAACATACCTGCACAATGGAGATACACACAATAAGTCAAAACACACAATAAGAAAATACTTTCGACACCAAACACATCTCAACATTTCTCTTAAATATTAATTATAGGAAAAAATCCACAATTAGCACATTATTTATGTGTTTGTACACTTTTTAACTGACAATTCTCCCGTTCATCAGAATTTGTAACTTACCCACAGCGATCCCGTCATCTCTGCTGAGGGCGGTTCCTATTCCACATACTAAATACCATCACGCGCCCAACAGATGGCGCTGTTTCCATTATTTAACTCTTAACACACTGTTACACCAGCGATTGGTTAAAAGAGCTGCCAATCAAACCCGAGTCGTCTTTTATGACTCGCGTGTGTTCGCCAGCCTTCGCTCAGTTTGTTGTGAACTCGAGCTCGAGCACGAGCGTTGATTGTTGATTGTTGCTCACCGGAGTTCGTGCAAACTCGTTTAATCCGACATGGATATGGAAGAGAAGCCGAAATACGGCAAGTTTATATCGGGTTTATATTTGCTGGTGTTTGTGAAAGTTTGTGGGTTGGCATTATTAAGACAAGTCCTTAAACAGTAACGCTACCAAACAGAAACTGAAATGGTTTTTAATTTAATGACCTCTCCGCCGTTAATAGTAACAGTTACGCTGTTAAAGCGCTTGTATCGGAGAGGCAACGCCTAAACTCCCGTTATGTACTATGTAAGAGTATATTTAGTGCCTTACCTCATGTTATGTGTACTGATTTTCTTACTCCTAACATTTTGTGAGCACAGCTGCCATATCCAATACAATGCAGTATTTTTTGCTTTCCGTCATGTTATGCATGTTTGTTGAATGTGATTGCATGGCCGAAATGTTTTTTTTTTTTTACTGATTGTATCTTTGTTTTTTTTTTTTTATACATTTGGTTAATAGTTGCACATATGAAAACAGTAGATTTTATAATTGCAGCAACTAAAGCGTGTTTGGAAATATATGGTGTGGCAACTGGTAACTGCGTTTCCAGATCATGTCGAAGCAAATCCAGTAAAGATGTGCCAAAGGGTAAAACTACAAACAGATGTTTGAAACTGCACATCTATTGTGTGTATGAATGTATGTTAGTGGACACCATTGAAAGAACAATTTTGTGAGGGGGGGTTTATTCACTGTAAACCAGAATAAGTTGGCAAAACTAAAAAAATTGAGTTAATCAGTTACATAAATTAAGTTAAGAAACTAAAGTTTAAATGGGTAGAATTGGCAGATCTTTATTTTGTACTCATAAATTTGAATTACTTGACTTTAAATACTTGAGTAAGCTAATTCGTACATTTAACTTAAAATTATCATGTAATTTAAATATTTTTTAGTCAAGCGAACATGGCTAGCTTTTACTAGCTAATTCAACACATGCTAACTGTTAATGCAATGCTTTGATTGCTTTCCACTGGTCACCATGAGGGAACCCCCCCCCCCCCCCCCCCCCAAAAAAAAAGACAGACAAAACCGAAACTCTTCTAAACTAGCACAGCACAACAATAAATGCTACTAAATCTCCCTCTTAACATTAATCTTGCACCAAAAAAATGTAAGTAGTTTTTTGCATTTACTCTTCCTTTCCAGTGTCATGGAAAAGCATGCTGGGTAATAGAAATCCAAATTAAAAGAAACAAGTTCACATAACTCAAAACAATGAAACTGTTCTGATTACTTAAAATGTGTTGGTTTTGTGAAGTCAAAAGAAAAAGAAAGTTCTACATGCTCATAAAAATGAGTTTGATTGAACCAATTTGTATAATTTAAGTTTATCCTACTCAAACCAGTGCATCATTTTTGCTTATTAGGGTTTAAAATGTAGTTTGCATGGTTTCTCTCCTGGATTTCAGTTGGAAACTTCTTTACTTTTACAAAAACATTGTTGTGTGTCCATTAGTCTAAGAACAGTTGGCGCAAAAATAGTCCGCCCTGCGTTTTACTCGCATCTCCTTGTAAAGTATAGCTGGTAACCAAAGTCATAGAGCACAAAGTCTGCTCTCGTGAGTGGGTGTGCGTGTAATTAAAGGGTGGAATATAGGATGGAGCTTTTTAAAGATATAAAATAAGGCCTTACCTCTTAATTTTGAACTCGCAGATCCTTCTGAGCTGTACTTATGTGCTATTTCTGCTGTTGAGGGACTGAGTGCAATGCAGCTGTTTCAGATTAGGGAAAGGATCACTTTTACATTCAGTGGAACTTCTCTAATAGTTTGAAAGAAATGTTAGTCACTGGAAATTTATTTATTTTATTATTGTATTTTAAGCACCATTCAGGCCACCATTCAGTATCTCTGTGTTGTAAAGTACAAATAATGTAAACTATTGCAATGACACTTGTATAGCAGACCCATTTCAGTACGGTAGTTTTAAAGGTAAATTTAAAGCTCAGAATGTTTGTAATGGATGCATATGCTTTAGCTAAAGCTCCTTTTTAGCATTTCCTTATGAATGAAACCAAATGAATACCTCTATATTATGCATTTTAGTTACTTAAATACATAATTTACTGTGCAAAACAGATTTGGCTGCCTCTAAAAATATAAATGGGTACTGAAACAAAGTATGAACATCAGGCCTATACAATCTTCATGTGTTTTGCGGTAAGGCTGTACATAATTGTCTTCTATATGAAGTTGCATCTAGTAATTAACTCGTGTTATAGTCAAGATAACATGGTGTAGTGATTTGCTCTTAGGGTTTATCAGAGGGAAAAAGTATTTTATTTCCTTGTTAGTCAGATGTCAGGAAAAGACTGATATGACTTAACATGGCATTTTTGGATCCTTTACACTTTAAAATTCATATTATCTCGTGACTTTTGACATGACGAAGCTCTGTTTACAGTGTTTATAGTTAGACTTCTTGTGATCGCATCCGGTCGGGGAAATGAACTGCTGATGGCAGCTTTCCTTCCATTAGTCATTTTGAAAAATGGAAGTGCTATTGATTTGATTCCTTCCTTTACTCCTACAGTGCATGCGTTTATGGGCAGTGACTATTTTGGACATTCCTGGTCATTTTAATATTGTTTCTCAGTATTTTTTAATCATTATCAGTCATTATAATAATTTTCTCTGATTTGAATTCTTTAAAATGTATGTCCCCCTTTGGTGAAAATCAAGTTTTTAATGTCGTTTGAGTGCAAATATGCAATTTTAGGTGAGAATCTGTAAGTCAATACCAATGCTGATTATTTAGTTTGCTTTCCTGTCGCTCAAACAGTAGAACATGACGCTTGCAATGCCAAGGTCATAGGTTTGATTCCCAGGGAAAGCAAGAAGTGATTAGATTGTCAATGTGTTTGTTGAATGCAATGAAAGTTGCTTTAGATAAGAGTCGGATAAATGTAAATGCTCAATTTAAAACTGCAGTGAACCAAAGACAATCTCAAGAACAAGGTTTGAAATTTCTTATGGCACAGATTGATTTGTAACAGCAATTTTTCTCTGAAACAGGTGAGGTGAATTATGTATATGATGCATGTTGTGATGAAGTATATTCTTTTCTCCACTGATGTTCTGTTGTTCAAAGCGTTTTAAAGGATACTGATACATAAACATTTGCTCCCATCTCATATTTGCTTCCAGCACCATGCCTCTTTATGGACTCCATTAATGAAAAATCATTACATTTTAAAGGGACAGTCACACAGCGAAAATGAATGAATTACGCACAGATTTTCGTTTCTGCACGGAGCGGGCGTCGTATGCGTAATTCGTCGGTGGAACGAACGTGGACCGTCAGTGATTGTAAGTGGATGTGCGTCGAAGGCAGTTTGTGCGACGGCGGTTTCTGATTTTGAGTTTTGAACGGTTCAAAATCTTTCCGACGCACAACTCGTGACGTCACTATGCGTGACTATATGCGGGACATGAATTTTCTTCTGAAAGTGAAAATTTTTTAAACGGGGTTATTACATTTGACTGACTAAAACCATAAAAATAAAGCCTTGTTTTGAACTTTAATAGTATCTAAGTGATCCTAAAAATTGCTTTTTGCGTTTTCCTCAGATTTGGCATCATGCATTTACTATGACAATGCTCAGTTTTTGATTGATTTAATATAAGTTTTCTCTTTCCATCTTGTCTGAATCGAAGCATAGTTAAAGCATAGTTACATTACTAGCTTTAATTACGTTTTATCGGCATGAGTGGAGAGTCACATGAGCAGGTCTGACTCACTAGATGCCATGTGACACCATGGTAAATCTTCCCTTTTTTTGGCTTTTGATGTGCCACCTTTTTGCATAACTTGTACTCTCCTTTGATTTCATAATAAACCTACACCGGAAACAAATTATTTGTAATCGTAAAGAGAAGATCTTCCACTTGTTCAAATCATTTGACTCATGCTGGAAATGTAAGTCAGGAAGGTTCAACACACGCTTGCGTGAAAATTTGCTTTGCAAATCATCTGCTGGACTAAATACTAAATAGAGTTGTCATAGTCGTCACGCCCAGCTCTGATCCCTCCTTGTGTTAGAGACACAAAACTGATCCATTTATTTCTCCATCCATTCCTTCAGAGACAAGTACACAAGAACTTCAGTTCAGAAAGGACAAGCAACCAAGTTTAGAAAGATCCAGTGAAGGAAATCCAATATTTTCTAGCTTGAAAATAGCTTGTTTTTGATTTTTCAACCTGATCAAGACTGGTTCAACCAGTTCTCAACAGCAGGAGGTTGTTTTCCCGCTTGAAATCAGGAAGTTAAAGTCAAATAGTGGGCTGAGGGACCTTTTCCAAGCTTTATACAGTGAGGTAGGACTATCAGATCATCAGATAAAGCCACTGAACGTCAAGATGCCTGTGGAGGAAGGTGCTTACAAAAAAAGCGGTAACGTCACTTGGTGGAATCTCCTCTTGTTTGCATGCGTTTTCTTGGTTTCGACATGTTGGACAAACCCTTTGAAGCTCTCTTTGAGAAACTTAGCACCATTTATGTTTTCTTACATGACTAATGGAGAAAAATGAGAGTGGTTTTCTGAATCCAAACCTTTTCTGTGCAGCTATCCTGGTTTCATGTTCAAATGGTTTCATATAACATGGTATATTTCAGTGACTGAAATTTAGAAGAAAGGTACGAAAGCTGATACTTGGGAGGTACCCTTTCAAAAGGTACAGCTTTTTTACATTATATACCCGTAAAGGAGACGGATTAGTATCTTAAAGGGACATATTATTTCCTGAAGGTCAGATATTGGTACTGTCCCAGTGACTGCTTTAGTACTTTATTTTCTGAGAGTGCTTTGGGGCTTTTTAGAGGCCATGTTTCTCCTGAAGCTGCTCTTATTCTGGCTTGTTTGCCATTTGCATTCATTCACTGCACTGGTAGAAGTGCGTTAACACTGCATTAGTGTCATACTAGGCCTTTGTCCATCTTCACAATACCCTGGTCTGCCTGGGAACTAAAGCACTCTGTCTTTGCATGTCTGTCTCGGAGGGTGTGGATGTTTACAGTCAGATGCCACAGAAGAAATTCCCATGGCAGTGTCTTCCCTTTAAATTGTGGCGGTTTGCCAACATTTTAGCAATCCACAGCAGTTGTTTTCCTGGAAGAACACATTGTAATGTTGAGCTAACTTATTTAATATAAAGCTGTGACATTATAGTATGGAAGCTTGTTTGTCACAGAATAAAATACTTTATAACTCACAATTGTGACTTTATATCTCACAGTTCTTAGGGGGAAAAAAGGTACAATTATTTCTTAAATTGTTTTATTCCAAGGTAGAAAATAGCTTCTATATTATAGTAACAACTAAGACAACAAATCAACCAAATATCTATAATTACTCAATATATTTATATGTAATTACTGTTTTACAGTATAGAGTCATGAGATGTAATCTTTTTATTTATGTTTATATATCACAATTTTAACTGGAGACCTCTGGTTGAGTTGACTGAGTAACTCTATACATTAATCCTCAGTCATTAACCAAGGCACTTAATACTTGTGTTTTTATATACCGTATTAAAAAAAGCTCTTTCTCTTTTATGCATTTCACACCTGCTTTACTAAACTAATCTATGCTAAACTTGGCATTGTGTACTATAAATGATGTGTGCTCTTATGACATTGCTTTTGGTGTTTCTCTTTTTGCATAAAAGCATCTGCTAAATAAATAAATGTAAATCTATTGCATTATGCCATTTTATGTCAATTACTTGTTGCACTTTAGTTTTGTTTAATCTAACGTGTTTGGGCAAGTTATTGTTGTGCATGTTTTTCCATGCATGTGAGACATAAACAGAATTGTATGTATTTTGTGTTCCTGTACACAAGACATTTTCACAAAGTAAAGGGAAAGATTTTACCAGTTTTTTCCACATGAGAGCTCTGTGGTTGGCAAGTAAGAGCATTTGCACATCTGTTCTTAGTTTATTGCAGTTCACATGATGGAAGTACAGTGGCTTGGAAAACATAGTGTTTGGACAGAAAACTATCTGAATGTAAACGTTAGATCCAAAGTGATCAAAGCAAGTGGCATCTGTGCTCTGTTTCTACGTCTTCTCTCAAAACTACTTGCTTCACTTTTCTGAACCATTTCTGCTCATAAGGAACTGGAAGTGGTTTGGAAAACCAGAGAGTGCCAAAGTATCTTTTTGTTTTTTGTTTTAAACGGTATATCTGTTGATTTAACATTTAAAACCTAATAGACTTTTTTTTCTTTTTGTCTTTGCATGAATGTACTTGGGGTTTTTTTTTTTTTTTTAAACCAATGCTAATTGACATTTTCTAATACAGTGCCATTCAGATATTTTTAAGTGTGGCATAAGATCCAAATACTTCCGTCTGACTCATTTTTTTTTTAGCTAAATTAATTTAGCAGTGCAGCTTGGTTACTTGCGGTTTAGCACATTTCACACCACATGAGTCATTTATTTTAGGAACAACCCCCTTGCTGGAGATGTTATCTGACAAGCAGCAACAAATGTACAGGAATTAGAAATCAGTAGTCTATACATGTCACAAAGTGTCAAAATGATTCATGGTGACCTTTGACTTAGACTGCCCATGACAATGTCACCTTTTTTATATTCTCCAGGGATGAATATGACATTTTTCTTTTTGGAATACCAGTTTTGTCCTATGACCTGGTATCCTCCAAACTTTTGACTTTTTGATTTATGTTAGAAGTTTGATGCGTATACGTTTCCAATGTTTGTTTTTCACCTCTGATATCAGGTCTCTTCTATAGAGCATGTGTTGGCATTCACATTCATGGGCAGGGGTGTTTTATCGCTGCCCTGCATCTGTGTGAGCAAGAGACTAAAAGATGATTCTAATGAGGAAACGGCTGCATAAAAATAACAAAAGTAAACCATTTTATTTTTAACAGACCATATCATAAGGATGGGAGGCAAAATGGACACACAATTCAAATAGTTGAGTAAAAAATGTACTTGTCTGTTTAAAATAACTGCTAATAAATAAAATATATTGCACACTTTATTAACGAGCATGTTAATAAAAATTTGTTTAAACAGTGTAATTTATGGTTTTAACTAAATTTATAAATATAAAAACCTCTTAAATCTTCAGAGAGCTGTAGGGGTTCTTTGTGCAAGAATGTCTAAACTGTGAATGAAAGGCTTGTAAAACTGCAGTCAGTTTAAGTTGAAATATAAAATCTCTTCACTGCCTCTCAAAGTGAGCTGAGATGTGAGATTCAGCCAAAATGGTATGAGGGGAGTTGGAGTCAAAAACTCAGATTGTTTCCAAGCAGTAATCTTTAAAGTTTAAACCAAATAAAACATTTTATGTCTGATGGTCTATGGTAGACATGATCTGATTACAGTAGTACCTCGGTTTACGAGTTTAATTCGTTCCAAGAGCTCGTAACTCAAAACTCTTGTACACCAAAACAATTTTCCCCATAAGAATGCAGTAAGTGTCACTCGATTTGTTCCACATGACCATAAATGCCCATTTTAAATATTTTTTTGGTACAAAAAAGTTTAAGTACAGTTAGAAATTATAACCATTAAGATCTCATATAAATATTAATTGACAATTAAACTCAATTTACAGTTTACTGTAACACGCACTTTAGCTTTGAGTAGCGTCTCTGCTGGTGTGAAGGAGACGAGAGGAGGGTTTTACTGCTTACAGGGAGAATTTCATCCCTTCTTACTCATCTTGAGGTCATTGTCTATATGCTGTACTGTACGTATATATTTCACTACGTGAACAATAGCGATCACAATTAATGTTAACAACAGGAGGTAAAACCGCTGTAAATCACTTATAAAAGTATCACTGTGGTGAATGATGCAACCAAACAGAGCGATGCTGAGAGAATGAACGAGTTAAGGAGTGATGGGCGTTGTGAGAGGATTTCGTTAGGATATTTCCAGTAAAAATGCGCGCAGAGATGCTGAGCGTTTGGACTTTTCCACAAAAAGAATGGGTGTGGGCGATGGAAAAGTTGTCGCACTCTGATACAGTGCTCGTATACTGATTTTAACTTTCCATGCTCGTATACAAAGTCACTTGTAAACCGAGGTATTACTGTTCCCGTGTGGGAATTTATTAAGAGTTTTCAGATTTATATAAAGTGGTTCAAATATACTGTGATAACAAACTGTTTGGTCTGGTATTTTATTTTTTATTTTATTTATAATGCGATTGGGTACTTTTGTGAATAACCAATGAGGTATCAGGATTGGATTGAGGGGCGGGACAAGTGTGGAAGGAGCGAGAAGCACGAGAACGATGAGGGAGGTCTGCAAGACAACCCTCCGAAAAGAATGAGTTGGTACAAGAATGGTACGTTTAGTCCATCTCAAGGACATTAGAGAGTACTTTGAACTGTTACTGCTGGCTAAGCATAACCACAGAGTTCGAGATTTTCAAGTGCGTCACGGATACGAGCAGAACACATCATTTGGCAGATGCTTTTATCCAAAGCGACTTAATTACATTCAAGATACACATTGACTTTATAATCAGTTGTTTCAAAGCAGCTTTACAGTGATAACAGGAAAATAATACAACAAAGTTTGTTTTGGATGTACAGCAGCTCTAGAAGAGCAGAACAATCAATAATATTTATGTATTTTGAGTGTTAAGTTTCCCCAACTAAGCAAGCCAGAGGCGACAGTGGCAAGCAAGCAAATCTCCATGAGGTGACAGATGAATGAAGAAAAAACCTTGTTAGAAACCAAGTGGAGGACCAGTTCTCCTCTGGCCAACAAACAAACAGTGCATGATTATTATATTGACACAAATTCAGCTCAGAAGTCAGATTGAGATCAGGACACTCAAAACATTTAAAACAGTTGTCTTAGATTTTGTTTCTACAAAGATTCAGTGTTTTGGTCTGGATTAAGCATGTGGACAATGTGACAGGTGTCTGAGTATTCGAACAAGGACTCAACATTGCTCTTATTTATTAAGATAAATTAGTGTAGGCAGTCAATAGAAGAAATTTTAGTGAAGTTTAGTTTGCAGTTTCATCAACAGAAGCCGGCTTCAGGTCTCAAAAGGATTTCGTAGGCCGCCCCACTTACCATAACATTGTCACAGCAATTATACTATGCACATAAGAATTACTATACACATTTTCAGTGAGAATTCCTCAACAATCATTAAAGATATTTTCAGGATATCTGTTGAAGAACTGATTTACAGACCAAATGTTTTTTCAATGGTAGTCCAAGAGTGAAGTTAGTCTGCTATATCCCAATTTTACTTCCAATAATTCAAAGTATGATCTTACTTGAAATAAATAATTAATGTTATCAGCTACTATGGTCTGCAACATCTGATATTATGTGGTAGCAATGATCTGGTATTGCACTTATAAGTGCTGGCATTAGCAGTAACAACACCAATCAAGCGTTTGCAACGAGCCTTTTACAGCTGTGGAGGAATTTTGTTGTAATTCAACCACATTGGAGTGTTTTCATGACTTTTTAAGGTCATGCCACAGCATCTCAATAGGATTCAGGTCAGGACTTTGACTAGGCCACTTATTTTCCTTCAGCCATTCAGAGGTCGTTTTGGATCATTTATCATGAAACGCCCCTGAGCCTGGAATGCGGAAGTAACACATGATCTACAGATGCAACCTAATATCAGAGGTCAAAAACAAACCTCTGAAACACAAATATACATTCTCAAGGTCATAGGACAGCGTGGGTATTCCAAATATGATAAAAGGTCATAGATCACATTCATCCCCAGAGAATGTAAGAGGTGACATCGTTGTGGGGGCAGTCAAGGTCAAATAATTTTGATACTTTGTGACCTGTATAGACTACTGAAGTCATATTGCATTAAAAAGCTCTCTGTCTGTTTGGTCGGCGCACCTTTTGCATTTAATTCTGTGGAGGAGGCTTCATTCCAGGGCAGGAAATTGGAAAATATTTCCAAAGCCACATGTCTGTGGGATGTTTTTTTTTTCTGCTATAACTAGACATGTCATTTTCTGATGGAAATGTTTGACTTCAGACGTCACTATCACAGTGCTGGGATGTTCTGAGTGGTTTTGAATGCGTTGGGGCGGATAGGTGGTCATTTGCTATGCAGCAGAGGCTCTTGCTCACTCACTGGGCTGGAATGTGAATTGTTGAGGTTTTCTTGTTTTGTTTTTTTCCCCAAGCGTGTGTATTCACAAAGTGAGAGACATTGTATTTAATCGAGCAAACGTCTGACTGCCCTGTAACTGAGTTGTTGTTTTTAATGTCTTGTGTTAATGGTTTCTTTGTGGTATAAAACATGTCTGTAATATTGATTTGTTTTAGTTCAGTCTTATTTAATTTAGTTTCTTCTTGTTGTTCTCACAGGAGAGCCCAAAAAATTTGACCCCAACTTCAAAGGGCCTATCCAAAACAGGTAAGAATTGATGATTTGTGTTTTTTTTTATATATATATATAACTAGATTTTGCTCAAATATTAAAAGTGGGATTTCACTAGTCATAATTTTCTCAAACCTGTATGACTTCTTATATGAAAATACATTATTTCACAAATGTTCACATAGTCCTCCCCCCCTCCTTCACAAAATGTGACCAGAGGATCTCAAGCTCCAAAATGTACTAAAAAGCCCCAAGAATCATAAAAGTAGTCCATAATGCTCATTTACCGAATTTCTTTCCCAAAGAAATACAACAGAGCAAAGTCAAAGTTGTTAATCGCTAAAAAAAAATCTGCATTGCACTGCAGCTTATTCCCACTTTTGGTTCATTCTTCATATGTTGCCTATTGTTTAAGAAATATGCAAAAACCAATGGAGTAGAATCAAACCCTCTACTAGTAAGAAGATCTTGCATGCAAACCGTAATGCTTTATGTTGGTTCGTCATATAAGTCACTGATCCATTTGTCCTGTGGTTTGAAAGCATGTTGTAACAGACCGTTTCTTTCTGCACCACAGAGGATGTACGGACATTATTTGCTGTATCTTCTTCATCGTGGCCATTGGGGGTTACATTGCAGTGGGAATACTGGGTAAGTCAGTCTGCAATAGTGCTAAAGATGGATTAGTCAGTGTATAACAATGAACCTTTTAATCTTATGTAGTGATTATTGGTTTGTGTGTGGTGAAGAGCATTTGTCTGTGTGCATGTTAGGACTGGGTGATACAGGTGGCTAAAAACATTGGAGATATTCAGTATATTTCATAATTAGTGCTGGCTGCACGATATATCAGAATGATTGAAATATTGTGATATTAAATATTGCAGCTGCAATATATTTTAGGTTGACACAGACAGCTTTTGTTATTGCTATTTTGTTTTCTGAATACCCCATTTCTGATGTTAAATCTAATGTAGTCCTGAATCCCTAAACCCCCTGGTTTACTCTGGCAATAAAAGTACACTTTCTTTGTATGTAATGCTACAGTAAAACACTGCTGTCCCCTTTCAGAAGTTGTTGGGACGCCGCCTTAGCACAAAATAATTGGAGCATAATGTTTATCACTTTTTTTTTCTTTAAAAAAAATAATTGTATACACTTAAAGCATTATCATGTCGAACATAGTTTATGAAGTTATTGCATTTTCTTCAGTATCGTGCTGCCCTATCGTTATCAATTTTCTCTAAAAAGCAAGTCAAAATGTCTATTTGAACTCTTTCACACTCGCATCCAATGATGGGGCTTTGGAAAGATAATGGCTACACAAAAAGCACATTCAAATCTATTAAAATGTGTGTGTGTGTGTTAAATGCTTCCTCCTTCAGCTTGGACTCACGGTGACCCGAGGAAGGTGATCTACCCCACGGACAGCATGGGACAGTACTGTGGGCAGGGGAAACTGGAGTAAGTCTCACCAAATTAAATTATGACTTTTGTTGCTCATTAGTGTGACAATGCTTGAAGTCACTAATGACATCAAACTTGTCAGTCAAACTAATTTGCAAATCATTTGAGATTGTATCAATGACATTGTTGCACCAATAGGTGGCGACAAGTAACTGTTTAAAAATGTATGTCTCTTTAAATCATTTATTGGAGATTTGTTCAAAAATGCTGATTCATCCAGTAAGTCTTTGAGTGAGTCACTGAATCATTCAGTCAAACAAATGTTTTAAATGCCTGCTATAATTATATTTTGTTAGAATCTATAGTAAATTACGTTATTTCGTTTTTTTTGGGTTGTTTCTTCAGAATCGCGACTGCTGTTTTTTTTATTTATTCTCAATTTATCTAAAATTTTGCAACTCTAGCACTCTGAAAAGCAAATTTTTTAGTGATCTATCGGTGAAACTAATAAATATATCGGTGAAACCTCAATTAGCTGAATTTGTGTTGTGTGTGTAACAGGAAGCAGCCCTTTTTGTTCTACTTTAACATGATGAAGTGTGCCAGTCCCATGGTCCTGCTCGAGTTCCAGTGTCCCACTCCTCAGGTTAGTGTCCTCTCCACCCGTTTCACTCTGTGGCTAATGCATGTTTGGATTGGCTACTTCTGCTGTTATTGCAGAATTCAGTTCACCGTATCATAATGGTTTGCATTGATGATGAGCATTTCCAACTAATGCTGGCGTGTCGCATCCATTACAATCTGGATACAAAATGTTTGAATGATATCAAGCCACAAATCATACCATTTTCATTCATCTGGCTATTTCTGTCACCTGAGTTTGCGGTCCTTTCCACTGTCGGCTTTGGCTTGCCTGATTAATGTTTAAAAGAGTAGTATTCAGTAATATTGAATTGAATGACTGCACTGATATAATTGAATAAGAACAATATATCCGTAGTACCCACAATGTACAACTATTCGTCAATATCTTTCTCTGGAGGCAATCATATACAGCTGTATTTGCTTGTGTGCTGCCACAGATCCAACAATACCCAAACATCCATTTTTGGAGCGTGATGAAATCAATATTTGACACTTATTGTTGCATACTGCTTCACAAACTATTTCAACATATTAGGCACTTCACTCTGATATGCAGAATGGCATAAGGTTATGAGAATACGGTTTTTTTGTGTTGTATTTGATCATCAAACCTTTTAAATCTCTATTTCTTTCTGTTTAGGTGTGTGTAGCGAATTGTCCTAATCGCACTATGACTTTGGTAAAGGCCATCGCAAATTTAAATGCAGATGACTGGAAATATTACAAAGAATTTTGCAGAGAAGACCCTGGGCAGAAGGTACATTTATTTATTTATTTATTTTTGCAAGTGTCTAGTTTTTGTAAATGTCTAATGACTTGGTCGATACCGTCTCCCCCTAAAGCCTTTGCCGCAAATTTTGCAAGAAAAACTGTGCCCTGCATATCTGATTTCCAGCAAACCATGTGAGTTCTTATTATTGGACTTTTAATATTTATGGGGAATTATTACATATTGAATTTTAGTGTCTGTTATATAATTTTCAGTTCTGCAACGGTGTTTCCCGTCTCTGGGCAAAAAGGGTGAAGTCATCACTGTGGGCGATCAAGAGACATTTAATGATGGAGAAAAGACAAGAGATGCCAAAGACCTGGTGGCAGGGATGAAGTAAACATGCTTTTAATACTCAAACATACATTTGCAAGAAAATAACTGCATTAGGAATCCATTTTAAAGGGACTATTTATTATAAAATAAATGTTTGTCTTTACAACCACAGGAACGCCACAATAGTCATGGAGGGTCGTCAAGTCGCAATGAAGATCTTTGAGGATTACACAAAGTCTTGGTATTGGATCCTAATGTAAGTGTTTTAGATTTTCTCTAGATTCAGTAGAATTAGTTTTAAGTTGATGATAATTCTAGTGGTTTAGATGCGTCCTCCTTGCATATGACTGTGTTGACTGTTTCTTTATGCAGTTGTTTGGTGATTGCTGTGGTGTTGAGTCTGATCTTCATCGTTCTTCTGCGTTATCTGGCTGGAATCATGGTCTGGGTCATGATCCTCATGGTGGTCATTGTCATTGCCTATGGTGCTTTCTTCAAACATTCACCTGCTGCATGTGTTGATACTGTTACACTGTATGTAATGGTCACTCATTTCTCTGTTCTTTACACAGGTATTGCTCACTGCAGCATCAAATATGTCAATCTGAAGGACTCGCCTGGCTCTAATATCACTCTACAGCAGCTGGGCTTCCAGCCCGATTTCTCCGTATACCTGCACGTCCGACAGACCTGGCTGGCCTTCAGTGAGTAGCGTGTTGCACTGTTGCTATTGCACATATTGTAGGTTCATTTGGCACATAATTGATGTTTAAAGAGTGCCATATGGATCTGAATGCCTTTTAGACGTAACCCAAAAATGTTCTCAAACACATACTTCCAAATACATGAGACTTTCATTCATCCTCAAAACAAATTCTGTGCCTTTATTAAAAATTTCTTCATTCGATACTCTGACACTTTAAAACATTCATAAGAGAATGTTAAATGCATCCTGTAGTCTCTCAGTGGAGGGACATAACTCTCACAGATTACATTAAAAAGATCTTCATTTGTGTTACGAGGATGATCGAAAGTCTTAACTGTTTGGAACTGCATGAGGGTGAATTAATTGTTTTTTTCTGACCATCATGAGGATTAAAATAGTTAATTGATGATAGAAATGTCATTTTTGTGGGGTGAACTCCTCCATTAAGCTTCATCTGAAATATTACAGTAAAGGCACCTAAGTAACTCTTGTTTCTTTCTTCAGTAATCATTCTGGCTATTTTGGAGCTTATCATCATCCTCCTCCTCATCTTCCTCAGGAACAGAATCAAGATTGCTGTTGAGCTCATAAAGGAGGCCAGCAGGTTGGTATATTGTGGTACAATACCTACGTTATACAGTAATACCTCGGTTTACAGGTTTAATTCATTCTCGTAGAGCTCGTAACTCAAAATGCTCGTACACCAAAACAGTTTTCCCCATAAGAATGCAATAAAAATCACTCGATTTGTTCCACACGTCCATAAATGCCCATTTTAAATATTTTTGTTTTACCCTATTAATTACTGTTAAAATTGTAACCATTAAGATCTCATATTAATACTAATTAATAATTGACAATTAAACTCTAAAAATACTTTTTACTGTACAATTTACTGTAACGCGCACTATATCTTTGAGTCGCGCCGCTGCTGGCGTGAAGGAGACGAGAGGAGGGTTTTACTGCTTACAGGGAGAATTTCATCCCTTCTTTCTGACTCATCTTGAGGTCATTGTCTATATGCTGTACTGTACGTATATATTTCACTACGTGAACAATAGCGATCACAATGTGAACAACAGGAGGTAAAACCGCTGTAAATCACTTATAAAAGTATCACTGTGGTGAATGATGCAACCAAACCGAGCGACGCTGAGAGAATGAACGAGTTAAGGGGTGATGGGCTTTGTGAGAGGCTGTTGTTAAGATATTTCCAGTAAAAATGCGTGCGAAGATGCTGAGCGTTAGGACTTTCCCACAAAAATGCGCATGGGCGAGGGAATATTTGTCACACACCGATACAATGCTCGTACACCAATTTGCTCTTATACAAAGTGACTCATAAACCGAGGTATTACTGTATATGAATCCATAATAAAGGCATGATTTTTCAGTGTCTTATGGGGATTCAGCCTAATATTAAATGATATTGCTTGTTTTTCTTAAGTCATTGTCTTGTATTAGTCCTTTAGCATTGGTCTTGTTTACCCTCATTGTGGTTTTCTGTGACCTCTTTCAGGGCGATTGGTTTTGTGATGTCATCACTCTTCTACCCCATCTTTACCTTCTTCCTCCTGACCATAGTCATCGCTTACTGGGGTGTCACTGCAGTGTATCCTTCACTCAAGACTCAAGCTCAAATCTGATTAAGTCACTCACTTAAATCTAAATTAAAATGGTTCTAATAGAAGGGCAAAAAGTCACTCACTAAAACAAATGCATATTAACTTTTAGAGCTTCAAATCAAATAGTTGACCAATGCCAAAACATCTAATTCAGTTTGCATTACATTTAAATAATTTCATCCCAACACAGTTTCAGATGCTTTTTCCATCATAATGGTGTAGTTACAGCATCTGCCAGCAGGGCATATTAATGCTAAACAGCCAAACAATTTTATAAGATTAAGCTCAGGATATTTTTATTTTAACAGTGCTATAGTTTAACAGTCCTAGCACCAAGAAATCTAGGAACACGTGTTAAATGTGCTCACACCAGTACTAGTCCTTAATCATCATGGCCAGTTTTCTCTCAACATCTAGTGAACCAGTTTATAAGGTTTTCAACGAGACAGTCTGTCCACATGCCAGACAAACCTGCATCCCTGAGGTGTGTATACTCAATAAATATATATATATTCAGGCACAATCATTGTATTTAATAATTAGGCACACAATACAGTTTTTCTTTATGCAAATATGTAGTATATTAATAAAATATGGAGTACGACCTGAAGGCTTTCTGTTGTTTTTGCTGTTAAAAATATAAATAATTGATCCTTGTTTGTTGAAAAGGTGATTTACACCCACATACAAATACAGGCTGCATGTAAAAATGAGCTCTTGTTTAATATAATGTTTCACAATAAGTGAATGAACCTAATTTCTCATCTCGCAGAACTTCACTCTTTCTGAAATGAAGAGAGACTGTCCGCGGTCTGAGTGCCTGTTTGCTTTCTATGGTGGGGAAACGCCGTATCACAAATACTTGATCTTCCTTCAATTCTACAACGTCTTCCTGTTCTTCTGGTGTGCCAACTTTGTCACGGCCCTGGGTCAGATGACTCTGGCAGGAGCGTTTGCGTCCTACTACTGGGCTTTGAATAAATCAAACGACATGCCCGCTTTCCCGTTGTGTGCCGCTCTGGGCAGATCCCTCAGGTATGGCTGTAGAAAGAAAATATATCCATGTTAGCAAATTATGTCACTTGGGTCCTAGGGACAATTGAATTTTGTCCACACACAGGTATCACACGGGCTCTCTGGCGTTTGGTTCTTTCATCCTCGCCGTCGTCCAGATTATCAGGGTTCTGTTGGAGTATATTGACCACAAACTCAAAGGTAGGAAAAACATTTCAACAGAACGTTTACAGTCGGTTATAACTCTGTCCTCTGGAAGAGTTTATTCCGACACTGCGGTATGTGATCAAATCAATCTTCACTCAGAAATGACTTGTAAATTGTACAGTTAATTACAAAGAAGCGCTTTGAATTTGAGGTAAGTAGTATTTTCCAGTAATGTCTCATTTACAAATGTTTTTTTTTTTTTTTTTGGCAGTATATAATGACTGTTACATTTATAATTGACTATTATCAGCTGTGCTAGTTTCTCGCATAATAGATTCAGCTGGTTATCACAAAATAAACCCTTTTAGGCGATTAGAGAGTCTTTACCATGTTGAAATGACAGTAAACATTCTCTTGCCATCTCACAATAATCTGTGAACTCTTTTGGGCCAACAGGAGCAGAGAATAAATTCGCCAAGTTCTTGTTGTGCTGTTTGAAATGCTGCTTCTGGTGCCTGGAGAAATGTATCAAGTTCTTGAACAGGAACGCTTACATTATGGTGCGTGTTCATTCACTACAGTGTAATATTTAAAGCAGAAGCACTTGGGCTGATCGATTAAACCAGGGGTGTACAATTCTTCATTCACATGCTATTTTTCGCCTACTATATAGTAGGGAAGTATGCGTTTTCAGATGCAGCCAGAGAGGAGATGGTCTTATTATTGGGAGATACAAGTTCAGTGGTTCTACCTTTAGATAAAGAGTAATGGCTAACTTGGATAACAAATCCCATTACAATTGTGTGACAGACAATCAATATAACATATATATTATATATTAGGACAATCAATATAACATATATAAACAATATATATTCCGATATATTTGGATGCTAAATTGATTCAATGTGTTCCTTGAATGCATATGCAAATGCATAAATGTAAACTGTTATTTATTATGTAAGCTAGGCTTTGTACTGTATTTCTTGTATACAGTGTTATGCTGTATTGTTACTGCTGAAAGTTATGTTCAGAAAAGTTACTTTTAACAATAAATCTTCCTTTATAAAGAGCTATTACTCGTAGTATGTTAACTATTCAACTCTGTACCAATCACAAGAAAAGTGTTAAATCATCATAGATGATTATGTTTGGCATTCTATAGGGTGTAACATCAATATCACAAATTAATTTAAGAGTATGAAACGGACAACATAAAAAGTAGCAAACATTATGCTAATGTACATAAAACGTAAATTGCCTTAATGCCCTTGTGACGTTTTCAATATTGCCTTTGTGCCCTTATTAGACAACAAAAAATGCCTTGGTGCCCTTTAAATTTCTATAATTTCTAAGGCAACATGGCAGTGCCCTTTTCGCAACAAATTTCAAGGCCTGGATTGTTTTGAATTGTTTAATGTTGTTTTATTACTAACAGCTGAATAAATTAGGCACTAATGTGTCAAAGAGGAGGCTTTTTTCTTTGCTGAAACCTGTGTACTTTATAAATTAGGTAACATAGAGGATCTTAAAAACATATCTATATACATTGTTGAATTAAATGTATTTTCTGCCGCAGGTGGCCATATACGGTAAAAACTTCTGCCGGTCAGCACGTGATGCCTTCTTCCTCCTGATGAGAAATGTAATCAGGTGTGTGAAACCCGCAAACTGCAATATAGAAGAGATTGGAATATTTTTTAATTGAAACGCACGATGTGAAACACTAATAAACAATGAAATGTGATGCTTATAATGGCAAGATCGTTCTATGCGCATGCACAGACGAACAGTTCATAAACAAATGCAAAGTGCAGGCAGTGAATAGTTTTGGTAAGTTTACATTGGCTTGATGAATTTGAAGCATGTTTTTTACAGATGTTTTCATTTTCGTCGCAGGGTTGTAGTCCTGGATAAGGTCACCGATTTCATCTTGTTCCTTGGAAAACTCCTTATTGTTGGACTTGTGGGTAAGTTTTCTGCTTTAGATGGGTAAGAATGAAACGGTCTAAATAACCGTGGACAAAACGTTAGATTTAATGTTCATGAATTGTACAATGCTCATGTTACATTTGAGTGGAATACCTAAAGTTGGAGGCTCTTCTAATCTTACTCCATCTCCCCCAGGGATCTTCGCTTTCTTCTTCTTCTCAGGACATACGGATGCGTTTAAGGGTGCTGCACCCAGTCTGCACTACTATTGGGTTCCCATTTTGGTAAGTGGTTTGACAGTGAGAACATGAGAAACAATTATTGTCTCTGTATGGCTATAGACTGCATTCATTGATAATAAAAAAAGTTTTCCCCCCTTTTTCCTATGTCAATACATTTTAAACGTAACTTATTCCTTTGATCAAAGCTGAATTTTTAGCATCATCACTCCAGAAATCATTCTAATATCATTTGATAATGAAGAAACATTTCTGATTATTATCAAGCAGTTGTGACGCTTAATATTTTGTGGAAATAGTTAATTTTATTGTGGAACGAGTTTATTTGTAGCATTGTACATGTCTTTGCTGTCATTGTTAATCAATTTAATCCATCTCTGCTGAATAAAAGTGCATATTTCTTTAAAAACTAAAAACGCAAAATAACCTTTTGTATGGTAGTGTATGCTTGCCTCTCTTTTAGCAGCTGAAATATCTTTGCGTTCTTTCTCCAGACGGTGTTGGTGGGCTCCTACCTCATCGCCCATGGCTTTTTCAGCGTTTACGCCATGTGTGTGGACACACTCTTCCTCTGCTTCTGTGAGTACTTGCCATTTAAGTGTTTTAATCTGGTCGTTCAAGTGTAAATATCAAGTCAAGGTCCAGTCTTGAATGTAGTCTTTAAAAAAAAAAGGCTATAGCATTGCAATCAGGGAAATATTGAATCTGTTTGGATGAATCCTCTTCACTAATGACGCATGGCGTTGCATGTATCTTGGTTTGCTCTTAATAAAGCGTTCATGGCTCACTATACTGAGCATTTACTCTGTATTCTGGTATGAGGTGTTTCTAATCTGTCTCTGGTGCTTTCTCATAATAACCTGATTCTTTCTTTCTCTTTTTATGCTTGTTCCCTCCACTTTCCTCTTTGCTTTTTCTATTCTTCATATTCAACATCTTTTCCTCACAATCTAAACATGACACATTAACCATCATTGCACTTCACAATTCTTTGTTTATACCTTCTGACATCCTCACACACTCACTACTAAACCATTAACACCACACAAAGGTGAAGACCTTGAGCGTAATGACGGCTCCACCGCACGTCCGTATTACATGACTGCGGCGCTGCACGACATTCTGATGAAGGACGCGGACGCGGCTCACACCCCTGCTTCACGGGACGAGATGATCCAGCTGACGGATCCCAACAAAAACTATTGAACTGTTGAAAAGTATCCAGAAGATTCAGAATTATATGTGGAAATATAATCTCATTTATTACATTTCATAACTGCAGTAAAATAATCATGGGCTCAGTTGACTGATAATGAATAATTTAAGGTAATCGGATAGAGAGGGAAAATAATCCCAAAGTCAACGTGAAACTACTGTACATTCGCATCCATTTTACTTTTATAATGTCCCAGTTCTCCAAATGAAACGGGATGTTAAAGGGGTCAAATGATGCAGGTTTTTATTTTTTTTTTTTTTTTTTTAAAGTGCTTTATTTTGTGTATTGCTGTATTACAATAGGTTAATGCTTTAATGTTCAAAAAACTAAATTTTTCACTATATATTATTGCTGCTCCTCTGTTCCCAGTTTGTCTGAAACATACTGATTTTTTTTTTTTACAAAGCCCTCCTTCTGAAAAGCTCAGTCTCTGATTGGACCATCAGACCCAATGCGTTGTGATTGGCCAAACACCTCAATCATGAGAGTTTTATTAAGTGTGTGTACCGTAATCACCACTGTTGCCGAGCCCATGGTTTTACGTTATTTTAACCAAATCCAGTTTTAAACTACTTTTAAATTGTTGACGTTTTTCCCACGGGTTGTTTTCCACCCCCGTATGTACAGTTTTACAGTTTACGGAGAATATCTCATTGGGGAACGTTTGACTTGATCTTAGCCTCATTCGTCACGTCCGCAGACATCGACATTGGCTGAACATCTGATACACAAGACACACACACACCAAATGGGAAACTTTGGGAATTTGAATTCTATAGGATTAATTCCCATAGACTCTTTAAAATGTCCAAGAGATTTTCACACCTGTCTTGTACTGAAGGGATATTTACGTTTGCCGCCTTGTAGCTCAAACATTAGAGTAGGGCACTTACTTGCAAGGTCATGGGTTCGATTCCAGGAAAGCAGGAACTGATTAGAATGTCAATGTTTCTTGAATGCGAATGTAAAACTTCACAGATTGTATATGTGCACAAATAGATACCTTACACACTAAATGAAAAGGAAGCATTAAAAAGCATCTTAAACATGTTAACACTTTACAATAAGGTTTCGTTTGTTAACAATAGTGAAGTGCATTATGACTTAACAATGAACAACACTTCTACAGTGTTTCTTAATCTTCAGTCAATTTCAGCATTTACTAATGCATACTAATAATATACATTCAAATCAGAAGTTGTATTTGTTCATTTTATTTAATTAACCTGAACTAACATGAACTTGCAATGAACAGTTTATTATTTAAATTAAACTAAGATTGATAAATGGGCTACTGTAACAAATGTGTTGTGTATTGTTAATGTTAGTGCATAACTATTGTGAGCAATTTGCAAAGTGTTAAAACAGTAGTGGTACTTGGATGATGAAATGTGCCTCTAAATGACAATAAATTAAAGGGCTTGATGTCAGCAGAGGAAGACATTACATTTTCATAAATATGTGAAGACAACCAATGAATCGTGTGCAATAGGAACCTGTAGGTTTCATGTTGAGTATAAAGTAGCCTTTTTGCTTTTGCTTTTACTTGATCGAAAATCAATTCTATGTATGTGTGAATGTTTTATAAGAAAATACTATTTTGGTCTTTTTATACGTGTTCTTTGCAGTTTTCATAATTATTTGTGAAATTCTGAGTGAAAATTATTTTTACACAATTTTATTTTTAAGTCAGAATTTACTAGTAAATTTCACAAATAATTACAACACGAGATTTTGAAGTAGAAAAACCTAAATAGTATTTTCATGTAATGCATATTCTAATAACCTTTGTATTATTTACATGTTTTTACGCTGTTTCTGACTCAGTGTTTTTAGTTCTCTGAGCTGTCAGATGTGCAATGAATTTCGTTTTTAATTAATGCACTGTTTCTTTTTTGTTTTGCTACTAATTTATTCTATGACAGACTGAACAGCTGATATTTCTGCATGTCCTGTATATTGTAAGCCATATCTAAAGCACTTTAAGATTGTCTATTGAAAACCAAAAACACCTTGTTGCCTTTTTCTGTCTTTTGGATGCTTTCATTCTTAATATCTAAATATTTAATAAATACTATGCGAGGAGGTCCATTTTGTTATTTTGCTCTGTTTGTGTGTGAGGAATTTGTCATGTCCCTTTCCTCCTAGAGCTAAAGGGAGGCTATGGCTTGTTTATTCCTCAACTCTTTTTCTCACATTCTGCATTCTCACAGTGGAGGACCTGGAGAGGAACGACGGCAGCCCAGAACGACCCTATCTGATGTCCGATAACCTTCTCAACGTTTTGAAGAAGAAGAACCAGGCCAACTAGTCCACGCTGACGGTCAGGGTTGAGCGTACAGGACGTGCGTCTTTTCTGTGAGGCCTTGAAAAACTGGAGGTGCCTGAAATCGCTTTCATTGCCATATTCATCGTGCCTTAGAGAACCAGAGACAATCATATTAATTATGAAACGCATCAAACGTGATTGACCTCTGAATCTCAGCCATACATTACGATTTTTAATACAGGGGAGCTACCAAAAACTTTAGAATCACGTAAAATTACACCTCTGCTTTATTCAGAGGCTTTTTCAAGTCGATTTGTTTTTAATTTAAATGCCTTAATCGTTTTGCTGTAACTGCCAAGCATGTGCAAACCTGCTTATAAAATACAAAGTGTCGGAAAGTGTTCCAGCTCAGCTTTACAGTTTGATAGCTAGTTAATTTGTTTTTATATTGTTCACTGTGCTGTTGGACAGGATTGTTGAAGAATGTTCTTTTCCAATATGCATGCGAAATCAATCATGAATGTGTATCAGAAATATTTAATTGGAAGCATTGGTTCATGTTCGATCAGCTGAACATCTGTGGCCTTGTGTACATTTATAATAAGAAGTGCCCGGATGAAGTTCAAACAGTTAGACTTTGTTTTCATGACTTTATTCAGTGTTTTAAGTTTTGTTACATGTTGGAATGGTAAATAAAGAATTTTCTACAATAAACGTGGGTAAAACCGGTTTATTAGACCTTATTGATCAGTATTTGATAAGTACTGTTCTACCCTAAATGTGAATTAAGTGCCAAATCAATTGCTTGCATCTATTGTTCACCCAAGTTTTTAATAGTGGGAGAATGTGCTCGTTTTTGTTGCCCACTAGCTGGCGCTGTTTAACAAATATAAAGAGCTGTCTAACTTTTCTCACTTTAATGAACAAATGTATTTGTGTTCAAGAAAAAATTATTCTACACCCGTTATTTTTTAAATCACAATTGTCTACTGGTCGAACGTTTTGGGATGAGTATGTTTTAGTTTTTTGAGGTAAGTTAACCCAAGTTCACTCTATTTAAAAGACAACTTGAAATCAATTACAAGTAATTTTATGAGTTGGAGGGGAAGTTCATATTTACGAGTTGGGAAGTCCAGTTTGCGATGCCCACTGTGTTCAAGTCACTTTTGAAGTTGGCAGTGTTTATTCTCTTAAAAATACAGCAAGTTTCTTAAACTCCACAACATGAAGAACAAATAATGTGCATCAGGGGTGTTTGCTTTGTTGATGAATTTATGAAGCCTCTGTAGACTTTATCGTTACAAAGGCCTATTGCTATATTAGAGTGCTGTAATATTTTGTACACGTAACTTGCTTTTCCAGGGTAAACAAAAACCGATTTGAATGTCAATGTGTAATGTGATGCTTATGGATAAAAGAGTCTGTCAAATATCTGCATAAATGTAAATGTTGTGGGCCTAAAAAAGCCTCTCACTGTTAAATATTAGCCCATATTGTAAACTCTGGACAAGAAAATACTTGTTCATGAGATTGTGGTGGCGATCAACTTGGTACTTTTGTTTCATGATGACTGTGTGTGTGTGTATATACAGTGGGTATGGAAAGTATTCAGACCCCCTTAAATTTTTCACTGTTATATTGCAGCCATTTGCTAAAATCATTTAAGTTAATTTTCTTTCCTCATCAATGTACACACAGCACCCCACCCTTGTTTTGACAGAAAACACAGAATTGTTGACATTTTTGCAGATTTATTAAAGAAAAAATGAAATATGGGGGTCTAAATACTTCCTGTACCCAGTGTGTGTGTGTGTGTGTGTGTGTATATAATGTTGAATTCTTATGGAATTGTTACACTTATCTCTTTATCTAACCTGAAAATGGAAATAGTTAATGAATTCTATCACTCAAAGGACTGTTAAATATTGGAAGTTATAAACTACAAAATCACAGTCCCGTAAGGAAGTTGTGTTGTGCTACAAATAACAATGGTGTTTAAAAAAAATCATCCTAGGTTACTGTTTTCAAAGTTACTGATTTCCCTCAACAATACAGAAGCACAGTGACGTGTGAAAGCTTCTCCATGACACCCACATCTCCAGGGGCTGGTTTCAGTTTTATATAGCTCATATGGTTTTGCAGTTCAGTACACTGCTCAGATTTCAAGTTTATTAACACTGTGTGTAGGTGTTGTGTGTACAGCAAAAATGACATCATGTTAGGAGAGGTTGACCATGTCTTAATTATATTCTCTGGCTTTCTTCTTGAGATACAAAATTATGAGTTTGGAGAGTGAATCCTGCTTTCATGTTACTGAAGAACACACATCTCCAGCAGAGTGTAAAATATGGGACGCAGTGGTTAGATCAGATGCTTGGCAGTGACGACAGTGACCCACGTCATACAAATCCCACGGGATGTACGGACTGAGTTCATGGCCTCCAATGTGCACCAACCAGGAAAAACCCTTCTGAGCTCAAGCCCTGTAATTTATGAGGGGAGAAATAATTCAAATTTAAGACTGACTGTCAGAGCCAGCTGGCACACACAGTACAAATGTTATGAACATTACATTATATGTATATATATATATACAAACACACACGTGTATGTGTGTTATATACAGTAATTATACATATATACAGTGCTCAAAAAAATGAAGGGAACATTTAATCCTTCCAGTATAACACCAAACCAGTTAAACTTCATTGATATCAATCTTTGATTAGGAAGCGTCAATGATTGTGAATCAGTTTCAACTGCTTTGCTTCAAATGAAAGTTACAACAGGTGCAATTGAGAGGCAACAGCAAGACAAAACCCCAAAAAAGAGAATGATTTTGCAGGTGTTGGCCAAAGACAATTGTTCTCTATTTATTCTTCCTGACTGATTTCTCTGTAGTTTTGTGTTTAGGGTTCTTCTCACTGCCTGTAGCATGAGGCAGAACCTGCAACACAATCAGGTTTCACAGGCCGGTCTGCTCCTCCAGGACGGCACATCCATACATGCTGTCGCAAGGAGGTTTGGTGTTTCTCCCAGCACAGTTTCAATAGCGTGGAGGAGATACCAGGAGACAGGCTGTTACACGAGGAGAGCTGGACAGAGATGTAGAAGGGCAACAACCCAACAGCAGGACTGATATTTGCTCCTTTGTGTGAGGAGGAACAGGAGGAGCTGCCAGAGCCCTACAAATGACCTTGATTTGTCGGTGGGTCAGTGATGGTCAGGGAAGGAATATCCCTGGAGGGTGGCACACACCGCTAGCCAGTGTTTCCCTTACTGCTGTTTGGTACTGGGATGAGCTGTTGTCAGACCTAATGCTGGTCCCTGGGTTCCCCAGAGTGTGCAGGCAGTTTTTAGATGAGGAATGCACTGACACTGACTGGACCTCATGTTACCCAGACCCAAATCCAAAGTCTCCAAGTACCAAGCATTGACTGTTGTCACATAATTTGGTTCTTAACAAATCATAGGATTCATATAAATAAAGATTTTCAAATTGTATATTTCATTCATTGAGAACCAATGAGTGATTGAAGAGTCACCTTAATTTTATTGAGTTTAGAGAATGTGTAGTTTATATAATGAAAGCTAGTTTATATAATGTATGTGTGTATATATATATATATATATATATATATATATATATATATATATATATATATATATATATATATATATATCCCTACACACATAAATACATTATATTTATTTTCTTTTAAAAACCTTTTCATGAACCTATGTTTTGTTCAGGTCAAATGAAGTAACTTTAGAAAAACTTGAATGAATGAATAGCCAATATAGCCATTGATTGTTAATCTTCCTGTTATTTATACACCTCCATAATAAAATGTATAACCCTACATACCACAAAAATAACCTTCGTGTTTTCTTTTAAGTGTATTTTGGATAGTTTGAGCGAGAGAACAGCGCCATTGGTCGATCAGCAGATGCGCCTCGAAACTTTCCGTCAGAAATTCCTTCTATTCCTAAATGGATGTAAAGACGGTGTTGTGTGTTGTGTGTGATTGTAATGTCAGTGCAGGTTGTGTGTCCCTCAGTGCAGACTTCCTTCTTTAACACCTCCCACTTTACGAAGCCCTTGTGAGGCAGGTGAAGCCACACATCAGTGCGGCCAGTCTGCCTCAGAGGAAGGACATTACCATCATGTGTACCTTAGATGCAGGGAATACAAGCTAATAACCTTTCGTTTTTATATCTATGATAATCGCTTATTATTTAAAAAGGCTGGTTTATGTGCAACTGTTTGATACTGTAAATAGCGTAATAGCTCAAAATTGACGTTTTATGCGACTCTCAAGATGTTTATTTCCTAGCCAGTTCTGCTTAGTTCTCTATAGTGCAATTCATTATTTATTTATTATTTATTTTACTTTCATGGTTATTCATGAGGATGGAAAGGATTATATCGTAAGAGCATCCTCGTAGAAATGGGAAAATGGGAGTTGACAATGGTAAGACAAATATTGATGTTTTTTTATGTGTGTGTTAAATGAAAACCACTTCTATCTCACATAATGGAACTGTTATGAATCGAGGTGAGTGTGTGTGTGTGTGTGTGTGTGTGTGTGTGTGTGTGCGTACGTTGAATTCAGTGTGTTGCTTTGCCCTGAATACTCTTTAAATGGAGTAACAGATCATGTTCAGAAAATGTGCTGTCCCAGCACCTGACAGATATACATCAGTGCTGACAGACCAGGCCATTCAATGTGGGTCAGAGAGAGAGAGAGAGAGGGGGGCTTGATGTTTCTGGGTTAAAATAAATAATAATAAATCACAGAAATACAATACCGGGGCAGGTTGTCACAAGGACTATCAGTTTGAAGTTCTGTTACACACAAGTGTGTTTCTTTTTCTAGCATTGAAATATCGAGTTCAAAACTTTTGTGTCTATATTTTTTTAATACTTTTAAAATAGGACTTAACACAACCAGCACCACACTTTTAAAATACGATTATTTTACATGTTTCAATGTTTTTTTCCCCCATTACTTTGACACCTCAAAATAATTTAGCCAATTACAACATCATTTTTAAGTTTTGTAAGATTCCGCTTGTTTTTTAGATCAGTTAATTATAATATAATTAAATTCTAAATGAATTTTAAAGCAAAACTGATTATACTTAACAATTTGTTTCCATTTTATTTTTATTACATTTGTCTTATTTTGGTGTAATTAGCTTATGAAGTACCGTTTGTTCTGAACTGACTAAGCGACAACAGCCACCAGTTTGTGTGTGTCATGTGCCCCTGTTTTGTCTGCTGTGAGATTTGGACTGGTGAATGTTGGCAACAGATATTAAGCCAAACTAAATGACCTAGTCAGCAGCAGCAGCTTCAGTACAGCTTTTGTTGAATAGGGGTGGAAAATCTTCCGTGCCAGTGCTGTGCTTTACTGACAACAGACATTGTGAATATAGCATCATATGTCCAGAAAGTAGATGCTACTCTTTTCCTTGTCACGGAATAATAGCAAATTTCTCTTGTGTTTCCTGCTATCAGATGCCAAATGACCATGACCTCATGTGATAAAGTAAAAAATGCTATGAATGTGTCTACAGTAACTATTAATGTGCAGTTTAGATTCAGACATTGAAAGAGGATTGCAATAGAACAGGATTTTAAAAAGGTATATAAATGCAAGCAAGTATTGATTTTGGGAAACCGGATCATTGCAAATGTCATATTATACAGCTTTAATTATATGTTTTGTATATATAATGATATGTTGTGTGTCCCAGGTTGAAAATACAAAGTCCCAGGTGCATGTCCTTTGAACTGAAGTGCTCTGCCTCTTGAGCTGCAGACAGGTTCTCATTAGCTGTGGTGTTTGTTCACTGGAATAAATCAAAAGATACTTAATTTTGCTTATTTATCAGGATAGACTCATGTTATATTCAGAGATGGAGATTGTAATTTACAATAGCTGAGGCAGTCATGCTTTTTTAAATTGAAAAGGCACTGCTCAAAAAGAAGAATTTAGACTTTCCTGGCCATCTAGAACAGTGGTCCCCAACCCCCAGTCCGCGGATGATATGGTACCGTGCCGCGGACCGGAAATTATATTATTTCCAATTTACGTAGCGGAGTTGGAAGCGGCTGTGGCATTGGCGGTGAGGAAGTGTGTTTTGCCTCCCTGTCAGAAGCTGAGTTTTGCCTGTTTTGATCCCCGTCAACAGTTCAGCGGAGTATCGCAACCCCCCCCCCCCCCCCCCCCCAAACAACAGTTCAGCTGTGTATCGCCACACACTGCATAGCAACACCCTAGCAACAAACAGCCCAATAGGATAATGCTGGTGCTTTTTATCATACACTCTTCACATAGCAACAACCCAGAAACACCCTAGCAAATGCATAGCAACACCCTGACAACCCACAACAATAGCATCATGCTGGTAATTTTTTTCATTCACTCTTCACATAGCAACCACCCAGAAACATAGCAAATGCACAGCAACACCCTGACAACCCACAACAATAGCATCATGCTGGTAATTTTTTTCATTCACTCTTCACATAGCAACCACCCAGAAACATAGCAAATGCACAGCAACACCCTGACAACCCACAACAATAGCATCATGCTGGTGCATTTTCATATACTCTTCACATAGCAACCACCTAGAAACATCATAGCAAATGCATAGCAACACCCTGACAACCCACAACATGCTGGTGTATTTTCATACACTCTTCACATAGCAACCACCCAGAAACACCCTAACAAATGCATAGTAACACCCTGGCAACCCACAACAATAGCATCATGCTGGTAAACTTTTTCATTCACTCTTCACATAGCAACCACCTAGAAACGTCATTGCAAATGCATAGCAACACCCTGACAACCCACAACAATAGCGTCATGCTGGTGTATTCATAGCAACCACCCAGAAACACCATAGCAACATGCTTTTCTCTACTGATTCTCTTTTCTGTTCAAGCACGGTTTCATCCACCTGAAGCTTCGGATTTGAACAGTACACATGTTTAGTTGGCTGATGTTTTCATATCATCAGCTCTCCTCTTG
Organism: Rhodeus uyekii; assembly: GCA_037043235.1. Classification (NCBI taxonomy): domain Eukaryota; kingdom Metazoa; phylum Chordata; class Actinopteri; order Cypriniformes; family Acheilognathidae; genus Rhodeus; species Rhodeus uyekii. Next base: position 1,610,306 of record JAWRVZ010000096.1, on the reverse strand, counting down.
TTTATCCTTTTAACTCATCAATAATGGGCTGTAATGGATAGTCCCAAGTGTCCTACCCGCTTCTAATAGTAGTTTACAGTCAACACATAACCTATACTCAGCAAGAGAAATAATCCTGACTCAAAATCCCTCAGGTGTGCTGGTGTGGACTTGCCCTAATGTACAGTGACATCAGCTGCTAGTCAGCCAAATGAAGCTTGTGATAATAACTCTTTGTGTGTCTGTGGTTTGCAAATCCATGCTGCTTTTAGCCGACAGTCACCAGTGTTGTTTTACAAACAGTGCATTATGGGTACGATTTTTGCTGAAAGTGTACATAATATTTGTTTTAGAATACGGCTCACTCATGTAGTCGCTATGCTATAGTTTCCTTCCTCTACTTGAATGTTTATAATTTAAGTTTTTTTTATTAAAATATATGTAAATTAATTAATGAGGGAGAGTGTACACTATTATTCAATTTGGCATCAGTACGTTTTATTCTATTATTTCACTTTTATTCAGCAAAGATAGATTAAACTGATGAAAAGTTCTATTCACTTTCTATTGAATCCTTTAAAAAGTAAAATTAGTGTTTTCAACATTGATAATTATAATCAAAAATATTTCTTGAGCAGATTTCAGAAGAATCATGTGACACCTTGAGCAGAAGAGACTTCTTTAAAAAAAATTTTTTTTAAATCTTACTGTATATTTTAGGTATTGTGAACAGACAATCAATATTTCTTACATTTTCATCATATCTAATCACATGTTTCAAATAGTCTTAATTACATAAGTTGTTTCCCTCAACAATGAAACTTCTGTTCTTGTTTATTTACTCACCCTTATTCAACTATTATTAGTATTTTTTTTATCGGAACAAACTACACTACTATACTTGAAGTATAGACTTGAAACAACATGTGTGTGAGTAAATATAGAAAATCATAACAGAGTTTGATTTTTGACCTTGACCTTTTTTTGTTTGAACTCCCTTTAAACTCTATAACTATATATATATATATATATATATATATATATATATATATATATATATACTGTATACGGTGTGTGTATATATATATGTACTTTTTTGTGAACAACACAAGGATTACTAGTAATGTCTTCATTGTCAAAGGAGCCTGTTCAGGAGTGGGGTGAGGAGCATGAAGACGGGGCGGTGTTTGGGATCACCCTGCACAGAGAGCCGGTCCAGCCGTCAGCTGAGCCCACAGAGGCGTTCGTTCAGTACCGAACATCTAAAGTGCGCAGGTTGAAAGCGGCCACCCTGGAAAGACTCATCTCTCACCTTCTGGACCCCTGCTGCCAGGAGCAAGAGTACGGAAGGATACTTCTGTCCATGCATCGCACCTTTACCACCTCCAACAAACTCATCGAGATGCTCTTCCAGAGGTGTGTTAGATGCGCATATGGAAATATATGTTATGATAACCGGATGTATTTGGCTATCTGTGGTTCATTAATTCATTTAGTAGGTCACTGATCACTTCCTTGAACTCAAATATAAGTTCTGGTCTCTGGGGGTTTGTACGGGTTAACTTATTAACCTCCTTTATGAGTTTGAAGAAACCCTGCATATATCAATTAGTAATTTTTAATGATATATTTATTTAATGATATAAGTTGCCAGCCATGTTACTTTCTCAAGCCAACATAATGTGTGTCTGGATAAACCCTTTAATCTAATTTTTTATTTCTAGTCACCACAGAAGCAAAAAAAAAAGCTAAATTCAACATATAGATCTTAATTTTTGCAGTATTGCTTCTCTCGTAAATGCATCTTGTTTTAAGGATATTTAGGTTATTTATTTTTTAATGTAAAACCTGACAAATACTAATAAGGGAAGGTTATCTGCAGTTTTGCATCAGTCATTCTTGATTGTTTAAAATGAAAAGGTGTGTGTTTACAGCTTCAGTCTGTTATATCACTGTTTAGTCAATAAGGTTTCATGCACATACAGTGCTGTTCATGTTTATACATAAATAGCATTTTTAAAGAAGTTTACCTTTTCATCTTCTCTAATAGGGACAACTTTGCTTCTGCGCTTGACAGCACCAGTTACCCTGACAGGTAAAAAAGTAAACGCTGAGAATGAGATACTTGACCATTTTAAACATCTCTCTGGGTGGAACTGTCTTATAATCCAACCCAATATTAGATGGAGGAAGAATGTTATTTTTGAAATGACATTTTGTGCTTCTCTAGTATGTTTAAGTCAAGTGAAGTCACCTTTAGTGCTTAGTACAATACAGATTGTTTCAAAGCATCTTCACAGTAATAAACAAAAAAGTCATATCAGATTCGATTCAATTAAACTTTAAACAATTCTGTTTCGTTCCGTAGAGTTTCTGTAATGCAATTTTTGAAAATACAGCTTGAATATTTGATTCCTCCCCCTCTTTTCCGATTCCTTCACAGCTCTCTGTGGACTTTGCTTCAGATGTGGTTGGATGAGTACAGTGAGGATTTCAGGGAGCCTCCCATGCACTCTTCCCTGCGTCTCATGTGCTTACACCTGAGAGGACGCCCCGCTCTCTTCCCCCTGGCTAAACACTATGAAGCTCTTCTGAAGAAATTCCAGGCTGAAGGTCATTAATGTAATTCTTGTTTGTTGTGCACATTATTTTAAGAGTTGATTTTATTGTTACAGGCTTTAGAATGTTTATGGATCAACTTTTATCCTCTTGAATATGTGTGCTTAGCTTCAATTTAAGCTCTTCTGTCTTTTGCACTCGCAGATGTTGTGGCAGATCGTCCATTTGTCCATATAGAAGAACCAGCGTTGAATAAGGAGGGGAAGGATGTTGAGACAGATAGCCTTGCGGATTTCAAGGATTTCTCCATCACAGATTTTGCAGAACATCTCACCCGTATGGATACTGTGAGTGCCAGTGTTTCATTGAATCAAGCTTTCTTTTTTCAGCGGGGGCCAGGAATGGCCCAGTGATTTCTTTGGGGTAGCAAAAAGCAACAAAAACCCCATATATAAAACAATTCTTCATGAGACTGCATTGCCTTATAGTGGTTTTTCAACCACTGTGCCGCGGTACACTAGTGTGCCGTGGAAAATTTTTCAATTTCACCTAATTGGTCTAAAAAATAAAAAAAAATTTTTGAAAACGAATTAATCATAACAGACTTTTTTCTTTGTGTTTATTTGATTCCCATTCAAGACACTGAAAAAAATGACTGTATATTGTTAATATAGGCTATAGACTTTAATTTTTTGACATTGTGCCTTGTGATTTTTTTTTTAATGAAAAAATGTACCTTGGCTCAAAAAAGGTTGAAAAACACTGCCTTATCCTATAAGAAAAAAATAAATATTTATGACAGAATTAATACACACTTTCATAGACGCTTCAAACTGAGATCCCAGTTGAGAGACGCGTTCAGCGATCTAAATCCGTGTTTGTTTCCACGGTCTTCACGATCATCATTCCTACTTATGTAATGATACATTTTCGCTTGGCATAAACTCTCTTCCATCGGCAAGGAGTCTCCAGCACATAAGCAAAACTCCTTGAGCTCCTTGAGTAGCTTATAACTGATCAAACAGCTTATAGTTATCAGTAAAAACACCTAAATAACAGCTTTAAAAGTGCAAAAGTGTTTTCATTTATATTTTCACTGTAGAGTATAAATGCAACTGGCTGTGCATTTATTTGTGCTATAATCACAGGATATGAGTAATGTTGTGTTAACCGTCGTGTATAACCATGTAGGCTATAGTATAAGTGTTAATTTAGTTGTGTGAAACCATTTTCCACTGCGCTACTTTTCTGTGTAAACATGCACTTGAGGAACGTGTTTGACTGTTGTGCTACCATCTTTCTCTCTATGTTTTTGGTTATGTTGCTTCGCCAAGCGTGCTCTTTAAGGGTTGCCATGTCCACTTATTAAAGGCATTTTTTGGGCTTGTTGTTTTTTCCATATAAAGAGGTGAAGTGACATCTTCGTTAAGCTGGAGTGTGGCCACTGGCCACCCATGCTACGTCCCTGCATTGCTTGCTTCTTTATGGTCATGGTGAGAGTCATCTTGTAATGTTGTTCCTGATGTTGTAGGACTTGTTCATGAAGGTAGTCCCTTTTCAATGTCTGGGCTGTGTGTGGTCTCAACGAGACAAGAAGGAGAACCTCTCACCCACTATTTGGGCCACCATCGCCCAGTTCAATGCAGTCACCAACTGGGTCATCACTTCTCTGCTTCGTCCCTCATCTTCTGCCTCATCTTCCACTAACACGCAAAGAGCCAGAGTCATTGAAAAATGGATTCGGGTTGCACAGGTATGCATTTTTTACAGATGGATGGTTATTTTGATGTTCTTCGTTCTTCTTTGTTACTTTGATGTTCTTTTTTTGATGTTTTCTCCTAAAATAACTGATTCTGATCTGCCTGAAACAAGTTGTCAGTAATTCCAGTTTTACTTCATGCTCAAACCAATGTAGGTTTGTAAGAAATTTGCATATGGTCTACTTTGGTCTGCTTTGACCCTCAAATACTGTAGATGTAGCTGAGGCCTGGAAGAGCAGATTGAGCCATCTGACCAATCAGAGCAGAGCAGACCAATCACAACAGACTGGACCATCTGAAAAAGAAATGTGTTAAATAAAGTCTTTCGGTTTATTTCTTTTCACGCAGGGGTGCAGAGAGCTGAAGAACTTTTCCTCTCTTAAGGCCATTATATCTGCCCTTCAGTCCAACCCCATCTACAGACTAAGAAAGACCTGGTCTGCTGTGAGCAGGTACAGTACATCCTACATATGTTATAGGCTTTTATGGCCACTATAGTCTCATTTTTCTTGTTTTGATGTATTGAAAACCTTCGGCAATTGGTGAAAAGCTGAATGGTTAAGCCATATTTCATTATAAATCTCTGATTCTGTATTTCCAGAGAGGCCGTGTCTGTCTTTGAGAACCTGCACAAAACGTTCCCTGATGAGAACTGTGTTTTGACCAGCCGAGAAATCTTTGCGGATGTAAGCCATGAAAATATATTAGTATTGTTTATGTACAAGCATGATTTTACTATTTTACTATTATAGTATAGTAATTCTGAATTAATATTTAGAATTTGTATTAATATTTTAGATTAACTTTAGTTTTTAAATGTTCAGTTTAGAAAATTTTGTCATCTGGTTTTATATACACACACACACACACACACACACATATATATATATATATATATATATATATATATATATATATATATAACGGAAAGTATTTAGACCCCCTTACATTTTTCACTCTTTGTTATATTGCAGCCATTTGCTAAAATCATTGAAGTTCATTAATGTACACACAGCACCCCATATTGACAGAAAAACACAGTATTGTTGACATTTTTGCAGATTTATAGAAAAATTAAAAAAACTGAATTATCTCATGGTCCTAAGTATTCAGACTCTTTGCTCAGTATTTAGTTGAAGCACATTTTGCTCTAATACAGCCATGAGTCTTTTTGGGAAAGATGCAACATGTTTTTCACTGCTGGATTTGGGGATCCTCTGCCATTCCTCCTCGCAGATCCTCTCCAGTTTTGTCAGGTTGGATGGTAAACGTTGATGGACAGCCATTTTTAGGTCTCTCCAGAGATGCTCAATTGGGTTTTAGTCAGGGCTCTGGCTGGGCCATTCAAGAACAGTGACGGAGTTGTTGTGAAGCCACTCCTTCATTATTTTAGCTGTGTGTTTAGGGTCATTGTCTTGTTGAAAGGTAAACCGTCGGCCCAGTCTGAGGTCTTGAGCACTCTGGAGAAGGTTTTCGTCCAGGATATCCCTGTACTTGGCCGCATTCATCTTTCCCTCGATTGCAACCAGTCGTCCTGCAGCTAAAAAACACCCCCACAGCTGATGCTGCACCACCATGCTTCACTGTTGGGACTGTATTGGACAGGTGATGAGCAGTGCCTGGTTTTCTCCACATACCGCTTTGAATTAGGGCCAAAAAGTTCTATCTTGGTCTCATCAGACCAGAGAATCTTATTTCCCACCATCTTGGAGTCCTTCAGGTGTTTTTTCATGTGTCTTGCACTGAGGAGAGGATTTCATCGTGCCTCTCTGCCACAAAGCCCCAACTGATGGAGGGCTGCAGTGATGGTTGATTTTCTACAACTTTCTCCCGACTGTGTCTCTGGAGCTCAGACACAGTGATCTTTGGGTTCTTCTTCACCTCTCTCACCAAGGCTCTTCTCCCCCGATAGCTCAGTTTGGCCGGACGGACAGCTCTAGGAAGGGTTCTGGTCATGCCAAACGTCTTCCATTTAAGGACTATGGAGGCCACTGTGCTCTTAGGAACCTTAAGTGCAGCAGACATTTTTTTGTAACTTTGGCCAGATCTGTGCTTTGCTACAATTATTAAAATGTATGATATAATTATTAGAGTGTCACATGTTAGCTTGGCTGCATGTTATTTTTCACATATTATAGGGTGGGAGTCAAGATGACAGATCTTGACAGATTATCTTTAATAAAAGATAGTTTAAGAGTTTTGCTGTTCAGGTGATTAATTACAGAGTGATTTCTTCCAGAGCTCAGCTGGAGGAACGGTTCCATACCTGGGAACATACCTTACAGTGCTGACCATGCTGGACACTGCCCTGCCAGACACTGTGGAGGTGAGAATGTGCTAAAAACACTCAGCACATAATTGAAACCACATAATTGTGTGCAAAAATAACACTGAACAATCTAGAAACACCTAGCAACTCTCAAAATATTCTTGCAGAGAATGTGATCAAAAAATCTCAGAACACCCCCTAGCAACCCTCAGAATACTCTAGCAGAGAATGTGATTAAACACAGAGAAAAAAACCCTAGCATAACTCACATCTTCTTGTGAAAATGTAAAAATATCTCTTTTTTCTTATGTTTTTAATTTTGATATCACATGCAGAGTTAAATCATAATGCATCAGTTTGATTACTATCTGAACACACTTTATTCATCAACAGGGTGGCCTCATTAATTTTGAAAAGAGGAGACGGGTAAGTCTTTCTGTTTGTTTGTCTTCTTGACTGTCTAATTAAATCTACCCAAAGTAGTCTTTGTCCAGATCTTGTTGTTATAGATTTGGTTTTGGTCTTAAAGAGCCCATTCTGAATAGACATGAAGTCCTCTTTAAAGCTTTGGTTTGACGTTGGCGCCACAGAGATAGACTTATGTTTAAGAAGCGCTCTCTTTTTCGGAAAGCAGACTTATATTAATCTCATGACTGATTATTTGTGCGGGGTGTGTTACTTAACAGTCAGGCTATCAGTCTTTGGCTTTGTTACCTCTACTTCTCTTTAATCTCTTGCTCTGTATAGTGTTTTTTTGCTCTTAATTTCTTGGGAATCACTCCCACTGTTTTTCAGGAGTATGAGATTCTAAGGCAGATCCGTCAGCTGCAGGCCTCATGTTCTCAGTATGTTTTACCCCGTCATCCTCAGATTGCTGCCTGGCTACAGAGTCAGAAACTGCTCTCGGATCAGGACAGGTGAGACATCAAAATATGTACTACACTTTAGGCCCTTTTTTGAGGATATAAAATTAATATTAATCTCCATGTCAATTTATTTGTAAAGCACAACTGAAAACAACAGAGGATTGTTGTACAATAAACGCATATAATAAGATGTAAATATTAAATGTGTAAAAAATTTATGATTTAAAATAAATATAAATATTGAAATTTATGAATGAAAACTAAGACAGAAAACACGAAACAACAGGATTAATTGTAATCATAAATTAAAATAATATACAGCAGTCTTAAAAAATAGGCCAAATAAAATAACATGGCAACACTTTACAATAAGGTTAAATTTGTTAACATTAGTTAGTTTATTAACTATCATGAAGTAACAATGAGCTATACTTCTGTTACTGTATTTGTTACTATTTTGTTCACTGTGAAAACAATTTTTTGTTTCAACTTAAAAAGTACAGTAGTACCTTAAGATACGAAAGGCTCAACTTACGAAAAATCCAAGTTACGAAAGCAAAGACGAACATTTTTACTGCTCTACATACGAAAAGTTTTCAAGATACGAAAGGTTTCTGAAAGTTCGAGATTCGCCCCATAACAATTTTGAAACTCGCGCCGCACGCCGCCATCTTAGTTATAGTAGACTCGCCACCATCCTCCTGCTCTCCCATTGGTTCCTGATACTAGCCAAGCCATGAGATCCTTCTCTCTAATTGGACAGCATCCCTCCCATCATGCATCTTCTATACGTACGTGCTGGCGTGCTTTAGCTCAGCCACTCCGCACCCGAAACTTTACTTTATCTGCCGTTTGTCCTCCTCCTCCTCTGCCGCCACTTTCGGAGATAGCCTCACTCGAAAGGTAAGCTTCGATATTTTACATTATTTCATTGTTTATAGGTCAATTTAGCTTTATTATGAAATTTAATGGGGTGTTTTTGGAGGGCTTGGAACGGATTAGCCATTTTACATGTAAGGCCGCCTCGGAACGGATTAATTTCGTATCTCGAGGTATCACTGTAAGTGTTTGTCCTGTCTTAAAATTTCAAGTTGACTAAACTTAAAATTTTAAGACAGCATGAAAAATTTAAGTTGAAACAACACCTTTTTTTTACAGTAAAATCCAGCTGTTCGTTGTTTGTTCAAATGCTGCAATTGACATTAATAATGCTGTAGAAGTATTGTCCATTCTTAGTTAATGTTAACCTTTGAAACCTTATTGTAAATAATGATATAAATAAATAAAAGTGCAACAAAAGCGTTTTACATCCTAAAGACATTTTTGTGACCTTAAAGATATTCCCACTGAAATCTGGTATGAGATCACTTCCTTGTACTGTATCTTAATTATGCTTGTTGTGTCATTGTTCTCAGCTATGAACTTTCCAGACAGCTGGAGAGTCCTCATGACATGTCTCCATCCAACAGCAGCTGGAGCCACCGAGCTCTCAGCAAAAAGCTCTCATCGTGAGTATCCATCGTGAGGATTTCTTCAGTTTGCTGCAATTTCCCTATCAGCTGAAAGCTTTCATTAGCATAATAGATTGTACAGCAGAGACAATGTGACGTAATATCGCAAGAATTTATGTTTGCAGGCTCTTGTCAGGAAATGAGGGCTCCAGAAAGAATGCGGATCAGATCAGCGTTTCCTCGTCAGGATCGAGCAGCTCTGAAATCGAGGAATTATCTTCTCAACCGTTGTCTTTTATGTCACCGGTACTACACAATATTTTTTATATTATTAATTTAAGCCCTTGTGTATTTAGATCATATATGTTGTAAAGTTGAATGTTACAAACACACGCACACATGTATTTATATGTGGTTATTAAGTCACATCAAAAATATTTACCTCCGTAGCAATGTTATCTTCTACATTCCTGGCAAGTTTTTATGTTTCAAGGTCATCAAACCGTTATCATTGTTTATCACTGTGCCCTTCTAAGGTCATTCGCATCACCACCACTCTGACATGTGTTTACACCACTAACATAACTCAAGCGCAGCGCTAAGGAAGAATTCTCTGTCCAAAGTCATTTCCACTGTATTCAGGGACAGACGACGTCATCGAATGCTTATAATTCTTGGAATATTTTGTCCTAATCGCTTCCTTGATATGCTTTTAAGTTGCTGAGACCAAAACGTCAGTCATTCAAGCTATTTTTTCAGGAATCAAAACCATTTTATATTATTTTCTAAGTAGCTGATCATGTCTCTCATTTGCTTTCATTCTTTTCACATACTAAATTAATTTATACTCAGATCAAGATTTCATGTCCATTCATTCAATAAATTGATGTGATGATTCTTCTCTTCCTGACTCTCGTGACTGCAGACGTGTTTTCCTAAGCTCCGCTCTGACCTGCTTTGCCCTTGCGCTAGTATCTGTCTGTTCTTCTTCAGACCCGCTGCTTGCTGGACTCCTGACAATATTGAAATGGAACTGATCAACTGGTCAATCAACGATTTATATATGATTGGATTACTGATAGCGGGATTCCTATTCTTTGGCTTTGGGATTATCCTGACCTATCGAAAGATTGGCAAGACAGCTGCGAGCAAATTCACCCAGCCGCTGTCTGTAGAAATGAAGAATTGCCTCGAGGCCGTGTCTGACCGTCTGAAGGAATTAGATCAGCGAGTGATAAAGATTGAGGAACTGAATCGTAACCTATGCGAACTGTATCGTAACAACACAGTCCGGACAGCGAGCCAGATTGGTGAACTTTCACGAATGGTATCCGGTCTGGCTATGAGGCTGGACACGGTTTGTTTTTGTTGTGTCTGCTGCTATGTATGCTTGCTAAACAGCACTCATTTCTTGGCGCCGCAAATGGCGTCTCGGTGTTTGAGCTCTTCAGTGATTGTTTTTGTTTGTTTGTTCATGTTGTGTTGTATATGTGCACTGGAAGCTTCAGCACTAAGACAAATTCCTTGTTTGTGACAAGCACACTTGGCGATAAAGCTCTTTCTGATTCTGATTCTGACAAATTATAGCTCCACATTATCTCTAACAAAGTTAAATCACCCGGTCTTTCCATTTATACATGGTCCAGTTCTGAACCGTTTCATGCTTTTTGATTGTTACGATGCTATTTACAATGTCAAATGATGTTGTCTTGTTGAAACTGCCTCTAAAATGTGACTTTCTCCTTTCATCCTCAGTCTCTTTCCAGGAACACATCCGAGGTTTTTCCCTCGACCTCCTCTCCAGATACCTCCACCATGTCTAGTTCATCCTCCAGCTCTCAGCAGGACCTCAACCTTAATCCATCTTCATACTCCTCCTCGTCCTCCTTATGTTCTTCAGCGTCAGCTAACCCTCACCTGGTCTCCTGCCATAAGCGTTCGGTCTCCATGACTTCCCTGCCCTTCTACAACAGACAGGTGGACGACTCTTGCATCATCAGGGTCAGCATGGAGACCTGCAACAATGGCAACATGTACAAGAGCATACTGGTAAGTTCTTGCCCAGTGACAGTGCTTTTTTAAGATGACCTACTTAATATTAAGAGCTTTCCAGTAGCTCAAATAGTAGAGCATTAGTGCTTACAACAGCAAGGTCATGGGTTCGATTCCCAGGGAAAGCAAGAACTGATTAGAATGTCAATGTGTTATGTGGAAATATGCATTCTTAAATGTAAGTCGCTTTGGATAAAAGCATCTGCCAAATGCAGAAATGCAGAAATGTAGAAATGTAAATGAAATGAAATATCCGCAACTATAGATATTGTACAGTTATTTCCGGGATGGGAGGTGGGCACACTAATACGTTTTTCTAATAACCACTTGAGGTCAGGAGAGTGAGGTTTACTCACATCGCTCTAACTAGCTGACCTCCTTTACAAACACCTTCTAAACCTAATTTGCTTCCGGGTCACGGCACCAGTTTTAGCCAACCGTTTCTACTTGCAACACTCCAAGCAGGATTCAAACTCAAGAGGTGCGCTGGCAACTGTTACTAGAGGTTGTTGTCTTTAGTGTCCTGAAAATGCTTGAATCCTGCTCATAGAACCAGAGAGGTTATAAATGAGGCTAGAGTTTCACTTTTTTGGGCCTACTTATAGGAACTTTGCTGCAGGAATTCAGCAATATTATATATAGCTTCATTTATATCTTTAATCCAGAGCCTATAAAATATTCATGCTATGTTTAAAATTGTACCTTGACCTTCCAAGTGTTTTATAATGAATTATTTTGTCTATAAAAAGCACCACTTAAACAGCAATTTGCTTTAAAGAAGATCATAGAGATCATTTTTTACTCTGCAACTAATGCGCTACCAAAAAAAAAAACTGATGAAATGATACTCCTCTTAATTAGTATGAATTACTGAAAGCTTATGAAGATGCATTGGATTTTATTTATATTTACAATTTAGCATTTCCTATATTTACTACTTTATCAATCATCATCATCACACTCAAATATATATGTTTTAAAATGATGTTGTTTGCTAAATATATGCATATAATTAATGTTATGTATTCAATAAAGATTAAGAGTAATTTGTGCATAAATACGTCATTCAAAACCTGTAGTTTGTTTTAACATTTATATATTCTTCTGTTGGATATCAACCTCCAAAGATTGTGGAAGATTGCAGTTCTTTTATTTCTTAAAGAGTTCTGTAAATATTCAGCAGAAACTGGAATGAATTGTGTTCTTTTTTTTAATGGTGTCTTGCGCAGTTGACGAGTCAGGATAAGACGGCCCAGGTGATCCAGAGAGCTCTGCAAAAACACAACCTGGAGGATGTTAGTGAGCAGGATTTCACCCTTGTACAAGTCCTGGCCCAAGGCAGAGGTACTGAAAACCGGTTAAAAATAAATTAAAATTGTCGTTATTAAAATAGAGAAACTTTTGAATCACAGTATATATGTTTATCCTGTATAAATGGAAGGTTTTTGGTTTTATTCAAAATAACGCATGTGTAATACTCATCATTTAAATGCATGTGTTTGTTGTAGAGTTGCAAATTCCAGAAAAGGCTAACGTATTTTACGCCATGTCTACATCAGCCAACTATGACTTTGTTCTACGGCGATGCCCAAAAGGCCATCGAAAGCAACTCATACGCTCAGTCTCACTGTCATCAGGACGAGCAAGGAAATAACAGTGGATTCAGTCTTGATTTCTGGAGGATTCGTACTTCCTGTCGTACTTGACAGTTGCTGAAAACTGCCAAGACACAAATGGAGATGTGTTACAATCGAAAATAAGCATTTTAAAGGAAATAAAATTCTATTTTTGGTCCACATTTCACATTTGGAGGTGATGAAAACTTTGTGAAACAATCTTCACAAGCTGTTTTACTTCCGTACTTCCGTAATGTGACGTATTTCTGGTTGAAACAGGATACTTACTTGATGAGAAGTTTTATCCATTAATTTAATTGGATTGTAAAAAGTTATAATATGAGGGTTTGGTGACTATTACATTTTGATGAATGATTAATTTCTTTGGAATAACATGCTAAAATGAACAATATTTACTCTTAGAAGAAAAGGTGTTAAACAGAACCTTTTATGAGTTCCCATCAGGGAATCGTTTCATAGATTTACAGTAGTTTTATTATAATCCATTTTGTTTTAATCCATTTTAATTTATTAAGTAGCTCTTAAACACCCCTTTTCACTAAAGAAAAAAAGCTCAAAATAACAGGTTAAACATGAAAGTGTTACGCAAACCATAAAGACACTTCTCCTCATATAGAACTTTTCACATTAAGTCAAGAATCCTGGGGTTACAGTTTCTATCGAAACCCCAATTCACTTTTTTTCAAAAAGTATATGTATAAATCACTTTGGGTCCAGTTACATGGACTCATTACTCTGTAAATAGTTTTAAGTGGCAAGAAAAACACTGCACCTTCTTGAATTCCTCACATTCAGTGCAGTGATAATGACCTTCACCTCTCATTCCCTGCCTGTCATAAGACAGCCTTACCAGATCCTCTGAATGATAATGCACTACCTTTGAATTAAAGCACGATTGGACATCTAGAGGTCTGGAATGAGGCCTTTTCTTTAAAGGTCAACATCTACACGGATTGCTTGTGGTTAATACATAATCAGTTCACAGTGTTCCTTCGAATTAAAGCATCATGATGCGGGACGAGCCGCTCCAACGAGTGCAGCGGCATTCCTGAGACACTGTCATGCTTTTGTCCATTGTTACGTGTGATTTCATGAGTCCATTTAAAAAGAAATGACTTCTAATTGATTTTTATATGAGAATGTGTGACTGTATTTGTGAACATCCTGTTGATATTTTTACACCACTATGTTTTATATCCTGCTGTATCTTTATCACAGAATTCAGTCACTTGACTCGCCACAATCAGTCTGTACTTTTACCTACTTATACAAGCTCTTGCAGAGTAAAACGAACAAGATAAATTATATTATCACTCCTAGATATTTTAATATGACAATATTTATGTAGGTTTATGTTGTACATTTTAGGTATAATGCACTTATTTTAATAATTTTATTGTTTCATTTATTATTTTATTATATGATTTTATTTGAATAATTTCAATGTTTCATTATTTTATTTTATTATATTATTTTTTATGCTTTTATTTTCTGTATTTTGTTGAATTACATTTTTTCTACTCCATGTTTTCTGAACCCTGCAACATTTCACTAATGGACTTGGAGCTTTCCTGTTGCTCAAACAGTAGAGTGCGGCGCTTGCAACACAAGGTCATGGGTTCGATTCCCAGGGAAAGCAAGAACTGATTAGAATGTCAATGTTTAATTTTAAAGCAATTTAAGTCGCTTGGATAAAAGTGTCTGCCAAATATGTAAAATGTAAAAAAAAAAAAAAAGTAAATACACAGAAGTGAAACAGTGAGCTCAATCTGCATGCTGATATGACTTAAAAGATGATTATGCATAGATTGATGTGGGTTTGCTGTTATGTAAAGAGAGGCATTGTGAAAATGAGCTGGAATTAAATTCTTATATTGTCTGAATATACTCACAGTTCTTTTGACAGAAGCCAGAAACATCTAAAGTCACACTTGCAAGCAACCTTATACTGTGCTACTATTAACAAATCTTAAAGACCCTGTACAGTTTCATATCTTGAAGATCTGACCATAATAATTAGGATGGCACGGATATGTCAGTGACCTCAGCAGACCACGTGGAGAAATCAATAAAGAAAATCTGAACTCATATCAGACAAAAATGACTCTGGTTCGAAGGAACCTGTCATCTGAGTCTGCAGAAACCTGAAAGTGTCGTGTTTCCTGTGCAGTCCAACACTTTCAATGATTCTGACCCTGTGAATGACCTGTGGACTTAAACCACCTGGTAACTTGTGATTTCTCATTCATAGACTAGTACATATCCATATTTCACATCCCAAACCTATAGGGGTCAAGTTTCTGCCAGTTAACATGCTAGCAGTACTAGTTCTGGACCCAAAAAGAATGTCTATGTCGATGACCAGTCATATTATGATGGTAAAAACAACTTTTTGGCCATATTATGAGTGGACCCATAGCATTATATAGCACTTTCCCCTCCCTAAAAGTCCTAATTATGAGGCAAAAGTAAATTAATATCACATGCTAAGCTATAGTAAGAAGATAAAGTTGAAATTTTGTCATACTTTTTATGAAATGGTAGATAAAAAAAGTCACCGTTCCATGAAAAGTTTTATACCATATTTGACTTTTTATTTCTATTTTGGCCATATTTATAACCTCTTATCTCGTAATTTCTGACTTTATCTCTTATCTTCATTTTTGAATTTATCTCATATTTATGACTAATAATTTTGAATTGTCCTAAAAAATATGTGTATTTATCTAATAATTTTGACGTTTTTTTCCCAATAATTATACATTTTCATTTTATAATTAGCCTATGATTAACCAAAGCATGATGTTTGTAGCGGGAAAGATAAGATTTAGAAAACGAATTAAATGAGACAGTGGCAGACAATCTATCAATCAGTAATTAGCCCTTGGAAGATGTAATTGATTACCACGTGATCTCAAGGTTTTTTCTTTTTTTTCTTTAATGTGTTTTTCAAAGCGACTCGGGGAGAGAATCATCGGTTTTATTGTAATAAATTGAGGCAAGTTGTTCATCGAAAGCTTGTTCCTTTGTGTCGTGATTGTAAACGGAATTAATTACTTTAGAGCCAGTATCTCGGGTTAAAGTGAATGATGGACAGAGGACATTAGGCTTAGTCACGATTAACCCTAATGTCGGTCCTGTGTCCATCAGTAAAATTGTAAGCATGGTTACAAACTTTGCTGGGTTTTAAGGAACGGTCAAGAAATATTTGTGTTTTAACGCTGTCAAGTCAAATAAATACGGTGGAGGTGGATGAAAAAATGAGTGAGAAAAAATCCTAGAATTTCATTTATTAGAAATGTCATTTTTCACATGCAGGGAGTCTTTCTGCAGTTGCACCATCGCGCCTGCAGGTGGCGACAGATGACAGGCTGTCAGTGAGTCAATATCAGCGGTAACTCATTTATGCATTTAGAAAGAGTAAGAACTCTGAAAATGTGCATTCATGGTGGTACCGGTTCCATTTCGAGATAAAATGATAGTATAAATACATGTAAAAGAAAAACAGACCAAAAATATGGTGGCTGTTGAAAAAATCAAAGCCAGACTAGAGTGAAAAGTGACTGAAAATGATTGATTTTGGCCACTAGATGGTAGACATGTTCTTATTAGAACATCTTCGTCAACTTAATCAAACTTCCAAGTGCTGTGAAACTATTTTGTGTTGCGAGTTGCTCTCTATGTTGGATATTTGCTGGTCTCTTTGTACTGAATTCCTTCATGTTCAGTGCGGCTGGGATGAAAAGCCTGACTCATTCTCTGGCAGGTCTGTGGGGTTTTGGGTCCAGGTCCTGAGTCAGTGCAGCGTCCCAGACAGGCCCTCAGTGGGCCACAGCGTGGGAGCGCACAGGGGGTACGGAGCACCCCATGATTAATCACACCGACCGCCTGACAGTTTTACTGTGTCTGCAGTGAAAGCCAGTGACATGACAAAACAAGAATGATGAAATGGAGCTTTGCAGTGTTTCTTTGATCACCCCGGGGGTGTTCTAGCTTTAATGCGCCACACTCATTGTAGATGCGCTAAACTTTATGCTTTAGGGAAGTTACTATCTAAACAGATTGTTTTGATTGTCAGAACTGGTGAGTAATCTCATCTAAACTTTTGGTTTAATGAATGCCATTGTAAACCACGTACACTACTGTTCAAAAGAATTGGAGTCAGTAAAATTTTTTTGAAAGCCGTTTCTTAATTTATTTGATCAAAAAAGACAGCTGAACAGTATTATGAAACATTACAGTTTCAAAATAACTGTTCTATTGTGATTTATTGTAAAATGTAATTTATTCCCGTGATCAAAGCTGAATTTTCAGCATCATTACTCCAGTCCTCAGTCTCACACGATCCTTCACAAATCATTCTAATATGATGATTTGATCATGAAACATCTGATTATTGTAACAGTTTTGTTTCACATTAAGAATAGCATTTACATGAAATAGAAATCTGTTGTAACATTATGAATATCTGTACAGTCACTTTTGATCAATTTGATGCATCTTTGCTGAATAAAAGTATTATTCCCCAGACTGACCCCGAAGTTTTGAACATGTAGTGTATTTAGATGGATTTTGGGAGGACCAAATCTAAGACATCGCTCGTTGTGACCATTTGAACTCTTGTTTATTTGTCATATGTATTGTTTGCATGCAATTGGAGTGGAAGGGATTGACTATTATAATCCATGTTTGATTTCACCAACCCATTATTAGAACTGTCTGGAAAGAGTTGTTAGAAAGCAACCATATAACATATAAGGTTAATGAGTTTTATGATGGGGTTAAAAAAAATTGCATATTGATTTTGATCTGACCTTTAGCTTGGACAGAATGTCAGGAATTGAACTCAAAGTGGATCTCACGAGTGTTCCTGTAATCCCTGATTTGTTGTTCTTACCTGACACACTTTCTATTTCAGAATGCAATTACCCTTCATAACGAAGCACGCGCAGACACAAACACGTGGATGCATGATTTAAGGAAGTGTACGTGCAAACACGCATACACATTTACTCATTACATATAAACAGGTCTTCAGTTGTTATTACATAGTTTCATCCCACGCAATTTAACGGGAACTCATACATGAACTTCAAACAGATGCAAGAGGATATAGACACTCAAAGCAGAACACACACACACACCCATACAACCCGCACGTGCACTTTGACAGTACCACAGCTCTCAATCAAAAGCCTTAAAAAGATATTTCTATTTGAACTCTAACCCCTTTTTTTTTTTACCCGATTTTGCTTCTCTGATCAGATCGTTTCAAGCAAGTTTTCAGTTCAATGATCCAGCAAGTGAATTCATTCAAACAATCACAATAAAACAAATTTGAATGTATGGAAAACATGGAAACATTTGGTTATTTGTTGTCCTTCTGGAGTCTAAAGTGTCCATTCTTGAAAGACATAAATTTACAGTTTTGAAACACCCTTCAATCTGTTTACTTTGCTGGATATAGAAAATGATGACAAAATGAATGTCAAACAAGATAAACATGTTTACTTTCACACACACAAATAAATAATGTGTCCATTAATCACAAATAAAAAATCTCTAATATAAAAATCTCTATATAAAAGTCATTATATACAAGTATTGTATTTTAAATATAAATATATTATATTGAAGTGACACAACATAACATTAGTATCATAATGAGTTTCTTTGCCAAGTTTTTCTCATTTTGATTCTGATTTTGTCACTTCAAAATAATATAAATGTATGCTATCAAATATATATAACGTCCTCACTCCGTCTTATTGCTCACGTGCCGGTGTTTATACTTTCACATGATAAGTTGTACTTGGCAGTGTTGCAGAAGTTGCAGTAATCAGATCAGCATTTTGGTTAATATTAACAGTTGTAATCCCAAATTTATTGTACCACAGGGTTTTTGAGTTTTTCTTATCTTGTCAGCACAGAAGGGAAGATGGCTGACACAAATATCGGCAAAACTAAAACCTGCATCAAGGAAGTTGATAATGGGAAGAGCGTGACACACCGCCAAATCAACTACTTAGTGGCTGAAAGACAGGATGATAAATGTGCTTGAGATGTTTCGTCAGACTTAAAAGCCTCTGAATCTGTGGAACGATGAAACACGGGCGAGCCAACGATCTCCATGCTCTCCTGCTGAGCTCCAGAACTTCTGTTTGAAGAAACTAACTGATTTATCAAACAAAGACAAAATTAAATTTAGTCAAAAGATACTTTAAAGTTAACAGGAATTTTGCAATAATTTAGTTACTCTTTAAGTAAACTTAAGAGGTCTTTTTATTCCTTTAATGTTACATTATCTGCAAGTACAGTTTAATCATGACAACGTTCGGAATAGATGTAGCATGCTATTTATCGTGGCAGTGTTCATGTACAGTATATAATGGTCTCTGCGGACTAGATCTGCTTCACAGCCGCTTTAGAACAAGTATTAACTTGCTACCGCTTATAGATACACAGAGCCACTACTGTGAACATGTAAAGGGGCAGTCACACAGCGAAAACGCATGAATCACGCACAAATTACGCACAGTTTTTCGTTTCTGCGCGGAGTGTGAGTCTTATGCGTAATTCGTCGGTGGAACGAACGTGGACCGTCAGTGATTGTAAGTGGATGTGCGTCGAAGGCGTTTTGTGCGTGATTTTGAGTTTTGAACGGTTCAAAATTTTTCCGACGCACAACTGTGCGTGCATGTGCGTTATTCATGAGTCGGCGTGCGTAGTTTATGCGTTGAGTATGCGTGACTATGCGCGGGACATGTGTCAGCCGTCAGGGTGCTTATGCGTCGGGACTGGTTCGAAACTGCGCACAGCCACGTCCGTCCACTGACGCCCCACCTTCATATCACGTATGAACCGCGCACGTATCACGTTCAATCTGACAATGTGGATTCTGAAAGTGCTTGTTTGTGGAACGTTTGCGAAGCGTGCGTGTTTGGACGCGCTCCGTCAGCGATTCATGCGTCGGGTGTGCGTCAAATGTTCGTGGAATACTTTGGTCAATTTCTCGACGCACAAGCACGAACAAACCCAATCTGTGCGTGATTTGTGCGTGATTTGTGAGTGATTCGTGCGTGATCGGCTGTGTGACTGGCCCTTAAGATCTACTGCTGCTGCATGACTAGAGAAACATAGATCCTGTGACAGATTTAGGCAGGTGGAGCTGGGGGAGGTAGAGGGTTTCAGATGACTATGACAGCACGCTTACAGCAAACACTGTTTCTTGTATTTTTGTCTATTTCTTGTTGAAGAAGCGGTTATATACGTCACAACGAAATAAAAGACTATAACAACTTTCTTTAAGATTCCAATACACATTCAACGCTTTTTAATTACAATTTAAGCAGACTGCTTTTTCATAAGCAAACATTAGCTTAAATGAAGAACACCGCTATTACAGTACCACCAGCATTGCTGTTGCTTCTCAGGGTCGAGCTGAACTTTCGCCCAGTGCCCAGATCATTGCAGCTTTGGAGCTCAGCTGCTGTGTGTGTGTGTGTGTGTGTGTGTTAATGCTATTTCTATCCCTCTTTGGGAAAAAAGAGGATGAAAAACACTGTTGTTTTCTTTCCACTTCGATCCTTGCCATTTTCTCGTTTGAATGATGGCTGAATGTGTTTTCCGTGCTTTCGTTTACCGTGAGCGTGCGTGGCGGGCTCCTTCAGGATGAGTCATTTGCTTACATTGGCCGCTCTCTTTCACACACGCTTGCTAGCAGCACATGGCCTGAAGACGGCACACACTCTCCCTTCACGTGGTGGCCTTCCTTTGTCTGCCTCTCTCCATCGGCACTCCTTCCTCTTTACTCTTTGTGCTCTTTTTATCAGTGCTTTAGCCATCATAACCTATTTTATCGGAAGTGAACGTTACCTGAAGGGATTTATTTGACCTTCTTGTATCCACAATCCAATTTTAAACAAATCCAAGCACTGTTATTCCGGATGATTTGCCTTAGATATGTAGATGCATTTGGATTAAAAAGATGCTAGATAAAAAGTAAAACATGTTACACTACACGATAAAAAGTTATTTTAATATGCTGATTTTATTTCTGGTGCTCAGTTATTAATGGTTATTTAAAAATAGTTTTTGCTGCTTAATATTTAAGGAGACAGAGCATTTATTTGAAATGGAATAAGAGACATAAAGAGACTAAAATACTCTAAATTCATTTCGGTTGGGTTTTTCTTCTCATGAATCATGCTTGAGATGTTGAGGGTTTTATTTTTAGTTGAAATGCACGGTATTTAATTATGTAGGTCACGGTCTAAATGTCATGTAGTTACTTGTCTTGTCTGCGAGGATTTGTCTAACATAACTAAGTGATCTTGTTCCTCTGCTAACCACGTGACTGGGAATAAAATGCAACATTTGGTCCCAATGTAGCTGCTATTGTTTCCACACAGGACAGAAATAAATGGAATCTCCCTTGTGGGATGATGCAGTCTCTGTAATTTGCGTCCACTAAATGAGTCACATCTCCTGCTGCTCATGTCGGTCTGGATAGACATAAAACAAATAATCACCTTTATTAAGTATCTTCCAGATTTCCATCTCTTTTTCTCCTTTTTAATCCTCAGTGGAGATCAATGTACACACATTGACTCTCTCATTCACTCACTCGCTCACTTACTAAATGTCTCTCACTCACACACACCCATGCACGCACATACTCACTCACTCACTCGCTCAATCATGCACTCACTCACTCAATCACGCACACACTCGCTCAATCACGCACACACTCGCTCAATCACGCACACACTCGCTCAATCACGCACACACTCGCTCAATCACGCACACACTCACTCAATCACGCACTCACTCACTCAATCATGCACACACTCACGCGCACACTCAGTCGCGCGCGCACACAGTCACTCGCTCACTCAATCTCGCACACACTCGCTCAATCACGCACACACTCGCTCAATCACGCACACACTCGCTCAATCACGCACACACTCACTCAATCACGCACTCACTCACTCAATCATGCACACACTCACGCGCACACTCAGTAGCGCGCGCACACAGTCACTCGCTCACTCAATCTCGCACACACTCGCTCAATCACGCACACACTCGCTCAATCACGCACACACTCGCTCAATCACGCACACACTCGCTCAATCACGCACACACTCACTCAATCATGCACACACTCACGCGCACACTCAGTCGCGCGCGCACACAGTCACTCGCTCACTCAATCTCGCACACTCACTCACTCATTCAATCACTCACTCATTCAAGTGAGTCACTCACTCACTCAATCATGCACACACGCACGCGCACACTGTCGCGCACGCACACAGTCACTCGCACACTCAATCTCGCACACACACATTCAATCTCGCACACACACTCACTCATTCAATCACTCACTCATTCAATCACTCACTCATTCAATCACACACTCATTCAATCACACACTCATTCAATCACACACTCATTCAATCACACACTCATTCAATCACACACTCATTCAATCACACACTCATTCAATCACACACTCATTCAATCACTCACTCACACACTCACTCATTCAATCTCGCACACACACTCACTCATTGAATCACACACTCATTGAATCACACACTCATTGAATCACACACTCATTGAATCACACACTCATTGAATCACACACTCATTCACTCACACACTCATTCACTCACTCACTCATTCAATCACACACTCACTCATTCAATCACACACTCACTCATTCAATCACACACTCACTCACTCACTCACTCACTCACTCATTCAATCACACACTCACTCATTCAATCACACACTCACTCATTGAATCACACACTCATTGAATCACACACTCATTGAATCACACACTCATTGAATCACACACTCATTGAATCACACACTCATTGAATCACACACTCATTCACTCACTCACTCATTCACTCACTCACTCATTGAATCACACACTCATTGAATCACACACTCATTGAATCACACACTCATTGAATCACACACTCATTCACTCACTCACTCATTCACTCACTCACTCATTGAATCACACACTCATTCACTCACTCATTCAATCACACACTCACTCATTGAATCACACACTCATTGAATCACACACTCATTGAATCACACACTCATTGAATCACACACTCATTGAATCACACACTCATTGAATCACACACTCATTGAATCACACACTCATTGAATCACACACTCATTCACTCACACACTCATTCACTCACTCACTCATTCAATCACACACTCACTCATTCAATCACACACTCACTCATTCACTCACTCACTCACTCACTCACTCATTCAATCACACACTCATTCAATCACACACTCACTCATTCAATCACACACTCACTCATTCAATCACACACTCATTGAATCACACACTCATTGAATCACACACTCATTGAATCACACACTCATTGAATCACACACTCATTGAATCACACACTCATTCACTCACACACTCATTCACTCACTCACTCATTCAATCACACACTCACTCATTCAATCACACACTCACTCATTCAATCACACACTCACTCACTCACTCACTCACTCACTCATTCAATCACACACTCACTCATTCAATCACACACTCACTCATTGAATCACACACTCATTGAATCACACACTCATTGAATCACACACTCATTGAATCACACACTCATTGAATCACACACTCATTCACTCACACACTCATTCACTCACTCACTCATTCAATCACACACTCACTCATTCAATCACACACTCACTCATTCAATCACACACTCACTCATTCAATCACACACTCACTCATTCAATCACACACTCACTCATTCAATCACACACTCACTCACTCACTCACTCACTCATTCAATCACACACTCACTCATTCAATCACACACTCATTGAATCACACACTCATTGAATCACACACTCATTGAATCACACACTCATTGAATCACACACTCATTCACTCACACACTCATTCACTCACTCACTCATTCAATCACACACTCACTCATTCAATCACACACTCACTCATTCAATCACACACTCACTCACTCACTCACTCACTCACTCACTCACTCACTCACTCACTCACTCACTCACTCACTCACTCATTCAATCACACACTCACTCATTCAATCACACACTCACTCATTCAATCACACACTCACTCATTCAATCACACACTCACTCATTCAATCACTCACTCACTCATTCACTCACTCACTCACTCATTCAATCACTCACTCACTCACTCACTCACTCACTCACTCACTCACTCACTCACTCACTCACTCACTCACTCACTCATTCAATCTCGCGCACACACACACACACACACACACACTCACTCACTCTCACTCTCTTTCTCACTCTCTCTTTGTACTGTCAGTCTGCTCGGTTTCATTTTCACAACAAATATCATTTGATCTTTTCCTAGATAATTTGATGGCAAATATAGAGCAGAAATGTCTCTAATGCACACCAAGGCTAAAGTTATTTTATTAAAACTACAGTGAAAACATGAATATTGTGAAATATTATTATAACTTAAAATAATTGTTTTATATTTTAATTTATTTAAAATATAGAAAATGCTGAAAACTGGGCAATGTTTAGTTCAGAAAGAATAATTTATAAATAATAATAGTAGTTATAGAAAAAAAAATAACTGCTTCAAAATGTGTTTTTTTGTTTTTGCCATGGGTGTGTATAATTTATGTTATTGAACAAAACATCAAAGTCAATTAATTTTAATAATTGAAGCTGGAGCGAAATAGACTTCTGGGTTCTGACGTCATATCTGCACAACTCTATTTATTAATTATACAAGAAATAATAAATGTTATTAAAACATTACCATTGTGTGTGTGTGTATATGTAGCGAGACAGCATTTTTAAATACTATTAAATAATAATTATGTGTAATTTTATATAGTATACTATATATATATATATATATATATATAAATATAGTATATTTAGTTTCAAATCTAATTAGAAACTTGTCTGAAAAGGTTCTAAACCCAAAAGTAATAGTTACATGTGCGACCCAGTGTGAAATCTCCCATCTAAACAACAGCTGATGCATTCCTGCTTCCCAACCCCCATCCCGACACACACAGCTCCTCTATTCCCGCTGCCCCTCCCTGCAGTGCCCTTGGCAGTGTTCGAAGTCTTTACATAACCGCTCTGGCCTCAGACAAGGTGTTACAGTAACACGTTTCTCCCCGGTGCATGTGAACTCGCTGTCACATGGGGACAGCTTAAGCCGTGTCCCTCCCCCAGGTGTTTGAATTAAGGGCGGAGGAAGCCGTTCGACCTGTAAACGAGGGCTGGTCATGTAAACCGACACCTCTGACTGTTGGGCAGAGCCGGACGGAAGCCATTAATGTAACCTCAAGCTCAAGGTCTTTGCCTCTCCCTTTCTGCACGGTGGAGTGAAATGAGGTTACCGGGTTTTATTGTGAGGTTGTTTGACTTTGCATGCCATACATAAATACAAATACATAAACAACAGTAGTGATATATTTAAAATACGAAGAGAAGCGATTTTTGGTTTACCGGTAGTTTTGTAATGTTGCCACACCTTTGTTTGCTAGTTACGTCAGACAAACAACATGTAAGGTTATCAGTAATGCCCTTGCCTTTACAAAATCAGCACACTGCGTACTGACATAACCAGCATTTCAAAACCAGTTCTCTAATGTCATTGCGAAATCATGCATTTAAATATTTTTTGGAAACTGTAGGTGGACTTTCCCTTTTCCTGCAATGATGGGAATGTATTGTAAGTCTCTTTTTAAAATTGTAGCGTTTCTACTTCTCTGTCTGTCTTTGATTGGATGGATTGTTATTGGTTATTGTTATTGCTATTGGTGGATCTCATGTGAGTGACAGGCTGATCCCGCCCTCATGTCGTGAACGCATTGTCAAAAAAGAGAGATGAGCTGCAAGAGGGAGGGGAAGTTATTTTAATGAAACATTATGATGCACATGAATTAAAAAAACTAAATTAAACTAAATTAAAAAACGAATTAAAGTAACATAACACCGCTGTGTCAACACGTGAAGTGTTTACGTGTGGGAACTAGAGGTGATTCACCTGAGACACACACATTATCATCTGTTACAGTAAATGGTGAGATAATGTTTTGGTGCGTTTACCCTCATTCTTGTGTGTCACAATCACGTGTGCGTCGCAAACTCATGCTACACTGGGCTTTTTTCCTTAAACGCCTGATAGCGTTTATGGTTCACAGAAACTGTTTACCCTGTCTCTCTCTTCTGCCTTTTTTGGCTTTGAACGTAGTGAAATGCAGATAAGGCTTTGAGTTGAATTATTAACAAATCAAAGCCAGAGATGAAAGCAGGTACACGTGAGAGGAAAACTATTCAACCAGCAAGAAAACCTTGTCCCTTGGTCAGCGGCCAGGTAAACAAACGCAGTGAGGAAAACTTCCAGATTCTGTTAAAATAAGTCAAGAAATTAAAAATAAAAAGCACCTGAATTGTGCTGATTCACAATTGGCTTCGTTGTTTACATATTCTTGTATTTTGCAATTGTATATTTCCTCAAAGCTCTGAGAGATCATTCTCCTGAATTTCAGTGTCAACATTGGCAATTTTGTATAAATGATTTTCCGAAAGTACATATTCAAGCTTAGAGGGAAGTAATCTATTCATATGAATTGCAAAAATTAACCAACAATATAATGAAGTTTCTTTCAGTGTTTTTAATTATTTAACACCTTTACAGTTTTTCTCAATTGATAAGACACATTTCTTGAAAGCTGCTCTCCTTTTCTCTAAACTGTGAACACAAAACCCAGTTTTCAAGCTACATTCACAAAACCTCAGACTCTTCTTGCAAAACCAAACTTTCACCTCAAAACAGTTCAATCTGTGCTCAGAACTGAACTATGTTGTCAAATCCTGCCCTGTCAATCAAAATTAAAAACACTACGAAACAGTCACTAAACACTACGTAGAAAAATAGAAAAAAACAATGCTCAGGACATGAAGCTGGAGAAATACATGTTTATTGTTCACTGTAGGCTGAATGCATGTTGCAAAACAAAAAAACCTGTGCATTTAGCACTTCTACAAAAAGACAAAACAGAAATCTTCTGCATTTGCACTTGTAAAAACAAACAAATCGTATGCGTTTGCCACTTGTGTGCAGTAAGCCCATGTAAAAATAAAGTATGAAAATATACATGAATACTACGCCTACAAACAGTTAGACCAACCCTTAGACAGTTAGACCGACTTTTGAAACACACCTCCTCACCGCCAAAGATACAGTGCCACAGCCACTTACAGCGGCTTACGGACCGGTCCACGAATTCGATCCGTGGCCCGGTACCATTTCATCCACGGCCCGGGGTTTGGGGACCACTGCTATAATGTACTATAAGTACCTGTTCTCTTCTCTAAATCTTGGGATTATGGTGGACACAGTGAATCTACTGATGTTTGGTTGTACCCTGTGTCCAGCCTCCCTCATGCTCATACCATGGACAAGTTCTTTGTCTTCGTTGACCACCTCGACCTCCTCTCACACGAACGCTTCCTCTCAGATTTCTATCCATTGTCTCTGAACTGGTTTACTGCATATGTTCCCTCACATCATTAGACACAAGTGTGATCAGTTTTGAGTTGTTGTGTTCAAGTGGTGAGAACAGTGCTTTAATTGTGTCTGACTTTTGTCACCTGTGCTCAGCATTATGCAGCACGGGTGCATCACAATGAAAATGTGTTGAAGTTGTGTCTAAACAGGTGAAAGTGCTTATGGTTTTGCCAAAAGAGTGATTGATTCAATCAGTGTGTTCAGGCAACTGAGCATTTGGTTCAGACAATAGGGTTTAGTGTTTTAGCAATTGAGAAAAACTGTAAATACGCTCCCCAAAACCAAATGAAAATGTTGTTCCCCCCTAAATATTCAAGACATGGTTATGGCCTTAACAGTGTATAAAGGGCCAGTCACACAGCCGATCACTCACGAATCACTCACAAATCACGCACAGATTGGGTTTGCACGCCCGACGCATGAATCACTGACGGAGCGCGTCCAAACACGCACACTTTGCGAACGTTCCACAAACAAGCACTTTCAGAATCCACATTGTCAGTGGAATGAACGTGATACATGACCAGTTCATGCGTGATATGAAGGTGGGGCGTCAGTGGACGGACGTGGACGTGCGCGGTTTCGAACCAGTTCCGACGCATAAGCACTGACGGCTGACGCGTGTCCCCCGCATAGTCACGTATACTCGACACATAAACCACGCACGCCGACTCATGAATAACGCACAAAAATTTTGAACCGTTCAAAACTCAAAATCACGCACAAACCGCCTTCGACGCACATCCACTTACAATCACTGACGGTCCACGTTCGTTCCACCGACGAATTACGCATACGACGCACACTCCGCGCAGAAACGAAAATCTGTGCGTAATTCGTGCGTTATTCATACGTTTTCGCTGTGTGACTGGCCCTTTAATGATAATATCCGGTCAGTTCATAAAGCTTGTTACTCGACTAATGATAATAATAAAAATGTATGGTAACACAACCTGGAAGAGTGCGCTCACCACACACCGGCAATAGGTGGAGAGAGAGAGAGAGAGAGAGAGAGAGAGAGAGAGGTGGGTGGGGCAATGGAGGCGGAAAGCCACCCCCCACCGTTGTTAAATGTTCTGTTTCATCTGTCTTGTTCTCCTCCTGTTCCCCCTCACCCCTTCTCAACATGTTCCTTGTATGGCGTGAGGTCATGCCGTGCTGGAGGGGGTGTTCTGTCACAGTTCTGTCATGTCTCTGTCTACTTCCTGTTGCCTCCAGTGCTTCTCCCGGTGTCGTTCCATCCACCTGTCTCATAATCAATCACCTCATTAGTCTTGTCAAGTGTGTCTAATCATACACTGTGTATATTTACCCTGCGGCTCTTTCTGTCCTGGTCGCTTGTTGAATATTTATGGTACATGGTTTATGTATTGCCCGTTCTCCTCGTTCCTGTTCTCCTTTATTCTTATTTTGAGTTTTGCACATGAAGTGCCCTTTTGTTTTTGTATTCAAAGTGTTTTTGTTGAGTTTATGATTAAAGAAAGTTTCAGTAGAATCCTCTGTTTCCTGTTGCTTTATTCCCCAAACTTTACATATTGTTCCCTTATACCTACACAACAGTACCTTTTAGATCCACAATAATTACTGAAAGTTCCTTGTGCGGTACTTTCCAGGTAAATTATGCAGTTTAGCAGTGACATGCAGAAAAAAATAAAATACTGCAATTCATAAACACATATTCATATTTGACATTACGTGTTGAGTTTGTTTCCTAACATTGTTGAGCTGCATGGGTCACGATTTGTAGTGCTTGCCAACAATTGATTGACTTTAATTAAAAAACACTTGACATCAACAAAACTATCTTGAATAAAACAAGTGGTGTTGGATGTTGCAATATAAAGGCAGATGTTTTGAATCTCAGAAACATGGAGTGAAAGTCTACAGTATGTTTTTAGAGCTTCATTGATGTCAAACAGATGGTACATGCCGGTTTGGTAGGATCAGGGCTGTTCTAAGAATAGATCCATGTCTAGATGTGAATGTGCGATCTAAGAAGTTCTGGTTATGAATTAGAACGACGTTCTTAGAAAATGTACAAATGGAACCAGTTCTGTACAAGAAAAACTTCTCAGGCTCACGTGTCTCTTCAAAAATGCTTGTCATTTGCCCTTTCACTTATGAGGGAAGTTCCACACGTTCAGCCTGCAGCCTGAGCCTCTCATCGTTTTCTTTTTATAAGCAGGTGTTCCCTCTTTGAGTCCTTTTGCTAAGCTAAAGTTTTGCTGTGATTGACCTTTGACCCGTATGAAATGTCATCCTGGGGGCCTTAACATTAACATTAACTCTCAGTGACAGCTGTGGGATTACTATATGCCAGGAGAGAATATGACGTATAGTCTATGTATGATCTATACTGTAGACAGCTGTTCAGCTGGCCATCACCAGGGTTTATTTTTTAAATTTCTATATAATAATAACAATAATACAATATATACATTTTATATATATATATATATATATATATATATATATATATATATATAAATAATAATAATAACCACCCAGAATACCCTAGCAACTGCATAGCAACCACCCAGAACACTTAGCAACACCCTAGCAACATGTTAGTTTCTGATCATTCATAACAGTGACTTCGTAGTTAATATTAAATCGTGCTACCAACATGTTAAATTAAAGTTTCTGGTGCGACATTCTCAAGCCAATTTCTAAAGTTTGTCTCGACAAACTTTATTCTCTAGTTCACATTATTGCTTTAATTGTATTTTGATTAACTAAGTGCTGCATTACTGAATAGATAACTCCCTATCGTTCAGAAGTTTGAGTTCAGAAAGGTTTTTTTGTGAAATTGTTCCAATATAAAATGACTAATCTATTTTAAAAAGTAATTTCTTCCTGTATTTTATTATTTCATAAAATATATACATATATATAAGTTTGAAATAGAAATCTATGTAACATTATTAATGCCTAACAAACCTTGCTGATCCAACACTTTTGCATGTTTTCTCCAAATTATTAAATCTGAATAAAACTG
This sequence comes from Rhodeus uyekii, assembly GCA_037043235.1. Lineage (NCBI taxonomy): Eukaryota > Metazoa > Chordata > Actinopteri > Cypriniformes > Acheilognathidae > Rhodeus > Rhodeus uyekii. Next base: position 1,580,103 of record JAWRVZ010000096.1, on the reverse strand, counting down.
ATTATTTCCTTTTAAAACTGCACGTGACTAGCAAAGTTTAAACCTCTAGACTACTTTTTTCTTTTTACTCCTATTTTTTAAGCTGGTCATGCCACCCGCCACTATTGGGTCTGTTACCTATTTCTCATGTGGGGTCTTTTATCACCTGTCGTGAGTCATAATGTCTGACTAGCTCATTAGACAAAAGCTGTACTTTGGCATGAAGAGCTTTTCATCAAGAGTTGCACTGTCAGCGTTCGGGAAGGATGCGAGGACCCAATCGCAAGGGGGAAGACAATTTATTGACAGAAATAAAAACAAAAACAAGACTTAAACAAAACCACCCCAAGTGGGGGAAAAACAGACAAGGACAAGACTAGGATTCACTAGAAATAACTAGGACTCAACCAGACATCAGGACAGAAGACAATGAAGCAGCACAGGACAGCAAACACAATGGGATTATAAAGAGAGCACATGTGGAAGTTCACGAGGGAAGGCAGCTGGGGCAAATCAAACTAATGACAATTAAACGAGACGGGTGGGGTAACAGTCAAGACATGAACGCAGCCAATGTGCATCGCTGCGTGTTAACATTAAACAAAGACGCTGGTGACTGGCCAAACTGCATGTGACAAGAACACACAACATGAAAGCATGCGGCCGATGAAAACACGAACCGCATGCTTACAACACTGCACACAGACACTACTCACAACATTGCGGTAGTGTCAGAGCTCTACCACAACAACAAGAGATTACTAGACCGAATGTGGCAAAACCCTGACATGCACAAGCTCGAATGAAAATAATCGCAAACACACAGAGCTTACAGTTTCCCCTCAGCCTTAAATCTTTTCTTCAAGTACTCCATTGCCCCCCTTTTTTCCAAATCTGTACAGGATATGAGTTGGACTCCATAAATCCATAAAATGCTGGCAGTGATGAAAGAGATAGTTAGAGAGCATGAGAGCATCTCTTTCACGCTCTCTAATGTCAAGTCTGCGGTGAACATAAGCATTGCTCAGAATCCTCAAACTGCCCAGAACTCTGCGTTTTGCCAAATTACTTGCAGTGTTTGCCAATAGGTTTTCCTACAAGGGTCGTCAAACCTGACCAGTACAAATGCAAAACTAAAAAGAAAACCCAGATTCCATTGGTTTTACATTTCAGCTAGAAATAAAAATAATGTGGTTTTCCTGTGCATACCTTTCCTTTCAGCGTTTCGTTTCAGAGCACTTACTGTTCGACCCATATGTGCTGTATGTTTGTTTTGTGCTCTAAATGGTTTCAACACTCATTAAATGTTTCCTACATGTTTAAAATATCAAGATACAGTTCAAAAGAGAGAATATTAATAGCTGTAAGCCGTATGCGATGAAGACTCGAGACTTATAATATGAAGGCTGTCTTAGATGACCAGCTGGGCCTCTCCTAAAATGCCAGCTTTCACATTCCATCCAGAACACCGGAAAACATCCACCCATCCCTTCTTCCAAAATACAGTAAAAATTTGGATAAATCATTACAAGTTCCTGTTTTTGCTGTATGTTTGATCAAATAAAGGCTTCTTTCAAAAACATTAGAAAACCTTAATTTTTCAAAACTTTTTAGATCACACAAATTATATAAATCATACAGAATGATGTTTTTGAAAATATAAATTAGTAGCTGATGGTTTTCTCTGAATGGTAGAATACATGAAATGTCCCCATAAAGCATGGAAACCTGTGTGTGTATTTATTTTAAAATACACAACTAATATATTGATTAAAAAAACTGTACACACATTTAGTATTTGCATACATTTATTTTCTTTTATTTGTATTTCAACGTTTAAACACTTTAATCAATAAACAACCACAAAACGAGAGTAAAAGCGGCAGCCCCTCAAGGACGACTGCCACTCACACATAAACGAAACAAGACATTGGTTTTCTCTCGTCCTTCACTGGCGTCGCTCCTCCTTTAATGCTCCGGTGTGGCGTTCAGATAACGCTCAAATAAACATACAAGTACTCCAGTTATGTCAGTACACAAGTTATTCATTGTGCCTGATGTATACAAAACAGGAAATGTATTTTCTTCCCCTTTAATCTTCTCTTGAAATGTATGAAATAAATGTATGTTCAATTTGAAAATTGATTTAATCTCCACTGTTCTCAACATATGCCACCATATTTTGGCTGAAAATGCATAGTTTTGCTGTAGAGGAAGAGAAAATAAGTGTCAACACTGTGCCAAGCAAAATAGATGACTAGATAACAAGTGTTCTGGCTTTTCACAGAAGAGTGAAACATGCGCTCCGCCTTAAATTGCAGCAACACAGTCTTGGATTCCTAGAAAAACAATTCCAGTTCACTGGAAGAGGGCAGAGAAGGGAGGAAGGAGATGCAACACAGAACGAATCAGAATGCCCATGTTTGCTGCTGGGTTGGCCACGCCCCTTCTTTTGAGCTGCGTTATGAGTGGCTGCCCTCTCGTTGCCATGACGAGTGGGTTCACATGAGGTTCTGTGTTTCGCCAAGAGGAGGTGACGGCCAGAATGGGAGGAGTTGACCTACATTCTGCCGTAGGCCTCCGAATGACTAGCAGCCAGTGTTGAATAAAAACATTTAACACGCCACACAAACACAAACGCTTACATACAAAGGCCGTGATCCAGACGGCTTTAGGAAAGTCTATTCAGGGCTTTTTAAGTGGGAACGTCTATTTAGCAGGACAGCATATCACCCTGAAGGGTCCTTCAAACTGACCGTTACAGGAGGGCTTTCCAGTCAAACCATGGAACAATCCCATAACGCTTTTCACGGGAAATGAACTCGAGTGTCATCGCTGCTTGCAAAATAAAGGAAAATTTAACATTTTGAATTGCGCTCACATGTACTTGAGTAAACAAACAATAATGCAATATTGTGAAATGTCATTTACTCTCGAACTCTATAAACAGTTTATGATTCCTATTTCCTGAGCCACTTCAGAGAGTCTGCCTTCAAGATATTACACTTTTGATGGGAGTTTTATGGGAAAAACAGTGTCAGTGTCAAATAACCCGTCCAACAGTCGTATATGTAATAAAGCTCAGATTTAAAAAAAATCTTTAACATTTTAGTTAAAGTAGACTGTGAAAAAAAGCTTAAATTGCCTTAAAAATCTGACTTAAAAAATTAATTAATTAATTTATTTAACTTATTTTGAGTTGAATCAACATAAAAAACTTTGTCATAACTTATTGATCATTTCATTTTAACTTATACAAAGAATTTATTATTAAAATAATATATATATATATATATATATATATATATATATATATCTCAAGGGAACAAATCTAATACAAATAAATACAATTATTTCTTATTTAATTATTTCTTATTAATTTCTTATTAAAATAAAACAATATATATATATAATTTTATTTTAATAAGAAATTATTTGATCAATAAGTTATGACACAGTTTTTTATAATGATTCAACTCAAAATAAGACTTTAGACAGACTTTTGTATTTTATTTTTTCTTTCTTGAAGTGGGCATATTCATAATACTAATAATTCTTTATTAGGATTTCAGGTATATGTAATTGCAAGAGTTTCAGCTTCCAAGATCCAAACTCAGATCAAGTGGCTGAAACGTAAAATCAATTTATATGGAAATATAAAAACAAGAAAATATTACCATAAACAGCCAAATAATGTGCAATAATGAACAGAACATGGGCTGAACAAAAAGATATGGACATTTTAATAATAAAATGTCATTTTATTTTTATTAAATGTATCAAATTACATTTATATAATCATATTATTTTGTGTGCTTGCTTTTCAAATATTTAAGAAGGAGTTTAATTAGAAAGGAATGCTGTCTGTCTCTCTCCGGCTTAAACACTCATCATGTTCTGTGAAAACACCTGTTGATATTTTAAGGCATCATGACAGGAATGTTCTTTTACCAGCTATTGTTTTGTATAAAGTGTGTACTGTATGTGTTTCCTCATTCACAGAAAGCTGTATCGGTTATGGGTCAGTCCAAACTGTAATACTAGAGAATGTGAGTCAGACTTGCACAACAGCGTGTCAAGTTATAAAGGCACGGATAAACCCAAGTCATTAAGCTCTCATCCGCCATCCACGCATCCCTTGCCTCACGTGGGCCTTCTGACCTAATTTCAGGTTACAAACACAAAAAAAACGAAAACAAAAACAACAGCTGGAGTGCTGTTTCTACAGCGAACGCCATCTCATGTGGGCACAAAGCCAGATCTCTGCTTACTTATGAGACATTGTGCATATATAAACATAGCAAAAACTCACACACAACATGAGAGGCTTGCATTAGCAAAAACTGACCCGGCTGAGCTGCTTACATTTCATGTATGTTTACTTACGGCATTACGTAAACCAAGCTAGAACCATAAAGGGAATAACAGCAAGTTTTAATCATTAGCTGAGGCATATTTAATGTGACTAAACACTGCATTTGTTTTACATTTACATGATGCAAATACAGATTTCCATGAGAAAATAAACCCACAGCAGTTGAAACAGTGACTCATTCTCATTAAAAGGGATTTTTCTAAGCTGAATATTAATTAATTATTTATTAAAATAAATTAAGAAATAATATAAACATTTTAAAAACATTTCAAACTGTATATCTTGGTTTAAATAAAAAAAAATTAACAATAAGAACATTTTAAAAATAGTTATTTGTTTAATGTGCTTTTTACATTGAACATTAAATAGTTATATATGCAGAATTGTGTTCAAATTGATTACACGGAAAAAGAAATTTAATTGTAAAATGATTAATCAATTTGATAGCACTATTACATTTTTTATTTTGCACATGCACTATTGTTCAAATGCAAATATTAAACATTATATGTTTATTCTAAAATTAAAAAAGGAAAGAAAACAAAAAAAATTATAATCTGGTATAAATATAAATAACTATATTGTTGAGCAATTAATACCTTTTTAATAGTGAAAATTTTAGCAGCACCTTCCTACTCTGAACTTTGACTTTGAAGTATTTTTCTTACAAATTGATTTTTTAACTGATCAATATTTACTTATTTTACTTTTCTTTCTTTTTTTTTACTTTTTTGCACCCTTTTTAAACATTGGCCTAATGTCTATTTCTGTAAAACTATCTTAATTAAAATAAATAAGCCAGTAAGTAAGACAGGAGTAGTGTACGCAGTCCACACATTATAGATCATTATGAGAGGGATAAAAGGGAAGGTGAAAAACAGAAGGTGGGAGTGTGTTTGGCTTCAGGAAGGAAGTGGAACAGGAAGAGATATAGTCCATGTTTTTGTTTTGAATTATATTCAAACACATAAAGTCCTTTCCTCTCATATTAAACTCGTCTCTCTCGATCTCAAGGCCACATTGCCTTCTTTCTTTGTTATATGCTCTTGTTATTAATGCACCGATACTTGCATAATGGAAAAAAAACTGTTAGTATTATTTATAGCCCAGTTTCCAGGCAGAGGCATTTTTTTATTGCATTGTGTTTGCAAACGGACAATAAAATGACTGCTTTTAATATACCGTACGACAAATCTACAGCAGAATTGGATTAACCAGCTTTTTTCACCTCACTATAATTAATATTATGTAAATACATCTGAAAGTGCACAAAATATCAACCATTTTCAAATGTAAAGACAAAGGCTAATGTCTTATATCAGGGAACCAGATCTGATATAATGTCTTATATCAGACTCATTAAAAGTCTGATATAAGACAAAAAGTCTGTCAATGGATAAAACTGGGTCATAAAAACCAACTAAACCTTGACCCCTCGTTCTCCGTAACTCCATGACACACATCCGAGACATATCCAGCACTACTGATTAAACATAAATGATTGATGATGGGCAATTGTTCATAATAGGGATTGTAAAATATGATATTGGGTCACAGATTGTGGAGTAAAAGAGTCAGGTCAACAGTCGAAAGGGAGGGCTTTGTGTGATCTGTGTTCACGATGATATGCTTGTGTTTGTCTGTGTGGGTGGAGGACACACTGCAGAAGGTCAAACGCTTTTGTTTGGTGTTTAGTTTTTGTCTTAGAACATAAAAGGGCTTTTGAAGGGTTTCAAGGACATACCCAAAACAATATATGTTATGTTATGCAATGCCATTTTTCTTGAGACGTTTACATATGTGCAGTCGTACTCTTTGAAGTACACTCAGGTAAATATTATGGATCTGTCTTAGTATAAATGTGGATATGAATAACATCATTATGGTAATCAATCACAACCAATCACACTCTTAAAAGAAAGGGTTCTATATATGCAAAAGGCAAACAAGCGTGCAGCCATTTTTTGTATATTGTGTTTGGACTTTGATTTTAGCCGTAGCTTTTTATATTTCTATAGCTTTGCTGTTGAAGAGTAATTAGCTGGTGTAATAGATTTACTTGCTGTAGAGTTAATAAAAGTTATCATGTGCATTGCAATGTTTGTAACAGATGCAAGATTTTAAAGTGCATTCTGTGTTTAATAGGAAGCCAGTGCAGGTTTGACAGAACTGGGATAATATGCTCATACTTCCTGGTTCTAGTAAGAACTCGAGCTGCTGCATTTTGGACCAGCTGGAGTTTGTTTATTAAGCGTGCAGGGCAACCACCTAGTAGAGCATTACAATAATCTAGCCTTGAACTCATGAACGCATGAACTAACTTTTCCGCATTTGTCTTTGAGAGCATATGTTGCAATTTAGATATATTTTTAAGATGGAAGAATGCCGTTTTACAGATGCTAGAGACGTGGCTTTCAAATGAAAGATTTGTATCAAAGAGCACACCCAGGTTTCTAACTGACGACGAAGACTTGACAGAACAGCCATCGAGTGTTAGGCAGTAGTCTAGATTATTACGTGCGGAACTTTTTGATCTAATAATTAGAATCTCTGTTTTTTTCAGAATTAAGCAGTAGAAAGTTATTAGTCAACCAATTTTTTATGTCAGTTATGCATTCTGTTAATTTAGTGAATTGGTACGTTTCATCAGGATGAGAAGAAATATAGAGCTGAGTATCATCAGCATAACAGTGAAAGCTAATGCCATGCTTCCTAATAACTGCACCCAAAGGAAGCATGTACAGGGTGAAAAGCAATGGTCCTAGTACTGAACCTTGAGGAACTCCATACTGAACCCGTGAACGATATGACATTTCCTCATTTACTTTTACAAACTGATAACGGTCAGATAAGTATGATTTGAACCAGGCTAATGCAACTCCACTAATGCCAACATAGTTTTCAAGTCTATTTAGAAGGATTTTGTGGTCGATTGTATCAAAGGCAGCACTAACATCCAGTAACACTAACAGAGAGATACAACCACGATCAGATGATAAGAGCAAATCATTTGTAACTCTAATCAGAGCATCTTATTCTGTTTGAATAAGCAATTTGTATTTATAAAAAGGTTTTATTTCAATTTTCTCAGTACACTGTGCTCACAGAGGGTAGACAAGACCAGTGTTTCTGCAGACCTGTCCATGTGGACGAAAGCTTATAATGGGCCAAAATCCAGTGCACAATATTTCCGTGCGGCATGCGGCAGTGGCCTGACCCGTTGACCTTTCTCTGCAGTTTGAAATAAGCCAGGTAACTTGAGAAGACTGTTTTCCCTCAGCTTACCATGAGCTTTCCTCGACACGACAGGCCCGCTTGTCTCTCTCTCTCTTCTGTTTTTCTACCAATACTTTCACTTTATGTCCATCACCACCTCTCTCTCTCTCTCTCTCTCTCTTGCTCACTCGCTCTCTCTCTCTCTCCCTCCCTTCAGCACTGACCTACTTTTCAACTGACCCGTTTATGCAAGCTTCCATGCTCTCCAGTCACAAAAAAAGGGGACAAAGGGGAAGCCGAATCCACACAGGCCTGTGCTACTGTTTCCACTGCTGTTGTTTGGGGAACATTACCTGCTGCCCCACCTCTCTACTGACACTGTAGCAGCCATTGCAGCGGTGTTTATAACCTCACAAAACAGGTTACGACACTGGCTTCAAAGATAGAGGTGATTATTAATAGAATTGATGTAGTTATGAGGCTGCTGGCATTGGATCCATTGGCCTATTTCACGCAGCTCACTTCAGCGGCACATATTTCTTTCATTGCCCATATTAAAAAGCAATGTAAATCTTATTTATTTATGTGATCTTTTGCTGTATAATTTGCCTGTTGTTTGAAAATGGTCTATAAATACAGTTTGGAACTTGGCTTCTTGAAAATGAATGCTTAATAAATACATTTTATAAGTTTAAAATAAATTTTGTAATGTGACTAACTAAATATACTAAATATATTTTTGATGCATTCATATATTTTAACATTGTGTATTAGCAATATTTTTGTAGGTCATCACAAATTTTGAAATCTATTTAAAATATACACTATTGAAAAACTTAATCTAAAGTGATGATAAAGACATTTATAATGTTGCCAATCATTTCTATTTTCCATTTTCTATTCTTTAAAGAATCCAGAAAAACATATAACGTTTCCACAAATGATTAAGCAACACAACAGCTTCAACATTGATAATGATAAGAAATCAGAATGATTTGTGAAGGATCATGTGAGACTGAAGACTGGAGGAATGATGCTGAAAATACAGCTTTAATCACAGGATTAAATGTCATTTTCAAATAGACTTTATTGTAAATTGTAATAATTCAATAATATTGTTTTTGCTGTATTTTTGATCAAATAAATGCAGCCTTAGTGAAAATAAGAGACTTCGCTCAAAATCTCACTGACCCCGAACTTTTAGTGTATTTGAAAAGATGCCGATCTTTTCCTCAAATAAACTCACTGTATAATATCTATATCTATATCAGTATATAGACAGCCTTGCCTTGTCTTCCTAGTTAAGAAAACAGACCTTATCTAGTCCTCATTGACAAAACAAGCCTTCATTGTAATGAGAGTGTTCTAGTTTTGTTGTGTCGCGCCGCTTGTTTTTAGTGTCGACTGGGTCAGGGTGTTTCCGATCAGACGGTGTGTTCTCAGGAGAGATCTAAATCCCCTCAGCCCAATCCCTCATTCTCTCTCTCTCTCTCTCTCTCTCTCTGTCGCTCTCCCTCGCTGCCAGACTCATTATGTCAGCTCTGTGTTTGGGACCTGTCTCTCTGCTTCTCTGTCTGTCCTCACTCACAGATTGTGTAACATTTTCCTTGTTGAAATGTAATCAGAGCAAGGGTTTCAGTTTTATTTGAGGACAATGGATTCACAGAACACAAGTCAACGAGACCTGTTCGATTCGATACTTCTTTGGTACTGGCACAGTTTGTTCGTTTCATAAAGTAAACCAGGATTCAACAAGATTTATACAGCATAAAAGGCTGTAGATTACTGATAAATTGCAGTCCATTACTGAATACAAATTACATGATGAAAAATGTGGTTACTTACGACATTACACATTTTATGTAATATAATCAGGCTGCTTTTATAATCTGACTCTGATCTAACATGTTTGAATAGGATAACCTTGTAACATACTAATATGACAATACAAAGAAAGATTATAAATAATTGTTAAATGATTTACAAACAACATAAAATGCATAAAACATGTCAGGGTTTTGGTGAAGATAAGTTGATGAAACATTAACAATGTTTCAGATTAAAAATGAATCAATATGTCAATATATATATCAATATAATCATATTACAAATAAAGAATTAATAATAATGAAACATTAGTAATAAATAAGACATATATTACAAATATTTTTTGCATTAATGTATACAAATTATATATATATAAATATATATATATATATATAACTATATACCTATATACCATATATAATTTGTATATATATATATATATATATATATAAACATTTAATTATGCTGTATTGCTTCTCAATTTTAAATATAATTATTATTGTTCTTCATTCAAATACATATATAAGCAATAGGCTGTTTTTGAAAGATTATTGTCTGATTATGAGTATTATGTAAAATGAACTGGCCTGATGGGTAAGTGACAGTGACATCAAGTGAACCAAAATTGTCTCATTCTGTCCTTATTGCTGAACAGAAAGCACAAAGCACCTGGAAATAACTAGAGGGGAGTCTGAGAGGGTTGTATAAAAGTGTGAAAATCTTGTTCTTGGGAAAGACCGAGATTTTAAACTGATTTAGCTGATGGATTTGGCTTTGGAGTTACAACTAAAATCAGCTGAAAGATCTGCAGAACTCTGTGTTCTCATCAGCGGGACAGGCTGTTCTGTACAACGTGAACTTGAAAGGACTAGGAAAATAAGGGTTTAATTAGTCTTTTCTACTGGTAGCCAATCCGAAAGAGGAAGTTAAAGATTGTAACCTGTTTGACTACATCGTTTGTTTGTTTACGCGGGCATAATACGCACATTGTGTACTGCATATCATGTTATGTTATGAGTGTCTGTTGATGTGCAACGTGTACACATCAGTTCTCCGAACACATCTGCATACCATGTTACGAGTTTCAGCAGGACACAGAGTAACTAGGTCAGTGTTACATAAGGAAAGTAAGCCTGCGGTAAAGCTAGAGTGATGTGTGTCAGTGTGTCAGTATCTCATGATGGTCCAGACCGATATATTCGTAATGTTAAGCCAGAACAAGACACAGGATACAGGACATTCAATCTCACCTTTGTTTATAATCTCTTTCAACTTGAATGAATTTCTTTTTAGAAAGCCGTCAAAGCTTCTTCAAACACACTGATAATTTACAGTTCTGTAATCTGATGTCAGTTTGATGAATTTGATTCGGTAACACCATAATTGCGTTGCGAAAGATATGTAATTATATAACTAAGTGGATACAGTAATAAAAAAGGACAGATGCATGAATAATGCAACAACATTTTTTTATTCAAATTTTTTTGTAGAATTTTTGAAATGCACCCAAACCTAGCACTGAATATTAGTGTTTTTACAATATCTATTTTAAAACAGCAATAGAAAAGCAGTGCCACGGTCTACTCAATAACACCAAACAAGCTTTGCTCGTTTTTTCTTTTTTGATAAACCATAAGAAAATAATAATAAAAAAGAAAAACATCAAACATCACTCAGTTTGAAACATACTGAAAGGACGAAGAGGGATATGGTGACATTGTGGTGAGCAATTACAAAATCACAGTAAACAGGAAGTAAAGACGCAGTTAGTGATAAAAAGGACAACACTTGGCCCCCAACACATTTCATTTTAAAATGCACAATACAGTGTTGTGAGAGAAGATATTTTACATTTATACACAAGTGCCAGAATTTAATATGACGTGTGGAAATATTCAATGGGGGTTCTTCTAAAAATGAAAGCGTAATTTTTGCAGGAAAATATATGCCGGACATCCGCTGACTAGTGAGCGAGGAGTCGGCAAACCAGTTAGAGAGTGAAAAAACTGCAGCATCAACTTAATTGCTTAACTGGGGGCCTCAAGGGCAAACGATCTTGAGACATTTTCCTAGTAATCATCCATTTGTACTGATGTAAGCAGGGTGGAGCTTTCCTGTAAACCCCATGCTAATAAGAGCAAAACATTCACGTTCATAACCAGAGAGGAAGCGAAAGTGATTTTGCATTATGTCTAGAACAAAAATTCTTTCATATCTACCTTTTTATATAATAGGTGCTCTTTACAAAAGGTTATGAAGAAAATTGATGTTTTACATCAGTGGATGCATACGGAAAATAATAAATAAATAGGAAGGCTTCATAAAAGGGAAGCGAAAATGTAATTTTAGGGTAGTTTTAATGTTTTAAACATCTGGAAAAACATATTACGATAAACGGCAAATAGTGTTTCAAGACTAGACATTTCAATGAGTTATAACAACAATAAAAAACACTTTCATATCCATGACATGGAGCCTACATGTATCTGTAAAGGCTTTGGGGCATTTTGTCATTTTCCTAGAAAAGGAGAGTTTCTAAAAAAAATATTTAATTGCAAATTCTTAAAGTAAAAAAATGAGTTTATATTAAGTGGCACTACAAACACACCGATATTGTACAGTATTCTTGACAAGGAAAAATTAATTAGTCGCTGAACTCCAGAATTTTTAATCTAATCTTTTTGTTTTTTTCTTAAAATATATTCATATATAATATTTATATCACATTTTATACATACGAACCATGTGCCTGATCAAGAACAAGTAGTAGCTAGGCTGTTGAATGTGGGAAAAGAGATGCGGAGCACTAGTTAGAAAATCAGACAGAGGTAGGGAGCAGAGAGAGGTATGAAATTAAAGCCATGTTTCTTTGGTCAAGGGAACATTCCCTGAATCTTCTGATGTTTGGTATGTTTAAAAAATGGTGCACAGCCACCTGCAAATGTTATGCAGTTATGTTGTGGCCAAAAAATAAGAAAGGGGCACTTGAAGTTGCCTATTTACATAGAAAAATCCATTACAATGCCTCACAAAATGTAGATATTGCTATTGAATTGAATGTACTTTTATGTTGACATCTTGTTGCAGCACAGGAAATTCGGGTAAGTGCCATCGATAGCATGTCATCCTATTTCATTCTGTTACAAAAGTGTCACTGTAACCTTAAGAGGAAGTTAAACAAACAAACCAAACCAACAAAAGGTAAGTCTATACATTATGGTACAATCCACCAGGTTCTGTCCTGATGTAGTTCTGGCAATGTCCACTTCTCTTATTCCTAACCATACGAACAGGGAATGGGTGAAGGACAGAGGATGAAGGTAGGACCTCAATGGGTTTATAAAATGTCTCTTGAGGGTTCATACCAAGATCCAAGTGAGACCTACAGTCTCCCATTCAATCATGTCTATTGTTGCGACTGTTACGCGAGCTGGATTCCTTCTTCCCACATTCGATGCTTCCAACGAAAGTGTCCTGCTTGGAAAACCCTGCACTCGACTGACCACCAGGTTGAGACAAAGCCAGGTAAGGGTGCTGAGGTAACGATTGGAAATTAGCAGGTGGAGTCATTGGTGAGTCTTGGGATGATGCAGTGCCATCACTCTGAGCTCTGTGCTTGAGTCTCAGTTTGTGGGGTAGGGCAGTGCCTTTGATTTCCGCTTGGCCATCTTTGCACTGGCTTGGTGAGAAGGAGCTCTGGGTCAAGAAAATGTGAGGGTGGTAGCTGCCTGTGTCAGAGCAAGACGAAGAGGGAGACTCATCATCTGTGGAGCCCTCTTTATCAGAGCTACGGGGATCCCCGTCACTTGAGGACGTGTCCTTTCCTGAGTGAGCCTCATAGTACTCTTCTTGTCTCAAGCCTCCTTCGTAGGTCAGCACTGGTGGCTCGTCGGTTTCTCTCGGACTATTAGAACAGTGGTACATCTGTGTTTCATCTCCATCCTCTGGTCTCACCAGAAGATTTGGGGCAGAAGCATCTACCCTAGAGGTTTGTCGCTGAGCAATGTACGCTTGCCTTTCGGCTGCCTCTGTGTAGTCGTGAGAAGAGTTCCTCTCTAGCCGTTTGGACACCTCTGCCAAGGTTTTTTCGGTTGGTTCCTCTGTAAACTGGGCGAAGTTCTGCTGCTCTTTTGGAATCCTTTCCTGAGTTTCTACAGGATACGAGGCACTGCTAGAACGGTATAAGATGACACTTCTTTGAGCAGATTGTGGAACATCAGCGCTTTCAGAAGACGTCTCCTGGCGTTGTTGCTTCTGTTGGTTTGCTGAATAATCTGACTCAAAATTGCGCTGGTGAAGTACTCCAGGCAGTCTAGAATGAATGTTGAACATGATCTGTGCAGTGGTACTATTGACAATGTCCATCTCTAGGCCCATCCCTTCCTGCTTGATGTCATACGCCAATGGCTCTGGGCTGTCCCGAGAGGAGCCATCTGACATATCAGAGAGAGAGCCTCGCGGGGAGTACTTTGCCAATTTCAAATGCCCATCCCCTCGAACAGACTGCTCTGTTTCAGAAGAATCAGAGTTCATCATCATCTGAGAAACACTGGAGTAACCATTAGGGTAGAAGAGGCTGGAGGAAGAGGATGATGAGGAGTTTCCCCCAGAAGCTCCACTGACTGATCCACCAATCTGCTGACTCTTTTCCATGTAGGAGGCTGTACTTATCAAACCAAACCTCAGCTTGAGCTGTAAAAGTTCAGTTTTTAGGCGGACATTCTCATCGTTCAGTGCCATAACTCTGTTCTCGAGGATCATGTCATTAAAGCGTCGTTTCTCTCGAGAACGCTTCGCTGCCTCGTTGTTCTTGCGTCGCTTTTCCCAGTAGGATGCATCCTTTTTCTCATCAGAGATAAACTCACGCTTGCGTCGACAACTCATGTTTTGCTTTGCTTTGAGAAGGCGGCTCTGGCGAGGGTTGCTTTGAGGTGAATGGAGAATATCACTGTAGTCTGAAAAGCTTTCTGTGTTCTCTGAGTTTTTGTCTGCACTGGAATTTGTTGAGAATTGTAAGTTCAAATTTTCCATCCTCGGCTTCACCACCGATAATGGAAATTTATGATGAAACAGGGATGGGGTAAAGGTGGTTACAAGAATCCCTGAAGGATATCCTGATGTACAGTAGACTGGAGAATCTTCAACTAAGTAGCTGGATCAGCAAAGACTTTATGAGGTGTTTTAGCTTCTGAAAAGCTGAACCTCATTGGTTTTGTTGATTTGAATTGCAAGCAAATAGTCCTTGATGATCAAGTGTCCAGGTTGGCCAAGAAGAGCAAGAACAGGTGCACCTTATAATGCGTCCTCTGCATTTAACAAACCCGAAGAATTCCTCAGGGAGTAAAATCTTCTTCTCTCAAAAGGGTCAATAAAGTACTGAGGTGCCGACCAAAATTTCCTAAAAGAGTCTGACCCTCTTTTTCTTTGTGTTCACTTTTGTTCCTTTACGTAACTATGAAGCCAACAGAGATGTGTCCCAGTGCCTTGGGCGTGTTGTAGGATATAGGTCACTTGGTCTGCCCCAGCTTGTCAGCCTCTTGGGGTGGGGGTGGGAGTGCTGCTGCTGCTGCTCTCAAAGCCTCCAGCTGGCTGTTCAACGAAAGGCTACAAAAATAAAAGAAAGAGAGATTTGTTAATCCTCGAAAGCTAAAGCAATTCATAGTTTGCCTTTAGGCACTTAAAAAAATGATTTTAATATGTTTTTCACTTTAAATTCAACTCTCCACACTTCTCTGCATGGCTGGATAACCAGAAGATTTAGGAGTGGAATGTTCAGCTGTGCCTTTGTCATAATCTCTTGCTTCATCTACTCAACCTTGACAACCACAGAATATTTTCTGTTTCCCAGCAACCGCCGTCTGACCTCATAACCCTCCTATTGATTTGTCTGTCTGTGACCCTTGACCTTTACTCTCTGACTAGACATTGGACTCCTATGGATGTAAAGGGAACATGGCCAAGAACGCTGTCAGGGATTACCCAAGCTATACATTTTGACCAACAGCTAAAGAGAATGACCTAAAATTAGATTCCTAGTTCAGAGTCATCCAACAGAATTCCATTAACACTGTGTTCTGCAAACATGACTACACATATGGTAAACATTAGCAACATTTTTTTGCACATTTTGAAACCTCATCCTGTATTACATCATCTGCCCAGAGGAAATCAGTGTGAGAGGTTTCGGCTTTTGAAACATTAACATCAATTGTTACAACACAACTTCTCTTGCCAGCTCAGCCCGAACAGCCTGGAGCCCCAATGTGCAATGGAACCGAATCGAAAACATTAACACTTCATTTTTTTAATGACTATTCACTAAAAGGCTTTAAAAAAAACTTTCGAAAGAAACATTAAAAAAAAGAGAAGCCGCCAAGAAAACCTCATAACAATAATTACTATAATGGGAGATAAACCAAGGTCAGGCAAAAGACAAGTCAGGTTTTATGATCTGGAATTGAGGGCTTTGCAATATAGGTCAGGACTTTCTGGAAAAAGGGGAGCAAGGGAACATTCCATCAACATGAATTCAGATCCAGGGGTGGTAACTGTTTCATCCATCTAAAAGTGAGCACTAATGGAAAAGCGCAGTTGCCAGAGATGATTAACTCAGCAGCCAGTGGGTAATTCCACACGGCTGCGATCCTATCATGACTGTCTTAAACTGAGCCACAACCCCCTGCTGTAATGTCATGAAATTATTGTTCAACTAAAGAGGTCTGATTTCCTTTTCACTGACTTTCAGTTTTTCCAGTTTGGCTGCAAATGTCTGATCCCAGTATACCAGTAATATTCATAACTCATAAAGCCAATTCATAGTGACCAACAGCAATTGACTTTTTTTAGGTTTTGTAGATTCTCTGAAAATTGACATACTGTAATCTGGGGATAGTCTGCTTTGGCCAGGGTTTGTCGGTGCCGTGTGAATTGGCCTATACAACTACTTTCTAACAAATCAAGAATAAATATAAAGTGAACTATCCAAATTTTTAGTTGAGAGTAAAATAGTAATATTTTTTAGCAATAGTATTTAAGACCATACTTGCATGTCTAAACAGCACAATGATTCTTTAGTATTAAGTATGACGTCTGCATCAGAAATTACACGAGTGTAATCCCATGATCTGGTTGCCCTGTATTATGGGTTATGGTCTCCTCATCCCAGACATCTGAGGGAACATTACGTAAGTCAGAACAGCTTAAACCTCTTCTGATGGCTTTAATCAACACTTTCTGGTTTAGTCTGGTCATGCATAACGAATATGGCCAAAACTTTGACGTTTCCACCCTTAATTTTCGTGTGATATGTCTTAATTATTTGAATGAATTACACTGTTAATGAAATGTAAGTGGTGTTAAACAGGTACACATGGAGATTAACGAACCTGGCAGGCATTTAAGTAAGGCACAAAGCTAAAAGAGACTCCCTCCCTGCATGACCCACTAACCTAGAAACTGGGCAGCTAGCAAGTAAAAACTGGATCTTTTCCCCAGTGCTCAAATATAGGTCAGGAGTGCAACAGGCATCACGAGAGAGAGAGATAGAGCCAGAGAGGGAATTAAAGTGTTTGCTAAAAATAGAGAGGTGAGGGATAGATTGAGGATAAACGAAATGAAGGAGGATGAGAATACAGGGAAAAGAAGTCTTTGGATACTTGTAGATCTTTTAGAGAGCGCCAGGTAAACAGACAAAGGAGCTTTCTGGTACACCCTAAAAAACCCATCAAGGATCAGTTTCAATTTATGAATGACTTGGGATTATTATGTAAACTAAAGAACTAATTTTGGCTGAGTTATGGAAGGATTTTAGTATCATACATGTGCTTGGATCACTTGATTCAGTTATTTTGAGTGGTTCAGTCAAATTGACAGCTGAACCAGGATTCATGGACCGGACGACTCATTCTCTCACCCAATGAGTTCAGATTACTTATAGAAATGCCAATCATTATTTCAAACTTAAAATGAACAGCACACTACTACTGTTACAGGCACTTTTGGAATGCAACTTAAATAAATGGTATTTAATTTAAAAAGAAATTAAATTATTATAAAATGTAAATGCTACTGTACCTCCTTAAAGCCTCCTTTCTGGACAGAAAGGAAAAGGCTACTTATAAAAATAGTAAGTGGATGAGTTATTTACTGTCAACCACACCCATGAGTCATTAAAAAAGCATTTATCTACGTGCATTAGCAGCACTGCAACTAATCATTGCGACACCGACAACCAAACCAACCTAATGACTCTGTCATGACACACCTGTGTGTCTCTTATTCAAAATCGCAACTATTTATCATGTGACATACGGATTAATAAAATCATTTTAATAACTGACTTAACTTGATAACCTGCAATTAGCTAAGCTTAAAACTGTAATGGGCCAATAAAACTTGCTTTGCACTCTTGCCCCGTTTATATGGGACATGTGTTATATTTGAGCTTTCATCAGGGAAAAAATAGCATGTCTGGCCCACTGTAGTCTTAACTTGGGCGAGGCCTGGAAACTATAATTCAGCTCCAATGTTTCATCTGTTGCTTTACAGCTGTTTCAGTAATGGAAATAATGGAGAAGGCAGGGTGCTGGATTTCATTGTGGCCATGTAATTGACCCTGGGGCAGAATGTAATATTCGGCACGTGGGATGGAAGCTCTTTTTTTCATCTTTGGATTCCACGCCTGGAGGAGGGCAGGCCTTGGACAAGCAGGAGGAGTTCTGAGCCAACTCTTTCTATAAACACACTCATATCATCCTCTATTGGAAAAAAAATGCTTTGACCAAGTCCATGTGTTTCACCAGTCACATGTGCTCTCTTGCCCCACTAAACTAAACGGTAAATCGCCTCTCCCTGTTAGATCGGCGAAATGACGACACGCCTCCTCCCTACCTTCTTTTCTCTTTCCCAAGAAGAATTCTTGATAAATCCACCGATTAAGAGTTTATAGCTTAAAAAGGTCAATATACTTGGTCACAATCAAACACCATAAACCAGCAATGACACGGCACTTATCAAATATGTTTGCAATCTGAAAGATTTACCTGCGCTGTTTAACGCTCTGAGAACTGGCAATACCAGTGCGTTCTTTATTTTTTATATAGTGTTTCTAAAGCATATGCAGGATTTTGCTGCAGGGATCTGTAAACTGGCAGGAGCTTTGTTCCTGTTATGGCAGACTATGGTGTGCTTTCCACAGGTTTATGACCTACATTCGCCGCTGGCACACAAAGCAGTTTGTCTGATGCCCCCTGATGCTTTAAAGACCCTGTGTTTTACTCTTTTTCATTTAGACTCATTTCTCTCCATTATGTAACTCTTAAGCCTGCATAATAAAGAAAACTGCATAATAGATCCTTACTTTATGACACCCTTTTGTTGAACCTAATTTCTGTGATTCAAACTTATAATACAAAACATTCATTATGCATACTATTCAAAGCACACACCTGATTTCACCAGGGCCAAGAAAATATAATATATTACACATGTAAATTGCACTGTATAATCATGTTATCAAAGATAAGGACCTCAGTAAATTAGTTTACAACCTGCTGCTGGGAACTCTCGGGAAAATAATACTGCAGATTTTATTAATAATTACATCCATAGCCTATACAAATATCATGCGGGGCTTTAGGTGGTCTGACCGCCATAATTAACACCAAATACATCATGAAGTAATTATAAAAGGTCCTACATAACCTCTGTAAACGCCTATAAAGGTCAATGAATTTGTGTACTGTGTACCGAAATAAAATCTTGATGCATATCAAAATAGAAAACGAGAGTTTAGAGCACGCTTCCGTCTTGTAGTTACACATTTCCATTTTACATGCATGAGAGTAGTACTTTGCTCTCGTCTGCGTGCCAGGAAAGAGTTAACACGTCTGACTCCTCTAACGTAAACACCCGCGTTAACCTTTACCGAGAGCGGCTACACGTGACAGCGAGAAGTGTGTCCGGGATTTTTCCGCATTAACTTCCTAACCCAGTTGGCTTGAACACTTTGAGAGAACTTTCCTTAGGATTTCAAGGACAAACATGCCACAATATCACAAGACAAGGCATTTCCAGCGATGTAACGTAATTACATTCTTTGCTGTTTTGAATGGAGTCATGCAACTCCATTATACATTTGTGTAGAATTATTTTAATGCACACAGAATAGGGCGATACATAAATAAACAAGCACACTTTCGCTCGTGGGGAATTAATGCGCGCATGGCAACACTTAAAATATTTAAAGGGCTAATCAAGCGCTAAACGTCCTGTCAAGAGTCTCGAGGGGTCCTGGCCTCGCCTTAACATTGCGAACACGCGCATCTGTAACGAGCATGCGTGAACGCGCTAAACATAAACTAACGCAGTTATTTGTGAGTGAGCTCGGGCCGTTGCGTTACAAATAGAATTCAATGATCAATTCCAATCTAATTTCACACCCGCGTTAAGATCAGCTCAGACGCAGAAGCATCAGCCATGCAGCTGTAAACATACAGAGTGCGCGCACATAAGAGTAGTAAAGCAAATGTACCTTTTTGCGCGTGTATCCAAAATATTTGGCTCCCGATGAGTATCATTAGTCTCTTTGTATCAGCATGAATGGCTTGAATGAAACGCCTGGGTGATGTGCACACGCACTGCACGCATGGATTCCGCAGTCCCGGTTCCTTGTGTTGTGTTGGCGAGGCGCTCCGGTATCCTGCCGCTAGCTGCTTCTGTTTAGAAATGTATGTTAGTAGGTCAGCGGTTGCATAACAGGACGCTTCGGGTGCCTCGTCACGTTTTGTTTCTCTCTCTCCCTCCCTGTTGTCCCTCCCTCCCTCATCCGAAAGCCTGTGGCGATGCGAGCGCGTAAACTGGGAGGGATCCGGCAGTCCGCCAGACCCGCTCTCTGATATAGGACGCTGAGTCGTTCCTAATAAGATTGATATGCAGGCTAGAAAACATGTAGTTGTTAATTAACCTCGCATGCAACTTTCCACTTCCGTTATTAAACATGTAAACGGTGAATTGCACACCACCCACCAGATGTTTTATAAGCGGTTACTAAACATGCACGTGCGTTATGAAGACACTGACCCGATTTCCATTAAAAGAACAGCTGATTTTATCCAGGTGAATGACTGGGTGAATGAAGAAACCGTATTTTAGGATAAATTATAGGTATAGTGTGTTAAGAAATGTCTGGGTCAAATTTCGTCATGGAAAAACAAATCTTGGTTGAATGTTTTTTTAGATTTTAGTTGTTTTGTTGCGAGACAGTACAGACAATTAGAGCTCTAAGATATTTAGTTTCACTATTTTTAGGACACAATTAAAACACATTTACTCCCAAATTATTTACTACAACTACATTTATGCACCCTGACCTCTTACTTTTAGTACTGTACTCTGTTTATATATATACATACATATATAAACACAGTATATATATAATATCGCATGCAATATTATATATATTTATATAAATATATAATTATATAATTATTATATAATTATATGTATAGTATTATATTTATATCATTACTTTATTACAAGAATTTATCAATAAATCAATTTTTATGATTTTCCCATGATTTCTACTATTTAAATCCATAGATCTTTTGTAACATTTTGAATCTTTTATATCAAAATGTTACAACAAATCTGTATATGTGATATTTATCACATGCAAATAAATGTAATAATAATAATAATTATTATTATTATTACACATAATAACATGTAATAAAAATGGACCTTAGTGGTAAAAACATTTTATTTAATTGTATTGTTTAAATTATAGTGAAATATTACCTGAACATTATTTTGACAGACTGTTAGAGAGAACAACCCAAACTGGAAAATATTTCTGAATTCTGAATTCAGCTCACAGTCCTTGTGTGTGTGTGTGTGTGTGTGTGTGTGTATATATATATATATATATATATATATATATATATATATATATATATATATATATATATATATATTCTTTATTCTCAGTGTAAGACACAATAGTATTGTGATGATGCCCTTGAACTTAGACCAGCCCCCCCCCCCCCAAAAAAAAATCACCCCGTCCTACATCGTCTGAAGGAAGTTTCCATGGCAACCGTCGCTACCCCCTTAACGTCATGCCCAGCATCCCTTTGAATGGCAGAGTGATGAAGATCAGCCTGTCAGGGGTCAGTGGATTAGTGGAACAGGGCTCTAAAGGAGGGGAATTAGCTGGGAAGCAGGGATATTTGGAAGAAGACTCATAAACACTGGAGCTCAAGAAAAGCTGTGTCTCGTTTTTGAGTCCTTTAAATAGACTCACAGCTATTTATATTCTCTCATGTCACCAGAACAGTCTCAGAGGAGCT
This sequence comes from Rhodeus uyekii, assembly GCA_037043235.1. Lineage (NCBI taxonomy): Eukaryota > Metazoa > Chordata > Actinopteri > Cypriniformes > Acheilognathidae > Rhodeus > Rhodeus uyekii. Next base: position 1,558,359 of record JAWRVZ010000096.1, on the reverse strand, counting down.
CAGCTCTCAGGGGATTTGGGTATATTTGCTGTCAGGTGTTTATTCTTGGAGTAAAGGAAGTACAGGGAAATGTCAAGGTGTAATGTGACCTTGAATCAGGTGATGTCCTACAAATCTTTGTGTGTCATTTCATTCGGTTAATACCTTGCTTGTAAGTGCGTATGTGCTGATTAGAAATATACAATTATTTGCTGACCTCTTGTGGATTGCGCTAGAGTTGCAACAACAAATTTGTGGCATTATAGACCAGTAAAATACATACTGTATATTGAAAAATAAGTTATAGAAGGAAAATAAATGAGTTATAGACAAATAAGTGTTTATTTATTTTTAAATAAGATTTATTTTATTTTATTCTTGATCGTATATACCTCATTAATTGTTATGCATGCTCAACTTTTACAGATCTTTTTACCCAACAATCTTTTAAGAAATATCAGAAATATTTATCTCAAACAACAACACATATATAGTTTTAATGAACTAGAAACGCAGTGAATCACGTGTTTCTTTAACTATGAACTTGCTTTCTCACAAACAACATTGGTGTTAATCAACTGAGACATCTAAGCTGTCACTGCCTCCAGGGCTTATTACGGTTAAATCTTGATGAATACCAAGAAGAGATGATAGTCCATGAGAATAACTTATGTGTTCCTGTCAAAACCTGTCCATCTGTCTGATTCTGGGAATTTGAATTCCCAGAATCACAGCGGAATGCAAGAGAATTTGATCTTGCAAAATAACATTACTTGGGAATGACTGAATCATTACTGCAGTGATTATTATATTTCATGTGTTAGGCAATGGAGTGTATAGCTTTCCATTTCTTGCACAACCGTGTAGGAAGACGGATCATGGCCATATTCCAGGATGACAATGTCAAGATGTAGTGAATAGATTTTATAAAGTGCTTACCAAAGATCATGACCAAAAATGGATGCATCTCTTGATGGAAATGAATGTTGTGATATTATTTCCATCAAGAGGCGCATCAGTTCTTGGTCATGATCTTGTCTCCTCCAGCGCTCTGTAAAGTCTCCTCCAGCACACCCCAAAGACTTTCATTGAATTTAAGAACTGGATTCATGTGTGAAAATTATTTTTCCTGCTCCCTCCCAACCATTCTTTCATAATTTGCATTAACATTGTCCTCCTGGAATATGTCCACGATGTGTCTTCATAAATGCTTGTTTAAGAAATTAAAATCTACACACTAAGAACTGTTGTCAAACATGTAACAAGCTAGAAACACCCTAATCTGAAATAATAATCCAATCATAGACACTTAAGCGTTTGCTTATTTAAATCCAAACAGCCACTTTTTTTTTGTTGGTCCGGGCAGAGGTAAATATATTAAACTAATCTTGATTAATAATTACAAATGCACAAGAGAACAGTTCAAATATTTATTCACACAAACATATAATGTATATTTACTATACAAATACACATTAACTCACAAGACAACATACATTTCACCATCAAAATACAAGTAACAGTGTAGTTTAAATTATAATATCCTTATCTGGACGACGGCAGATAAGTGATCTGTATGAAAAAAAGATGCAGTCATTCAGTGCTGAGTTGCTACTGGTTCATGACGATGACAATAAACAATTAACTCCAAAATATTTGCCTCTTCTTGGTGTTTTCCGTTGCAAAACCAAAAGTTTCTTTCACTTCTTTCATGAGCCCACAGCAGTCGCAGTGTAAATCTGACAAACATTACAGTGTGAGGACTATCAGGCTCATCTTATCTCGCAAACTGACAAGTGTTTAAGTAGTGTTGGCACGATATCGAGGAATGACATTACGACAGAGGATGTTATGCTTTGTTTTACATTTACAGTGACAGACAGCTTTGTGTATGTAGACATTTTTTACCGCCTGAGGTGTTTTTGAGCAAGATCACAGTGTTTGAGGCAAACTGAACGAATTGAGGTGAGGTGTTGTAACTGACTTGTCCTGATGCCACTGGAATGCTCTCGCGCAGTCCTGAATGAGAGTTGAAGGAAGGAGGGGTAATAAAAAAGTCATTATCCACCTTTTTTTTAAAGGGATAGTCCAGCCAAAAATGGGGAAAAAAACCCTGTCATTTCACATCTTTTAAATTTAGGTGGGTATGCAAGGTCCGTTTGGTTATGACTGAGTGTGTAGAGGTAGTGATGTACATGCTGCTTTCATGATCTATGGACGTCCATGAGGTCGACTGTGAATATTTGCAATGCTCCAGTTTCCTCAAACCTTTACAACGTCTTAATTAGTTTTGGTGAGCAACTGCTCGGAAAAGAGCTTTTTGAGCTGGGCCACCTCCTCGCTAAGAGAGCTGAGCTGAGATTTCAGCATGCTGTTCTCGGCCTGGTATTGCGATTCGTTTGGGTTGATGTTGTGGCTGTAATTTCTGTGCAGCTGCTGCGGCGGCGGTGTGACTTTTCGGGTGTCTTCTCCCTCCTGCTGTGTCCAGTAACCTGCTCCTTCACTTGTGCCCGAAAGGCTGTGAAGTCTAGCGCTCACCGTGGGAAGCACGGGACTTTGCCGATCTCCAGGATTGTCGCATTCGCTGGCGCCCGGAGACTTGAACCTCAGCTTGTGCGGAAGGCTCTTCAAACCATCCATCGAATCCATCCGGTTGGATGACATGGTGACATGTCCCATTGTTAAAACATCAGTTGGAGAGTGATGGGACTCATAACCAAGCTCATCTGCTTGATGCGGGGACAACTTTCCATGGTCGCTCAGTCTATCCTCAAAGAATACGGGACTACCGACACTGGACCCACCAGGTGTGGAGAAACCCGAATCTTCCGACATGCTGCTTGTATCTCTGATGCTTCGCCCAGATTGTGGCCCACTTTGAGCAGGGGACTGATTTGACAACATTGGACCAGCATGGTGAGCGGCATCCCCGCGTGGAAGGTAGTAATGTGGCACTGAAGGTTGAGGGACGCAGGTTCCTGCCGTGAGGGGAAGTATGGTTGCGTTAGAAGGATCTTTAATGAGGCCGAAGCGGAATTTCAATGCAAGCAGTTCTGCTCGTAACCTGGCGTTCTCCTCGAGCAACGCCAGCACGCGGTTTTCCAGCACCATGTCATTGACACGCCGTTTCTCGCGAGAACGCTTGGCAGCTTCGTTGTTTTTCTTGCGCTTGTCCCAGTAGCCCTCATCCTTCTTCTCATGAGGAATGAACTCCCGCTTACGTCTCACAGAGTTGGCGTTGGCTGGAGTGGCATCTTCTCGCTTGAGCGCTGACGTTCGGCCCAGGAGTGAGCGTGCAAGCAAACTGCTTGACGTCAGGATGGACACGGCTTCATCAGTGAAAGACATTGTGCTGCTGGGAGCGGCCGCATTTAACCCCAGCAACCCTGAGGTGGAGGGTTCAATAGCCTTCAAAACTCCAGCATTCGACTCTCTCATCTCCTGAGATGACTCTTCAAACATCATGAAGTTATATATTTTTCTTTATTGCAATGTTAAAACTTGTGGCTGGTCTCTGTTGAGTTTCTGAGTGTGTGGTTTTTAGGTCAATTTCAGATGTTATTGATGCAGCAGTGGCTCCACCTGGTGGTAAAATGAACACAAGAACAGTTACATAAGATTAGTTACAACACAATGTTATGTAACTTCATTACCTCCCAATGGCAAAGCACAGTACGTTCGTACTACACTGCATAACATATCAGGTTAACAACTGTAGAGTTATATAGCCATCTTACGCAAAGTGACATCAACAACCGAACATCCCTGCGCATCAAGATAGATAAAGCACTCAGATTTCTTTACGTAAACAATATTTTTAACAGCAGTAAGTAGCTACATCATGTAAACCAGAAGTGCTTCCTCTAAGGACTCCTGTGTTTGACCTATATGCAGAACAGCTTGTGCGTGAGCGAGTCTTATCTTCTTCCTGTCCCAGTGAGTCACTTTCCTCATGGAATCCTGCCTTACTCAACACGCTGTTCTCTGTTACATTGACATAGATTTAAAAAGAAAAAAAGTCTATAATATATAAAAAACTATGTGATAAGAACTTCTGAATTAATGGACTAAACATAATTAAAAAAAATAGTCAAATGTAAACAGAGGGGAAAGCAAAAAAAAGAAAAAGTTAAATACATAAATCAGTCATTTCACAATGACTGATTTGTGTATTTAACAATTATTTATTTATTACATTTTTTAAAGGGTTTGTATATTTTAGAATGCATTAAATATATATTAGATGCATTGTAAAGATTCAAATAAAAAGATGTAAGCTAGGTTAAGCAATCCTATCCAAAGCCTCATGCACTATTGCATAATGTTACAGTCCCGTTGGGATTCTTACTCATCCATGCTGGTGGATTTTTTTATTTTATTTTATTTAATAGCTGTTTTTGGAACAAAGCTGGTCATCATTTGACCACCTAGTCATCATCAGTTGATATATGCACCAAAAACACAGAAACAATATTTTCCAACAAACATTCCCAAAATCTATAATTAGTCCAAATTAAACATATAGACTTATCTACATATAAAAACATCTACATATTTTTAATGAATAAAACTAATTCAAGCACAAGTCGTGCAACTTTTAGAGATGGGAGCAACTTTCAAATATCATAGATTTAAACACAAATATAAAAGTATCTTTAAAAAGTAAACTACACAAAAAAGGACTTTACCATTATAAATCGTCGCGTAGTTAATTCTGTTCACAAGGTGTTCCGTTGAAATCGTTTTCAATGACTCGAGATCCGCGGAGAATCTGGTTCTTCCTCAGAGGAAAACAAACGGTGTTCGGTTTCGCTTATCGATGGTTATAGTCAAACAGACTGTCCGCGTCTGTTTCGCCTGCAACGCTCGCCGCTCCTATTTGTGTCTTTTCTTGTCCAGGTTCAGTCGAGGACGCTCCATCACCCCGACTGAACCACATGTGTATGAGTGGATGAACGGACCGCCCCCTCCGTACGCACGCAGGACCCTCCTCCTCTCCATAATCTCTCCCTCGTTACAGTTTTCGTCAGAATAATCTTTTCGAAAGCATTAAGTAATATTGCTCAATCTCCCTCCGCCCTTTTCCCTCCCCTCGCGTGTCCTGAAAACCGACTGTTGTCCTCAATAAATATACAGAAACTATATTTAGACTAGTGACGCGGGACCATCTGTCCTTTTTTTCAAGATAGCACTGAGGTAAATGCCACAAGAAGATATAAAAACACAGATTGTAATGTTGGTTTGATAAAAAGGAACAACATCAAACAACCCATTAGCTTTGAACCTTTTACAAGAACTGCGTGCACTGCTTAAAAGGATTAGTTTATCCAAAAATGAAAGTTCTGTGATTAATTACTCGCCCTCATCTGTTCCAAACCAGCAAACTTTCATTAATCTTTGGAACACACATTAAAATATTTGTAATGAAATCAGGGCGATTTCTCCATTGACAATGAAGCTGCACATTTGATCTTCAGCAAGAACCAATGAGGCTCATTCTTGTGTTACGCATCACGCTTGAGCTTCAACAAGAACCAATGAGACTCATTCTTGTGTTAAGCAGCACGTTTGAGCTTCAGCGAGAACCAATGAGTTTTTTTCTCGTGTTACGCAGCACGTTTGAGCTTCAGCGAGAACCAATGAGGCTCATTCTTGTGTTACGCGTCACGTTTGAGCTTCAGCGAGAACCAATGAGGCTCATTCTTGTGTTACGCATCACGCTTGAGCTTCAACAAGAACCAGTGAGGTTCATTCTTGTGTTACGCATCACGTTTGAGCTTCAGCGAGAACCAATGAGGCTCATTCTTGTGTTACGCAGCACGCTTGAGCTTCAACAAGAACCAATGAGACTCATTCTTGTGTTACGCATCATGCTTGAGCTTCAGCGAGAACCAATGAGACTCATTCTTGTGTTACGCATCACGTTTGAGCTTCAGCGAGAACCAATGAGACTCATTCTTGTGTTACGCATCACGTTTGAGCTTCAGCGAGAACCAATGAGACTCATTCTTGTGTTACGCATCACGCTTGAGCTTCAGCGAGAACCAATGAGACTCATTCTTGTGTTACGCATCACGCTTGAGCTTCAGCGAGAACCAATGAGTTTTATTCTCGTGTTACGCAGCACGTTTGAGCTTCAGCAAGAACCAATGAGGTTCATTCTCGTGTTACGCATCATGCTTGAGCTTCAGCGAGAACCAATGAGGCTCATTCTCGTGTTACGCAGCACGTTTGAGCTTCAGCGAGAACCAATGAGGCTCATTCTCGTGTTACGCATCACGTTTGAGCTTCAGCGAGAACCAATGAGGCTCATTCTTGTGTTACGCATCACGTTTGAGCTTCAGCGAGAACCAATGAGACTCATTCTTGTGTTACGCATCACGCTTGAGCTTCAACGAGAACCAATGAGACTCATTCATGTGTTACGCATCACGTTTGAGCTTCAGCGAGAACCAATGAGACTCATTCATGTGTTACGCATCACGTTTGAGCTTCAGCGAGAACCAATGAGTTTTATTCTCGTGTTACGCAGCACGTTTGAGCTTCAGCGAGAACCAATGAGTTTTATTCTCGTGTTACACAGCACGTTTGAGCTTCAGCAAGAACCAATGAGTTTTATTCTCGTGTTACGCAGCACGTTTGAGCTTCAGCAAGAACCAATGAGTTTTATTCTCGTGTTACACAGCACGTTTGAGCTTCAGCAAGAACCAATGAGTTTTATTCTCGTGTTACGCAGCACGTTTGAGCTTCAGCAAGAACCAATGAGTTTTATTCTCGTGTTACACAGCACGTTTGAGCTTCAGCAAGAACCAATGAGTTTTATTCTCGTGTTACGCAGCACGTTTGAGCTTCAGCAAGAACCAATGAGTTTTATTCTCGTGTTACGCAGCACGTTTGAGCTTTAGCAAGAACCAATGAGTTTTATTCTCGTGTTACGCAGCACGTTTGAGCTTTAGCAAGAACCAATGAGTTTTATTCTCATGTTACGCAGCACGTTTGAGCTTTAGCAAGAACCAATGAGTTTTATTCTCGTGTTACACAGCACGTTTGAGCTTCAGCAAGAACCAATGAGTTTTATTCTCGTGTTACGCAGCACGTTTGAGCTTTAGCAAGAACCAATGAGTTTTATTCTTGTGTTACGCAGCACGTTTGAGCTTCAGCAAGAACCAATGAGACTCATTCTTGTGTTACGCATCACGTTTGAGCTTCAGCGAGAACCAATGAGACTCATTCATGTGTTACGCATCACGTTTGAGCTTCAGCGAGAACCAATGAGTTTTATTCTCGTGTTACGCAGCACGTTTGAGCTTCAGCGAGAACCAATGAGTTTTATTCTCGTGTTACACAGCACGTTTGAGCTTCAGCAAGAACCAATGAGTTTTATTCTCGTGTTACACAGCACGTTTGAGCTTCAGCAAGAACCAATGAGTTTTATTCTCGTGTTACACAGCACGTTTGAGCTTCAGCAAGAACCAATGAGTTTTATTCTCGTGTTACGCAGCACGTTTGAGCTTCAGCAAGAACCAATGAGTTTTATTCTCGTGTTACGCAGCACGTTTGAGCTTTAGCAAGAACCAATGAGTTTTATTCTCGTGTTACGCAGCACGTTTGAGCTTTAGCAAGAACCAATGTTGCAACACAATGTAATAAAAGGGATAAAAAATGTCCATTACATCTAAACCACTACCAACTGGGCCTTTTGAATATCTAACCATGTACATGAGAATGAGAGAGAAACCCAGAATCTGAGCCCATTTGAGATTATTTGGAAGCCCTCCATTTATGGGCATTGAAGGGAGCAAACATCAACCGGATTGTGAACGTGACATGTTGAACTATTGTGAAGAAATGTCTTCTCTGATGGCTAACATCTTTATGCAAGTGAAAGCAGCTCGGGGGATTTTAGGATTTCATCTCAGGGAAAACAGGATTTCGTTGTGATAAAGGATCTGAGGAGAAAGAGCTGGAAGGCGAAAATGTGGCTGGGTCAGTGTCAAGTGGAACTTACAACGCACACAGCGGTGAACGTCGTAGAGGGCACGTGCCAACGTGGGATGGTCAGTCTTCCTTGGTGGAACTTCATGCGAAACTGAATAAGATCAATGGGTTGGCATGCACTGTGTTAGCAATAGCAAACAGCAATGAAACTGCTTTGGTTCTGATTAATGATGAAATGGAACAAGTCATAGATGGTGTAATAGATTGGTTGAAAAGGGAGGGGTATGTTAAATGTTGGGTATTTCATGCTGTTTGTATATTCAAGACTATTGTGAAAACATGACCAACATAATTGAGGACATGAGGATGGCCGTAAAATAACCACCCAGAACTGATAAAATTGATAAAAGATTTCGCTACATGTTTGAGACTCTGCGAGAACCAACGATGTTCATTCTCAAATTGATTTCATTAAAAATATCTTAAATCCTATTCTGAAGATTAAAACACTGGTTATAAAATACAATTCATAAAAGTACATTAGTAGCTCATTAGAGCAGGGGTTTTCAAAGTGTGGGGCGCGCCTCCCCTGGGGGGCGCCTGGGGAGGCGCGGAGAGTTGTAAAAAATTATAGTCTAATAATAATTTGCCGAACTTGTATTAAACCTCCTTCATTTTACATTTCCCTGTGATGTCATTCTGTCGCAGCTGCAAGCGGCAGTGGAGTAGGCGTGTGTCGACAATCGCGCATCGCCAGTGTTGCCAACTATTTTCAAAGGAAAGGCCAAAAAGTCGCTAAATGTCGCTAGGTGACAACATGCGTAAATGTCGTTTGATTCCCACTCCTTCCTGTATTTTTGGGTGTACAGTTTTGACTGAGACATGATAAGTAAGCAGCTAGTTAGCTTTTGTCACAGACAGGCGCACACACACAGTGGACGAGAGTATGTGACTGCATTTGTCAAACAAATGCAGCGATTTATATTTGTGCAGTGATTTAATTATTTTTAGACCATTTTATATCCCGTGCTGCCATGGCGGGATCAGCCAGCTCCGGCTTCCCGCACATGCGCGATTCATTTGCATGTGGAGGAGTGAAGATCTCCTGTTCTGCCTTCATCTGGAAGCGGATGCTGCGCGAGGACTGGGCTGCCTGTGAGTGCTTTGGGATGGGGTTGGGGCCCACGGCAGCGCTCGATGCTCATTGAGAAGAGTAAGAACAATATGTGCTTTCACTTCAGAAAGTCGCCAATAACTCCAGATAAAGTCGCTAGATTTGTCGCTAGTCGCTTTTTGGAAAATTCGTCGCTAGGGTGGTCTGAAAAGTCGCTAAGTATAGCGCTATCGCTATCGTTGGCAACAGTGCGCATCGCATCCCCCCCCCCCACCCCGTCACATCAACAATCGCACATCGCGTCCACAGCCCCCCCCCGTCAACAATTGCACATCTCGTCGCGTTTTTTTTGGAGGGGGGGGGCGTCATTGGGTGGGTTGTGTCAAAAGGGAGGCCCACTGTCTCAGACTTTGAAAACCTCTGCATTAGAGGAACGTAATGATGTACAACATTCAAAGACAGTTATTTTTAAAATTGGATAAATGCGTCTGCTAAATGAATAAATGTAAAATGTCAATGTAAATGATGGAATTAGGTGAAAGGTGATACTTCATTGGATAAGAGTCTGTTTCATAGTTATGAGTTATACTGTGAAGTTTAAAATCTTGCATATAATCTGTGAAGCTCGTTTTTCTTCCATGTAGACTTTATGCTTCTTGTTTATCCATGCAAAATTAGTCAAGTTGATTTGGAGTAAAATCTGAGGTTTGTTTCATATTAGACAACTAATAACAAAAATGTGACAAACATAAAATACAGGCTACAATTCGACATGATCCAATGCATCAAATTATCTCATAATGTACCTAGCCGTGTGAATCTGCAATATACCTAGATCTTTTTTTTTGCTTTGTCCTTCAAATTAGTTTTTTGTCAATCTCATTGACCCTGGAATACCTCCCACTCCCACATTACTGTTCAGACAGTTTGTGCTTACACAACATCTCTTACTACTGTAGCGCTGAAAAACTGGAGAGAACGCGAAAGTGACAGCATGCATGTTTGTGTTGCCTGCCATGAGAAACAGCAGTATGTTCATCTTGCTGAAACAAACAAACAACCCCGCTAATTATAGCACGATCCTGCAGTCTTCTAAGCAGCGTGTAACCTCTTGATCTTGCTCTGCGAGAAGCCACAGTGTTTTCAAACTGCATTAGAGTGATCGGATCAACTCAGGGCCATCTGATGTAGCACTTGACACTATATGAGACACATGAGACATTTTTACACAAGAATTTATAGTAGCTTGTGTTTGGCATGGCTTAATCTTGGCAATGTACTTAAGCTGACAAGCTGACTAACACTCAAAAAACAATTTGGCCTCATTTAACCTCTTTGACCATACAAACTCTAAGGGCCCGTCCACACGGAGACGCGCATCACTGTATACGTATACATTTTTTATCGTATTGGCGTTTCGTCCACACGGGTCCGGCGTTTTGGGAGACTGAAACAGCTATTTTTTTTAAACCGGGTCCTAAAGTGGATAAATCTGAAAACGACACCCTTGCGGTTTCGTGTGTACAGCCAATCCGTATATTTTGTGAAACGATGATGTCATCACATCACGTGTCGGCTGCGTCACACTTAACGCGTACACAGCGTGCAAGGTTATGCGCATGCTCAAAGTCTTCTTCTCCGTGTATAGTGTATATCTGTGGCAGAATTACAGCGCCCCATACTGGTCTGGAATATATGCTACACCATTTTCAGTCGGTTTTAGTGGTTTCGTGTGTACGCTGATATTTCTTGAGACGACGCCGTGTTTACGGAATTTTTTTTTGGAACGAGGGAAAAAAATGATCGGATAGGGAATGCACCGGCTTCGTGTGGACGTGGCCTAATTTTGGTGACATCCATTCACCCACCTAATAAAACTGTTGAGTTGTGACTCAATGAAAAATGTCACTGAAACTGAAAGTGCTCCATATGACTATATTCAAAGCTTTCTGAAATCATAAGAGAGCTTCTTGTGAAAACATTTTAAGTCACCTTAATGGTAAATTGCCAATGACAGTGATTTATTATCGCCCAGCTATATAATAAAAGTTGAATATTGTCACAACAGCCAGCTGCAATCAGGGGAGAAACAGGATCTAAGTGCAGCACTCATTTATTACAAACCAAAGTTAACAAACAAATTAAATTTCAAAAGCAAGAACAGAACAACCAGGTATAACGCAACGATAACAAACAACTGGACATGGCTTAACACAGGGCTTATATAAACACCAAACTGAGGATCTAACAAGACAAATTAACAATACACCCCTGGACAGAAGTAACTTGGAAGAGGACAGTGGAAAACTGAACTAATTACAGACAGACTACAACACAAGGTGAACCATAACCCAACACCAAGCCCAATTGTGACAGAACGCCCCACTGGGCCAGGGTGGATTGGTCTGACTAGACTTGGCCACCATGATTCCACCAGGATCCTGTAACCCCCTCCTCCCCTCCTTCTGGGTTCACGAGCTGGAGAGGACTCTGGATCATGCTCATGGACTAGAGCGGAGTCTGGAGTGGCAGCGCTCTGGGAGCATTTTGGATTGTGAACGTGGTTGAGCTTTGAGAGCATTCTGGATCGAGCACATGGTTGAGCTCTGGAGAGCATTCTGGATTGTGCTCATTGTTGAGTTCTGGAGAGCTCTCTGGACCACACACACAATAGTAATCATGTCCATCACAGTCATCGCCACCTCTTCACCAATTGCTTGCGGAGAGAAATTGGCGTTAGACGGGCTGGAGTGAGATGGCGCGGCAGTGTTGCTGTTCTCCACCTCATTGACTGTGCAAGGTGAGCAAAAGCAGCATTGCACCTGTCTAGGTACCGATCAAGAGTCATGACTGTGTCTTTCACAGGCATGAATTGCCAGACTTGTGGGTCCAGGCCGCTTCAGAATAAGTCCATTAGCTTATCCTCTGAGCAGGATTAGAAATGGCTGACTTGCAGAAACTCCTCCACATATTCTTCAATCCCCTGCTCATCTTGGTAGACGAAGTAAACGTCCTCCATAATGCGGTGCTAAATCCTCTTACTGTAATGGTCTGTTGTTCTGTCACAACCGCCGGTTGCAATCAAGGGCGAAATTAATAAATAGTACGTCCTAATAGACCTGCATACAGTATACTTAAATGAAGCAGAAGGAATATAGCAATAGGTCATTGTGATTTAGCTAAGTGCAGGATGTTCGTGGACCAACATATTTTATTGATTCTAGAACATCATTTCTACCTGAAAACTATCCCTACCACTAAACCTAAACTTATCCATAACTTTCAGAGGGAAATAATTAACACCTAACCCTGGTTATAAGCCTAAACTTGACAGAAACTGTAAACTTGTCCTTAAAAAATTCTGATTTGTTCTTTGGAATGTTGTTCCAAGATGAACAAAATCTGCTAAATGTGAAAATAAGGCATAAAGGTATTAAGATTATTAGCTTATAAACATTTACGTCACAAATTTCTGTAAAGCTATTTACAAAGTTTTACCTTTTGCATATGAAATGCATACAGTAAATGCATGTAATTAGTTGCCATTTTGTTATTTAGTAATATTATACAGAGCTGCTATGATTAAACTCATATAAACGTTCTGTGTTGACACTAAAAGATGTACATTTAGCCACGGTTGACTAACATTGGCCAAACAACAAGAGTGCTGTTCAGGCAGAAAAACTGGGGGAAAGGGCACCTATCTTATGCCGCGGTACAGTGAGACCAGTAAATGAGTTACTGTCTTTAAATAACCTTTTACCTTGTTTAAATACTCAACAAAAGTGCTTGTCCCTTCATAAACATTCTGGTCATCATGCAAATATTGGCCAAGAATTCTAAAAAGAACAATCTGTAATTAAAAGCTGGATGGGCCATGAATTCTGTGTCTGTGTTTACGTGTCCAAGTGTGTGTTTGAGCTGTAGCAGCTGCCCCAAGTTAATCCAGACCAGCTCATGCTTTAACACATTGACACACTTAGCTGCTTAACCTCAGCCAACCCTTCAAACAAACAGGTTAATCACACGGGCAGGGTTATCGCTGTGTGGTGAAAGAGGTGAATTGAACACACTCAAAAAGCATATGTAAAGATTCTTATTGATCCTGGTCAATGCAGAAACAGGTCTAGATGTAGCGATCCCATTTCATATGACATTCCAGTCTGGTTATGCATTAACTCTTTACATATAAAGGAGAGGGTGTACATATAGCAACGGGAATGTTTCTGAGCAAATAGTTAGATTTTTTTATTTGTTGAAACAAGCAGAACGGCTCTTTGTGAAGTCAGAGCTTCCTTGTTTAAAAATACGCTTCTCAAACAAGAATAAATGTGGGGCGGGACTTAATTTTTCTAAGTGGAATTGATTGGATGGTTGTGGCTTGTTATTGGTGGATCTCATGTGAGTGGCAGCATCATCAGAGAAAGGAAGAGATGAGCTGCAAGAGGGAGGGGTAATTATTTTGGTTAAAGTATGTAAGGGCAGAGGAATTAAAAACAAAAACAATGATAAGCATGGATCAATAATTTATAATAAATATGGTAGTATTTCATTAAAAAACAAGACTTTACGATGAATATAATCATATACCACTATATATTCCTATATATCTGTTTGTGCTGACATGAAAATAATAAAATAATAATTCTGAGCACTGCAGTTGTGTATATCACTCCTATGAGAGACCATGTCACATCATTTTCATCAATCAGCTTTCACTATATTTGACACTGCTGATCTTCATGATTTTAGGGCAAAAGAAAAAGGACTGAATTTGTGAGAATAACAGCAACTCAAACTCATTTAACCTCCTACAACGGTTTACTGGTTCATGTGAGGGAACAGCTTAACTGCAAATATTTCATCTCTCTCTTTGTCTGAGGAAAAACTTCAAAATTATATGGCAAAAGACAAAGACACTATCCTTTGTGCAAAATAAGTATAGTACCTACATAGTAAGATGGTAATTTTAATTATGCAATTGTCACACCGTCACAGCTCAAGGACTCACTCTTAGTTTAATTTCATTCCATCACGTTTCTTTGTTTCAGTTTTCCCGCCACACATTAATCACCACGGACACTCACCATCACAGCTGTTAGTCATTTCTGTTCATCACCGTTTGTGTATTTAGTTCTTCCTGCTCACTCTTAAGTTATTGGTTGTTGTTTGTGTTGATGACGTGTGTAGATACACTGTTGATGCGACACCGGTTTCTATGTGTGTGGATTACCTTTGTTTGTTTGTCTATTAAAGTATATTTTGAACTCATTATCATTATCATCATCATCATCATCCTCATCATAATCATCATCGTCTTGCTCTGTGACAACAATACATTTAAATTTAATAAAGAATTATTGAAGAATAAGACTTAACGTGCCAGCGGTGCACATGACTGACTTTTGCAGCAGCCTTGGGTGCAGTATTTTGTCCATTTATCTTTTGTATATATATATATATATATATATATATATATATATATACACACATACACTCACCTAAAGGAAAACCATACTAATACTGTGTTTGACCCCCTTTCGCATTCAGAACTGCCTTAATTCTACATAGCATTGATTCAACAAAGTGCTGAAAGCATTCATTAGACATGTTGACCCATATTGATAGGAGCATCTTGCAGTTGATGGAGATTTGTGAGATGCACATTCAGGGCACGAAGCTCCCGTTCCACCACATCCCAAAGATGCTCTATTGCAGTGGTCCCCAACCGTTTTTGCGCGAAAATGTTTTGTTAATTTTACCGTGGACAAGGGGGGGGGGGGGGGGGGGGAGGGGGGAGACGATGCTCGATTGTTGATTGGGGGGGGGCGGGTTCAGCGATACTCAGCTGAACTTCTGATGGCCAAGCGAAACACACCTCCTCACCACCAAAGCTACAGCGCCACAGCCGCTTGCAGCCGCTCACAGACCGGTCCACGATCTGATCCGTGGCCCGGTATCATTTGATCCATGGACCGGTCCGTGAATTCACCGGGGTTTGGGGACCACTGCTCTATTGGGTTGAGATCTGGTGACAGTGGGGCCATTTTAGTGCAGTGAACTCATTGTCATGTTCAAGAAACCAATTTGAAATGATTCGACCTTTGTGACATCAGAGGATGGGCACATGGTGGTCATAAAGGGATGGACATGGTCAGAAACAATGCTCAGGTAGGCCGTGGCCCAATAAACGATGCCCAATTGGTACTAAGGGGCCTAAAGTGTGCCAAGAAAACATCCGCACACCATTACACCACCACCACCAGCCTGCACAGTGGTAACAAGGCATGATGGATCCATGTTCTCATTCTGTTTACGCCAAATTCTGACTCTACCATCTGAATGTCTCAACAGAAATCGAGACTCATCAGACCAGGCAACATTTTTCCAGTCTTCAACAGTCCAATTTTGGTGAGCTTGTGCAAATTGTAGCCTCTTTTTCCTATTTGTAGTGGAGATGAGTGGCACCATTCTTTGAAAACCCTAGAAATGGTTGTGCGTGAAAATCCCAGTAACTGAACAGATTGTGAAATACTCAGACCGGCCCGTCTGGCACCAACAACCATGCCACGCTCAAAATTGCTTAAATCACCTTTCTTTCCCATTCTGACATTCAGTTTGGAGTTCAGGAGATTGTCTTAACCAGGACCAACCCCTAAATGCAGTGAAGCAACTGTCATGTGATAATTAAATAATTGCATTAATGAGAAATTGAAATTGTGTTCCTAATAATCCTTTAGGTGAGTGTATATATATACGTACATATATATACGTGAGTATATATATATATATATATACACTGGGACTCGATTGCGTCATTCACAGTAGTGGGTGGTGTAGGGGATTTACAGTTAAGACCCGAGGACCAGATATGTTGAATGAAGACCAGGAGTCAGAAGTGCAGTCAATAGAAGAAATTTTAGTGAAGTTTAGTTTGCAGTTTCATCAGCAGAAGCTTCAGGTCTCACAAGGAGTTCGTAGGCCGCCCCAAATACAATAACATTGTTACAGCAATTATACTCTAACAGAGGGTGCTAACTACGTCAATGATGACAGTTAAATGATCCTGATAGGCTAAGAAAGAAAGAAAAACAGAACTAGTAATTTTCCACACAAGAGCAGACAGTCTGAAGCATATCTTCGTTGATCACATGGTTGACGGGTTCGTGACGTGGCTTGTCGAGAACAACAAGTTTTATGTTGCCAGCTAATCACCTCACCAATACTGACCATATTAACGCACACACAGATTCACAGCTTCTCCAAGGCTGAACTCGGCTCAGGCTCCAACAATCAACAGAACCTTCCCAAAACATTCTGATAACACCATTGAGAACTGTTGAGCCGTGCAGACAATATTCATCCTTACACGATGGAAAACTACAGAAAAGTAAAGAAAGGATATAACTAATAGAAATCCCTAACTTGATTATAAATCACTCTTTACAACTACATTGAAATAAGAAAGGGAAAGGAACATATGAAAAATAAACCAAAGAAACATGAAAATTAAGACAAAGAAAAGAATATAGGTACAAATAAGAAAAATGAAAGAATATATATACAAGCGGCAATGGATTTCCGAATAGTATCTTTCAGTGGACACAGATGCACTATTTGGCGCAGATTACATGCATGGTAAAAGTGACTGAGTAGTTATATAGGCTATTTCATATTTAAAAACAAAATCACCTTATAGATCTTTCTTGTAGCTTTATCCCCCAGTTTAACAGACAAGGCTTAAGCTAGTCCGAGACTAATTGTGTGTTTTAGGTGTTTTAACTGAAAGCAACATACACTGATATAGCTTAAAATATGTCAGTGCCATTGTTTTGTCTCAAGATGCACACCAGTAATATCTTCTTCAAAGGCATGTTTATAAAAGCTACTTAAAAGCCTTTATGGAGAATAGGAATGGCTTTTTTTCTTTCAGAACAGTTGTGCTCTATAGTGCTACTACAACATTTAGCAACAAATGCTATAACAATCAACACACATAAGAATATACATTTCATTAATCCTAACTGGGATAAATGACAAAAGTAAATATCACACACACACACATACAAAGCCGCCTGTAATAAGCTCTACATTATCTCAGTTTAGATAACACCTTGAAAACAATTACTTTTTTTACATTTACTTGATAACATGCAGCTTGACACTGAAAGGCAGAGCGAACTTCTTTTGTTCTCTGAAGAGAGAGTGAATCACTGATGTGTTTTCTTCACTTTGTAATTCTCCTTGCATAAGGATTTGACCTTTAAAATGTTTCTCTCTGGATGCAAAACCACGAACAGCTTTAGAGTCACTATTTGGTCATGAAAATGATCGGTCACGCAATACAGATGCATAATAAGAGTGGTTTTGATTCAGAGTGTCACTATATAACGGTGTTGATGATAACCATGATATTCACAACATGAAATAACAATATCATGTAATTAAGGGTGTAACAATATGCCAAATATACCTCGTAATATTTAAAATGACTAGTTTTACATTTAATAATATGACACTTAAATAATCCAGCACCTGGTTGACATCCCATGAAGCAGAAGATGCAGTGCGTGCAGTGCAAAAACATTTCGTCCGATACGATTCTTCCCACACTTTTGAATTTAGAGAAAATGATTTGTTGATAGACATGACTTGAAATGGGAAAGGTTACATTAACATGTCAACAGCTAATGCCTTTCTGTTCTGTTGATGACCATTTTTTTTATTTTACCAGGTTTAATCTTGAAAATCTAATCTTGGTTTAATCTTTAATCTTTAATCTTAAAGTGTCCACATACTTAATTTGCAGAATGCGTACAGTATGTGCAGACGCCTGGTTTAAAGAGTGGGCAGAGAGGTATATTTATAGAAGCGAGTAGCCTATATTTTCTAATTTATGAGCGTTCTCTGCATGGCTTGAGTTGCATTTCGCAGACTATGAATAGAATCTGACTCACTCTGTTGTGTTTAACCTGTATAGGACAGTCTCAGTTCATCTCTTTTCACAAGTGTCCACAAAGACATTAAAATGCTTTCACTCAATCCTCTGCCACAAACTCTTCAACTCACTATGTTAACTTACATACATTCACACAGAAATTACCAGCCAAAAACATTTGAAATAAATATATTTTCTCCTAGACATTTCTTCAGATTAAGAGCAGATGCTACACCCACCAAAAAGTTTGTTCCCCTGAGGAGAAGACACGGCCTGAGACAACTTCCTTCTTTTTCTTTCTATTTCTGGATCCCATAATACGTCAACATGTTGCTATGGCAACCTTGGAACTAGGACCGTTATGAAATAATCAAAAACAACTCAAAAGGGGACATCAGTATCGCCATATACATTTAAGTGGAGCTGATAAAACACTCTTGATGGCTTTTTGGTTTGCCTAACAGGCTTGTTATGAACAGCATTTTAATAATGGTGACGCAAGGTGTCAAAGCTCAAAGATGAAAGCTTATATTTTCATAAAATATAATGCAAGCAAAACAAATACTAAAGCCACTACAAACATCTCAGGTTACGTATGTAACTTTAGTTCCCTATGGGGAATAAGACGCTGCGTCGAAACGCTAAATCATTCCACTAGCTTTTCTACGCAGCTCGAATTCCCATGAAAGGGAACTAAACAATCTAAAAGTAAACCAGTTTTACACCAGTTTGAGAGATAGTTTAAACGTAATAAATGTTTCTTGGTGATTGCTAGGAGGTTGAAAGCAAGTTTTTATAAACCTATCAGGCGATTTGTTATTTTATAAATTTAAAAAATTTGCTGTTTCTCTTCTTTTCTGCATTTTGCTTCTTCTGTAGTTTGTGGTTTAGCTCATGTTTTCAACTTGTGTTGAATACTATGATTACTGTTAGCTCTAATGACGAAAAGCTTATGATGTTCCTCATTTGGAAATTAGTTTGAATAAAGGTGTCTGATAAATTAATGTAAATGCATCATAAATGTTTCAAAACTCTGCTCTCTTTTTACGCATACTCTTCTTTGATTTTTCTATATTTCCTGCGCATAAATTCACTTTTTTACATGGCAGATCACACTATAAATAAACACGCAATTGCTTACTTTAACGTTTATTTCCATATGACAGTGTGCTGTTATGTCTATTCATCATTCTAATGCAGGTCAGTTCAAGACCATAATCTGGAATCTGATATTGGCTACATTTAAAACGTGAACAGGTAAAATGTGAACAGGATCTGAGCAATAAATCAAAATTGAGGACTAAGGCTTGCAGTGTACAGTAAACATAGCCTTGGTTACATTTTTATGGAAAGTAATGCATTAAGTTACTTTTGCATTCGTTTTTTATTATTATTATCTTGGCTGTGCTTGCTTGTTTGATTTTTTTTTATCAGGAAAATTTTTATTTTTGGCAAATGCAAAGGCCCTTTCACACCAAAAGTGACATGAATAAAGCTGAAGGAAATGCTAATTCACTCCTGTACAGTAGAGGGCGCAGCTCAAACAAATCTTTCAGACGTCTTGCCATTGTGGATCAAAGAAGAAAGTCCTTAAGCAATAAAATGGTTACTTAAGCAAGAAAAACAGAGCAAATGGGAAAACAAAGTAACTTGAATTACGTATTTAAAAAAGTAATGACATTTCTTTTCAATTTTAAAGTAATGCGTACAGTACTTTTAATGCATTACCCCCAACATTGAGTATTTGTAATTCTATTATACTGTACTTTATGCACATTATTATAGGCCATGCTTAAAATACAACACATCATTTTATCATATCTTCATATCGCTCTGTCTTGGTCAGGAAAAAGTTAAATCTAAAAATTTGTAAATCTGTAAATACAGATAAAAAAATGGTTAACGCTCCATAATTTTTTTTTTTTTTTTTTTTAAGATAAAAAATAAAATTCTAAGAATTGCATACAGTATTTACAGTAGGCTACTAAAATTTGCATTGTCCAAGAAAACAGAGTAAGCAGTAAACGTGTCCCTACAATCCTCTCATCTTTCACAACACCTTTCACACAACAAATAAATCATACATGGAATGTCTGCTTAAGGTTTAAGACTCTTGCTTGTCCTCTTATGACATTGTTATTCCATGAAATACTAATCTTTTTGTTTGGCGTTGAATGGCATATTGGGCTATGGAAGGTATTATTGTCACTCGTGTTTTGTGAGTAAAAAGCTGGCGAAATCTCATAACCCCTTGCAGTCAGGAATGAGAGGGGGAACAAAAGAGAGAGAGAGAGGGACTATGAGTACACGACTGCAGTTACGTAACAGGCGCTGTGTAACTTGCATAATACATTCATAATCAGTGGGGTAGGACAGATATAGATGGCCTAATTTTCCTGCATGTGCATGTTTGAGGATTCACTGTCCGGAAGGCTCAGAACATTCTGTTCGTTACTGATGTAATTAAATGTTTCATTTCATAACAATGGACCTTTTCATTTCAGATTTGCTGTACCTACTAAGACTGTCAGACAACAATGAGGTGATTTTAAGACTTACCGAATATATAATTTCTTGTTAAGACCTGGTATTAAGAGCAACAGTCAGATTACATTAGGGGGGAAAAAATCACATTATTTCCTCTATAGAAAAAAATAAATACTTTTTAGCAGTAATCCATAAAGCTTTCAAGACAGACCTACCATGAGGTCTGATATTGTTGGGCAATGAACTTCTGTAATAGTCAGGCTTGTGTTTAATTTAAGTTGTGTTTAATTCCTGGTAGTAAACTCCACTGCCCATCAAACAAGAATCATTAAATCAGTCTCACTAGTCTCAGAAACTAACCACGCAATCAGAATTGACAATTATAAATTTTTATGAAATATTTCAGAATATTTATAATTTATTTATTTATTATAAATGATTTGTCCATGCACATAATAATTTCTGTTAAATTCATGTGTCCTCGTACATTTAATCAAAACAACTTCCCCTCCCTCTTGCCTCACCTCTTCTCTTCTTTGAAGACATGTTTATTGGCATGAGGGCGGGATCAACCTGTCACTCACATGAGATCCACCGATAGCAAGCCACAATCCATCCAATCAATTCCCAATGAACAAGATCAAGGCCTAAATTTTTTTTTACATGTTTCACTCAAATATGTCGTAACAGGGAAGAAAAACTACTGTTGTTTAGTTACTGACATCTATTTTTGTCATTCAAAATACACTAATTCAATCAATTCAAAAACGACTTCAATATCATTTTTAATTTCTGAATAAAAACTTATTTTGCTATATTTGTCAAGTCAAACAATCTGAAGTGGTGTAACTAAAGATTATCAAAAAACAAATGCTGGCATAACTAGCTTGGCATAATTTACAAAAAAAGCAGTTAAATGAATCTTAATTGCTATTTTAAAAATGTGTGTCCGCCAAATAAGTGTGATTCAAACACTGAGGAGGCCAAGGTTATTACTTTTATACAAAATTGGGGAGGGCGGATTCATCTATTTGTGAAAATACTTTTTTTTGTTAATTCAAATGAAGTAACCACTGAATGAATCATTTTGTTAATTGAATGCACCCAATAAAAAGATAAGTAAAATATTGCAGAAAATATTATTTGACTCTGTCCTTGAAGTAGCAACTATAAAAAGCACATGGTCTATTAAAATGTTTCTCAAGACTCTTAATTTTCCAATTGTGCATTAAGAGCACTTACATAAGGAATGCAAGTGGTAGAATAGATTTAAGCAGTGTGAAATTATCATATTATAAAAAAAAGACATTTCTTGAAATGTTTGCTGCCGACCCGTGGTGTTAAGCCTGTTTCAAGACTACCCGTTACTCCCTTGTGTAAACTGAAAAAACACAGCATCTCAGAACAACAGTTTCCTAGAAGAGTTTAGCGGAGAGTGGAGCTTGGCCCCGATCCCGCCAGCCAATCCAATACCAGAGCCTTCAGCTTATTCGCATTTCATGCTGTGATTGGTTAACAGTGGCTGATGTCCCAAAATGCTCCCTGCTCAGAGCAGTTGACCTCACTTCACATTACCCGATCTGCCCCGCTCTGTTCCCTCTTGTGATAGTCTTTCAGTCTCTGTTGAACTGTGCCAGAGTAAACCACAGATTCTTACAGCAACAGCATACAATAGTGTAGTGCATATCATAATTGACTAAAGACTTGCTCATACCAATAACAATAACTATAACAATAAAGATATTGTCCACACCACAACTATAACAGTAACAGCATAGAGACACAAATCTTTGGAAGCACATTCATAATGTTTTTTTTCCTACAGCTGATGAATGATAAAAACATTGACAGCCAATTAAAATTCACCCTTCTACACTTGGTTTCATTTTAAATCAGCTATTTATTGGTACTTTTTAATCCATGCAACCAATATCTATGGAGATTACATGTGTGTAGTCATTTTGACAGTGGATTAGTGCAAAAAGATGTGCTTCGATGAGAAAGAACATGGATTATATAACAGCGAACAGCCGCTCTAGGCCAGAGGGCAACAAAAACCCCTGGGTTCTTGTCAGTACCTTTTTAATTCAGCAGTGGCTCCACAAGCAGTGGAATCTTGTGGATGTTTGTACTAGTTGCATATACAA
This sequence comes from Rhodeus uyekii, assembly GCA_037043235.1. NCBI lineage: Eukaryota > Metazoa > Chordata > Actinopteri > Cypriniformes > Acheilognathidae > Rhodeus > Rhodeus uyekii. Next base: position 1,535,756 of record JAWRVZ010000096.1, on the reverse strand, counting down.
TCAAACAATGGAGTTTTTGTTGCGCAAGACAGAGAACGAAAGAGGGAAAGTAGAAAAAACAAAAGAGAATAAGGCAGAGAGAACAGTGTAACAAGGACAGTGGTTCAGAAGCCGCGTGAGGACTGTTGATGTGGCTCTCTTTGTTTATTAATTTATTTGTTTATACCTCGTCTGGTATTCATGTGTTCGTGTATTACTTTTGGGAGAGGGTCATAGTTGGTCAATCATTAAATGGAACAAAAACATGAAAACATTTGTGAATGTAAAAAATTAATTTACGAGACATTTGGCTTCAGTGGCATTGAAATCATTTTTAATATGTATAAAGTCGCTGCAAGAGGGAGGGGAAGTTATTTTGATTAAAGTTTACAAGGGCACATGAATTAAAAATAAGGATGTGCACAGATTAATCTAAATAAAAACTGAAATATTCCATAAAAAAACAAGATTTCTTGATCTTGATTTCATGATGCCATTATTTGAATGCTGCAGCAATGATGTATTTGTAGGCCAACCCAGAAGTTTGCATCATTCTGGTTCCTTTGACACAAACCCAATGGGATTTTCAAATGACTTTTGGAAAAGCTTCAACATCACCATCACTAAGCATCCACTCTTTCGGTCTGTATTTAAAAAAAACACACAGACTAATAAGTAGACGAGTTAGTGTGATGATGTTAAATGCAGAGTTAGTCTTGCTGTAGTGGTCTTGGTCTCAAGATGTTTTGAATCTGGGTCTCGGCCTACGGTCTCAGATAAATCGCTGTCTATTAGCACATGAGATGTCATAATTATTGCTGTTGTATCCCCACCAACACTATCACTGAGAATTCACTTCTGTCTCAGTACTATCATATATGCCATATCACTGTATTGCTCTTCATGTGAATGTAAGTCTAAGAACTATGGTCTAACAACACAGCAATCATTAGTGACTTATCTCTGCTGTGCAGTGGCCATGGTTTAACATGGCAGCTGTAGGAACAAATAAGCTTGTTATGTTATAAGCAGGATTTGGGTTTCACAATGAACTTAAATCATAATTGAAGTATATTCACTTGGTATTGTAATCAACTGTTTGTCAGATTGAATAAATTAGGTACAAAAGTAAGCAAAGAATTCTTTCCTCAATAATCCTTCATAACTTATTATGTTATAATCAATGAATCTGTCAACACTGCACAATACATTTCTTATTGACATAGTTTGCATACCTTGTTGTTTACATTGAGATCATTCATGAGACCATTCCAGAGTTGGAGTCTATTGGTCTTGGTATCTTACAACTTCTTGAGACCATAAAAACACAGTCTTGGTCTGGATCTTCAAGTGTCCGGTCTTGAATATATCTCTGGTCTAATTTCCCCTACAACATTTGTGGTCCTTGTTAGCAACTACCTACAAAAACAAAAGTATCCTATTGAATCTCTATTCAAGGTCCAAGAGATGGAGTCAGTCTTTGGATCACATGACTGGTTGAAAAGTGTTCTCATGAAATAAATTAATTGGCTGAAATGTTCTTGGAAATTTCTCTGATTGATTGAAATGTTACATTATCGTGTTCTAAATGGTTGAACAAGTTGTCGACACCATAGTGATGGTCTCCAAGCAACACATAGCTGAAAAGAGCAGTTCAGAAGCAAGTCTCGTCTTGAATGTCTCATCAAAATTAGGTTTCATTCTCCATTGCCCCACCTACTCCAGTCATGGGTCTATAGCCCCCTCCCAAAAAACAGTTATTGGCGGAAACTCCCGGGTCTAGGGTGGTGTTATGTTCGGCCGCAAGAAGGCATTCTGAAATGGGCTCAGGGATTGGCAAGAGTTCAGAGGTGGACTCGGGGACAGGCAAGAGTTTAGAGGCTGACTCGGGGCAAGCAAGCATTAATGTGAGGGCTCGGGCTCAAGGAGGTGCTCAGGAGTGGGCTTGGGCACTAGAAGGTGGCTTGAGAGAGGGCCCTGGTACAGAAGGGAGCGAGAGAGGGCTCGGTTACTGGAGGGAGCTTTGGATTGGGTTTAAGGGTTGGCTGGAGACTTTTGGCCATTGTTTGTGCAGCCCACACACACACAAAAGCGCTGTGGCCATCCCAGCCGGCACCCACCTCTCTGGTGGACACCCAGTTTGTTCGCTCACTGGAGATGACTGAAGAGTAGCGAACACTTGAACAGACTGTCGCGTAGTGAGTGCTGGAGGCTACTTAAGAGTATTGAGTTACAAAGAGGTGGGTTACAAAGATCGGGGGTACACACTCTGGCCATCATAAGGGTGTGATGGTGGCGAGATGGCAGAAGTCCACAGTGTAATCTTTATAGTCCTGGGGCCTCATGTACTAAGACTTGCGTTGAATTCGTACTAAAACATTACGTACGGACAAAGCTGTGAATGTGCGAACGCACAAAAAAATCCAGATGTATCAATCTCTGCGTTCGAAGGATCCCACGCATATTCTCTTTGTACATCCCGATTAACGTAAAATTGAGCGCACGTGCACAAGCACAAGCACAAAACCCCACCCCAGTCTCCTCCCCTAATTAAACTGATTTAAATATGGTAATGAGTCCACTTGGGCAAAAGAAAGCAGTAAGAAAATGGCTAAAGCAAGCGGCACGAAAACAAAACTTTACAGAAAGTGAATTGGAGGTGCTACTATCAGAAGTAGAAATTGGAACTTTTTCCTCCGGAATTATTAAAAACAAAAGGAAAAAAATATGAGAGGGGGAGTTTAGCTGATGCAGTCAATGCGGTTGAATCTGAAAGTCGCACTGTAAACGTTCTTAAAAATAAATGGTCTGATAATTGTCTTTAGTGGATAAGCGCGGTCTCCTGAAGGGTTGTTGTATAATTAAATGCAAATAAATATAAATAAAAAGTACTATTAGATAGAACCATAACTTTAAATACATCACTCACCAAGAATCCATCCATTAGCTCTATCAGCTCTGTCAGCTTCCAGCTGCCACCCAACCTGTTTGTAAGGATTTATGAATCATGGGTTGACCCAGGCCACCTTGCCTCATATAATCTGCACATTTATTGAATGGAAATGTTTCCGATTCACATATGCAAATTCATCTTCAGGGATTGCCTTACATGTGTGTGCAGTCGATCGCTCCGTTTACATTAGGAAAACTGGCTATCGCTGCAAATTGCATTTTAATGTTTGGCTGGTTAACTGCATCGTATGGGAACCATCGTATGGGCATTGCGCGGCTCAAAGACGTCTCACTTATTCCTGAGCGGTCTGCCAGTTCCCTTTGGAAAGAATCAGTTGCCAGACCAAACCAAGCGTTGTCAGCACCTGTAACGGAACGGGTATTGCGTGTTTCCTCGCTGTCTCTCTCTCAAGATTTGGACCCAACTAGATTCGGAGGATACCCCTTGGAAATCTGAAACGGCTGATAAGGCAGTCAGCCTGGGCCAGAAAATCATTGTGGTCCCTAAAAACTCGTTATCTTCGGATTCTGCCATTAGCAATGTCCTCTAATATTGCCAAAGCTACCATGGCCATAGACTAAGGGTTGTGTCAATTTGCACGTGCCTTTATATGTTCTTACTTAATTGCATAATTTATAGAATATTCCCATAAGGCATGTGTGACAATATATTTCAATTATTTTATACATTGCAAATTAATAGCAATGCTTCACACAGACTTGTAGAACAATTCGTTGTGTAATGTTTGCAGCTTCACTTCATTGCCTGTAGGAGTCGCCAACGGACAAAACAATGAGAAATGTACTTACGCCAGACATGAACTTGCCGTGGAGAAACGCACATTGTCACGTTAATTTCACTGTTAGTACATTCGACCGTGAGCGTGAAAGCTGGCGAACGCACTGTTTTTGTGTGTAAGTAGTGTTGATACATGAGGCCCCTGGTCCTTTCAGGCAATCGCAGAGAATTCTCGCTCATAATCCATATACCCTGCTTTTGTATAGTCGTTTGGTGGCAACTAACGTCTCAGGTTACTTACGTAACCCTAGTTCCCTTAGAGGGAACGAGACACTGCGTCGACAACGCATATGGGAACGCATTAGTGTAATTGTCTCTTGAAGCGCAATTGAAACCAGGTGTGCGAGTGCACGTAGCCGAGTGTGACGTCATGAGCCAGGAGTATAACTGCACGCAGCAGACTAGCAGCCTCAGCTTAACTAGTGTCTGAAACAGCCGGCGTGCAATGGAGCTGAGGCTACGAGACGCAGTGTCTCGTTCCCTCTAAGGGAACTAGGGTTACGTAAGTAACCTGAGACGTTCCCTGTCAAGGGAACTCAACACTGCGTCGACAACGCATATGGTTACGAGAATACCCACGCTGCCTCAGCGAACGGAGTACGCCAAGCTAACGTAGCTCAGTACGAAAGGGCCAAGGTTCCCAAAGTGGGGTTAAGGTCTAACTGGTAGAACCTAATAAAGGTATGCGGTGAGGACCAGCCAGCCGCATCACAAATATCGGCAAGGGGAGCCCCTGCGCAAAAAGCTTTAGAGGTAGCCATGCTCCGAGTAGAATGGGCGCGGACATGCAGAGGACACTGCTGACCCGCCAGTTCATAAGCTAGTGAGATAGTCTCGACTATCCACCTGCTTAAAGTAGGTTTATACGCTGGAGCTCCCTTAGGAGCCCCGAAGCATACAAAGAGTTGGTCCGACCTACGCCATGGGGCCGCTCTGCGGACGTAGGCGTCCAGTGCTCGCACTGGACAGACCTTGTTCTTGAACTCCTGGTCATGATCATCAAAGGGGGGAGGACATAAGGCCTGCAGTACAATGTGACGAGCTGGGCTCGAAAGGACCTTCGGAACATAACCTGGTCTGGGAGAGAGAAAGGCTTTCGCCAGACCAGGAGCAAACTCCAGACAGGAGGGGGCCACTGACAGGGCCTGAAGGTCACCAACCCTCTTGAATGAGGAAATGGCCAGGAGGAACACCGTTTTAAGAGTGAGAAATTTCTCTGAGATGTCCTCAAGCGGCTCAAAGGGTTCCTGGGACAAGGCCTGGAGTACCAGGGACAGGTCCCATGAAGGAACCCAGGAGCGTACCGCAGGCCTCAGCCTGAGAGTGCCACGGAGGAAACGAACTACTAGGGGGTCCCATCCCAGAGGTATACCACTCGGGGGTACGTGGTAAGCCGCGATGGCAGCCACGTACACCTTAAGCATGGAGGGGGACAGCCCGGCGGCGAACCTCTCCTGTAAGAACTCCAGGACGATATCGACCTGGCAGGTCACTGGGTCTACAGGTTTGTCACCGCACCAGGAAGTGAAGAAAGCCCACTTCCGAGCATAGAGTTTCCTCGTGGATGGGGCTCTAGAGTGGAGAATGGTCTCAACGACCTCAGTCGAGAGACCCGAGTCTATGAGTCGGGCCCCCTCAGAGGCCAGACCCACAGATTCCACAGTTCCGGGCGAGGATGAAGGATCCTGCCCTGAGCCTGAGACAGAAGGTCCACTCTGACGGGAATCCTCCAAGGAGTGCCGTCTAGGAGGGACACCAAGTCCGAGAACCACACCCTGCCCGGCCACCGCGGGGCAACTAAGGTGAGACGGACCCTGTCCTGGCGAACTTTCTCTAGAACCCCCGGAAGCAGAGCTACTGGGGGAAAGGCGTACAGGGGTAGCCTCAGCCACTCCTGTTGCATCGCGTCCAGTCCCAACGGAGCTGGAGGAGAGAGGGAGTACCACAGAGGGCAGTGGGTCGCCTCGTGGGACGCAAAGAGGTCCACCTGGGCTCGACCGAATTTCTCCCATATCTGCTCCACCACCTCGGTGTGGAGCATCCATTCCCCGGGCCTCGGCCCCTGCCTCGACAGGAAGTCTGCTTCCGTGTTCTGGGATCCCGGAATATAAACTGGCCGAAGGGAGCAAAGTTTGTTCCGAGCCCAGAGGAGGATCCGCCCGGCCAGCTTGGAAAGCCGAAGGGAGCGGAGACCCCCCTGATGGTTTATGTAGGATACCACCGCCATGTTGTCGGACTGGACTAACACATGGTGGCCCCGGAGGTCTGGGAGAAAGGCTTGAAGCGCCTTCCAAACTGCCAACATCTCTAACGCATTGATATGCAGAGAGAGGCAGGCCTCGTTCCATAAACCTTGAGCTGAGCGGTCCCTCAGGACCGCCCCCCAACCCGAGCGGGAGGCGTCTGTCGACAGCATCACGCGGTGACAGACTGGTCCCAGTACGGGTCCTTGGTCAAGAAACCAGGGATTCTTCCACTGACTCAAAGCTCGCAGGCAGCGCCTTGAAACCTTGATCAGGCGGGAAGGGTTCCCCCTCGGGGAAAACCCCCTGGTCTTGAGCCACCACTGTAGACGTCTCATGTGAAGCAAACCTAGCGGTATCACGCAAGAGGCTGCTGCCATGAGCCCCAGAACTCTCTGGAAATGTCTGACAGTGACCAGCTGGCCTAGCTTTATGTCGCTGACTGAAGACAGGATTGATGTAATGCGCACGGGGGAGAGCCGTGCTGACATTGACACAGAATCCCATACAACGCCTAGGAAAGTAGTGCTCTGCCTCGGCCAGAGTACACTCTTTTGGGCGTTTAGTCTCAGCCCGAGCTCCTTCATATGCGCGAGAACAACATCTCGATGCTGAACCGCCAAATCTCGAGACTGGGCCAAAAAGAGCCAGTCGTCGATGTAATTCAAGATCCGGATCCCTCGGGAGCTAGAGCTGCATCCACGCACTTGGTGAAAGTGCGAGGAGACAAAGCCAGGCCGAACGGAAGAACCCGATACTGATAAGCCTTCCCCCCCGAAGGCGAATCTGAGGAACTTCCGATGCTGAGGAAGGATGGAGACATGGAAATACGCGCCTTTGAGATCTATCGAGACAAACCAGTCCTCGGACCTGATTTGAGCTACGATCTGCTTCAGAGTTAACATTCTGAATTTCAGTCGCCTGACAGAATCGTTCAGGGTGCGAAGATCTAAGATAGGGCGTAAGCCTCCACCCTTCTTGGGAACTATGAAGTACCGGCTGTAGAAACCTGACTCTCTGGCTGAGAGGGGTATATATTCTATGGCCTCTTTCCTCAGCAGTGAGTCTACTTCTCGTTCCATGACCAGAGCCTGCTCGGGGTTCACCACTGTTGGTAACACACCCGCGAAGCCGGGAGGATGAACCCGGAACTGAACAGCGTATCCTTCTGATACGGTACACAGGACCCATCGAGAGATACCTGGGAGGCGCTGCCACGCCGCCAGGAAATCTACTAGGGGTATCAGTCTCTCGAGACCGACCTCTGGACATAAATATTTTGCCACCCCGGGGCCCTGGCCGAAACCAGAGAGCCGCCGGGGCGGATGCTCTAGGACCCTCCTCGGAGGGGGCAACCTGCCCAGCACGGCCCGTGAGGATCGTGACTGGACAACACTGCCCGCGTAGAGCACGGCCCGGGTCCCTCGAGACCCCGAGCCGTACACCGCGCTTGGCGTGCACTGGTCCACTCCTCGAGGAGGACCAGCGCTGCGGGGCCGTGACCAGAATGTGTCAGGGCCTCTTGCTCTTAGCCTTCTTGGCCTGAAGGACAGCCCTCAGATCTGTCCTTCTGCCAGAGGGCTGCGGCTGAGTGCGGCGACCAGCGCCGCCACCCGACTGGGGAGGCTGGCGAGAAGCCACACTCTGCCGCTGAGCAGCGCGGTGCGAGGAGCTGCTGCTGGGCTGCGGCTGGCTCGCAGGCCCAGCTGCCCGAGAGCGGCGGGGGAGAATCTTCCGAAACGCTACTTCCTGCTTAGCAGCCTCCTGAAATCTCTCGACGGCCATCTTGACAGCGTCGCCGAAGAGACCAGGAGGCGTAAGAGGAGCGTTGATGAGAACATTCTTATCTTTTTCTCTGAGAGAAGTCAGGTTAAGCCAGAGATGTCTCTCTGTGGCCACCAGGGCTGCCATGGAGCGACCGATAGACCCGGCCGTTTCCCTAGCAGCCCTCAGAGAAAGATCGGTGGCCCTGCGCAGCTCGGCTACTGCCTCAGGGCCGATTCCCCCGCCCTCATCGAGGTCTGCGAGCAGCTCCGCCTGGTAGGCCTGCAGCAGTGAAGACGTATGCAAACACGCTGCAGCCTGACCAGCCGCGGAGTATGCTCTGCCCACCATGGTGGAGGTAACCCGGAGGGGTTTGGTGGGCAGCGTCGGGGTTTTAAGGGGCGGCGATGAATGGGGGGCGAGGTAGTTAGCCAGCGCCTCCTCCACTCTAGGCATCGCCCCATAGCCGCGCTCTTTGGCTCCCATAATGGTAGCATAGTTAGCAGAGACGCTGGCGACCTTTGAGAGGCGGGCCGCTTCCAAGACCTCGACACCTCGGTGTGGAGGTCCGGGAAAAACGGCAAACCCCGGCGCTGAGGTTGCACTCGAGCAGGCAGGTAACGCTCGTCTAACCGACTCTTAGGACGAGCGTCCCTGGGCTCAGCTGGCCACTCGAGACCAAGCCTCGCCGTTGCCCGAGTGACAACCTCAAGCAGCTCCTCAAACGCGGGTGAAGCTGATGAAGGTTCAGCTTCATCCACATCAATGCTAACTACGTCCACCTCTAATTCCTCGGAACTAGAGAGGTTCAGCAGAGCGTCATCACCCAGGTCGGAAGTAATCACCGCATGGTGCGCTTCCGAATCCTGAGTGAGCGCGGACTCAGCAGGTAAGGGAGGAGAAAAGGGCTCGCCCGTCTCCGACCCCGCTGCTAAATCCAGCTGCGATCCCCATGAATGCAGCCGTCGCTGAGCCTCAGCTGCAGCGGGACCAGACCCACGAGGAACGCGAGCCTGAGCAGTCCCCTCGAAGACTGCCAGGCGTGAGCGAAGAGTGCGCAGCGGTAGCACTGAGTGTGCATGAGCCTCACCCAAACAAAACACACAGAGAGCGTGTGTGTCCTTACCCGTGATAAAACGCGGGCAAGGAGTGACACAACGCCTGAAAGACTGTGAATCCGCCATTTCTTCAGAGGTAAGTGAAATATATCGACTTACAGCCAGCAGAGCAACTCAAACACACGTTAGCTTCGAGCGCTGTTGAAGACACTAAGCTGAGGCTGCTAGTCTGCTGCGTGCAGTTATACTCCTGGCTCATGACGTCACACTCGGCTACGTGCACTCGCACACCTGGTTTCAATTGCGCTTCAAGAGACAATTACACTAATGCGTTCCCATATGCGTTGTCGACGCAGTGTTGAGTTCCCTTGACAGGGAACCGAGTCTGTCGATCTGATACGGGATGTGTGGAGAAATGAACTGAAATGTCTTTAATAAACAAACTCAACAAAAATGCACTTTAAGTATAAACAAAGAGGGCAAGTTTTGTGCAAAGCTTCATTAAAGAGAGAACAGGAAGAGACCAGGGGTGGAAACACAGCATTATACGAATGAGGTGATTGATAACAAAACAGGAGAGTGGAAAAACACTGGGAGAATACGGAAGGCATGACAGACACGTGATAATATGTACAAAAAATTATGGCAATAAATGTCTTTCTACTGAGATTATATTACGTAGACAAATTCATACTTAATTAAACATTTTAATTTCAATTTGAATTAAGTTTTATATTTAAAAAGTAATTTTAATCAAATTATTTCATTAATTTAAACACCTGTGTAAATGCATTCATGCCGTACTCATGTAAGCACCATTACACAGTCTGTTTAAAGCCAGTGTTTTTTTTTCGTTTCATTTTACAAATGACATTTTACAATGACATTTTCATTTCAGATGTTGTATTTGCAGTATAAAGATGGCATAAGCTCTCTGAGTACTGTCTTTTGGCTTGACTGCAATACAGCAAGGAATAGAAGAGTGGCGAGCAAGTCTGTTGTGGTCAGCCTTGATTATAATAAGCTGAAAGCTGAAATGATTCATCCCTGAGATGTTTCTCACACATAGGCAATAAGCTCCTTTGCATCTTGTCCTCATTTGCCCTTTGCATATGTTTTCTTGAGGAACACTTGTGATTTTGTGGCACACTTGAAGCTGACAATCCATAAAAAATGTCAGGACACTAAAGGTCCAGAGTTTTGTCATTTTGTTTTATTAGTTATTTGTTAAGCTTTATTATAAGTACAGTGGTGTAAAAAAGAGTTTCAGAGTTTCCCCTTCCAGATTTCTTTTTTTGTGTGCATGTTTATCACTCTTAACTGTTTCAGAAAATCAAGTAAATTTAAATATTAGTCAAAGATAACACAAATAAACACAAAGTGCAGTTTTTAAATTAAGGTTGTTATTATTAAGGGAAAGCAAAATCCAAACCTACATGGCCCTGTGTGAAAAAGTGTTTCTCCCCATCATTGTTATAACATAACTTAACTGTGATTTACCACACCTGAGTTCAATTTCTCCAGCCACACCCAGGCTTGATTACTGCCACACCTGTTCTCAATTAACAAATCACTTAAATTGACCTGCCTGACAAGTGAAGTAGACCAAAAGAATCTTCAAAAAGTATGTCATGTTGAGATCCAAAGAAATTCAGGAACAAATGAGAAAGAAAGTAATTGAGCTCTATCAGTCTGTAAAAGGTTATAAAGCTGTTTCAAAAGTTTTGGCACTCAAAACATGGTGAAAACAAATGACTAAAACATGGAACCTTCCCAGGAGTGTCCAGCGACCAAAATTAACCCAAGAGCGCAGCAATGACTTATCAAATAAGTGCAGAACTGCAGGCCTCACTTGCCACAGTTAAAGTCTGTGTTCATGATTCAACCATAAGACAGAGACAGGGAAAAGAAGAAAACCACTGCTGAGCAAAAAGAACATTAAAAGTTCATCTAATTTTTGCCATCAAACATCTTAATGATCCTCAAGACTTTGGGGAAAATACTCGGTGGACTGAGAAGATAAAAGTTGAACTTTTTGGAAGTTGTGTGTCCCATCACATCTGGCGTAAAAGTAACTCTGCAGTTCAGAAAAAGAACATCATACCAGCAGTAAAATATGGTGGTGGTAGTGTGATGGTCTGGGGCTGTTTTGCTGCTTCAGGGTCTGGAAGACTTGCTGAGATAAATGAAACCATAAATTCTGTTGTCTAACAAAACATCTTGATGGATAATATCTGGCCATCTGTTTGTGACCTCAAGCTGAAGTGAGCTTGAGTTCTGCAGCTGGACAATGATCCAAGAAACGCTTACATGTCCACCTCTGAATGGCTAAAGAAAACTGATATCTAAAGTTAACTGGCCCAACCAGTTATTAGGTTTAGGAGGGCAATCACTTTTTCACAGGGGGTCATGTAGGTATTGATTTTGTATCCCCTTAATAATAACAACCTTCTTTAAAAAAATACATTTTATGTTTACTTGTGCTATCTATGACTAAAATTTAAATTTGTTTGATGATTTGAAACTGTTACATGCATGAATATAAGAAATTAGGAAGGGGGCAAACTCTTTGTCACACCCCTTTTGAGTGGTCACTCAACTCTTTGTGGAAATGTGTAAGTGGAATTTTATCCTTTGCTCAAACTAATTTGAAAAATTGTAATGTAATTGAAGTCCTGGTGTCCTGGTGTGTGTGATTATTAAAGTTATGTGTCATCCTCTGATAAAAAGGACTGGAGAAAAAAGTGAGAGAAAAAAGAGAGTTAATATTGTAGGAAATAGCAGGCAAAGAAGATACATTTGAGATTTTAAAAGCTTTTGGCTCCCTTCCTTCAGGTCACTATATATTATCTTCCTTATAGAGGAGGAGATGACAGCCAACAAGATGACTCAGTTCCGGAGGCTGGCGAAGGAACGGTGCTAATTTTATACTCTTTAATGTGCGTAAGAGCGGACTGATCAAACATGAAATGTTCTCTCTCCAGATGTATCACACATGACTCATCACTCAATAGCGTTACATAAGACAGCCTGTTTTCATCATTTGTTGACAACACCCCACATTCTTGTTGCCCTTGTGTTGACTTTGAGGAACTATGTCAAGTGTTGATATCTTGGGCAGTTGGTGCCCCTTATCGGTGAAATATAAGAATACGATTTTTCAGTTACGTTTTTCGGTGATATAAGTACAAGGAGGGTCAGGTGCACAGTACAGTGCTTCTTCTTGACATGCAGTGCTCCTTTATTTAAGCTTCAGGCCATTTTGTATATGACACTGAGTAGGTGAAATGCTCATGAGAGTGTGATAAAGCTGTGATATAATGCAAGTATATGGTAGTTTGGAAATGTTTTGTGCTGTGCTTTTCACAGCTGATTTTGCCCATTTAATGCAAAAGGTTCTGGAATATGTATGTATGTATGTAATATTGTAATATATGTAATATTAGGCCAATTGCTGCTTTCAAGTGAGTTCAGCTGGTACAGAAAATAAAACTGTCTTGACTCTAAGTAAATATGTTTGTTTCGCAGTGATGCTAAAAGGCAAGTTTCTTCCTTGCTACCTTATAGATTTCCGGATGTGTTAACTACTGACAAAACTGATTAAACAATGAATATTGTCAAAACACCATTACAGTTCTTCATTGAAGCTCTACAACTGTTAAGTGTTAATAAAAGTATTCATAAATGTTTTTAGTAAATTAAAGACTTTTGTTTATCTCAACCAGTTTATTGGAAATTGTACAGTATCATCTCATGACAACTGGTGGTATTGATCACTAGAAAAAAATGATTATTTATTATATGTGTGAAATTGCTTCAGGAATTCAGTCAATAATCACCCACTGCAATACATGCATTTCCTCATTTAAAGATTAGTTATAAATTTGACCCTGTTGTTGACTCTAAAACTCATATTACGTTACAATAAGATTAATAATAATAGAAAAACATTGAATATCTTTTTTGCCATTGCCATTGCCACATTGTACAGGTTAGAGCAGTGTTTCAACCATATATGTCGTGGTACTCTAGTATGCCATGAGAGATCGTCAGGTGTGGCGTGGAAAATTCATAAGAATGACTATATTGTTAAGTACACTTTTCATTTTTATTTTTGGTTGGTTGTGTGCCTTGTGATTTTGGTTTTCAATGAAAAATTGTACCTTGGCTCAAAAAAGGTTGACACTGGGTTGGAGTAATTGCTTGAAGCTAAATTATACTATTTGATAAAAAAAATAAAATAACATTACTTCATTTAAAACCAAATGAAACTTTCCTTGGTGTATTATAGCATTAATTAATCCAAAAACAGATATTTGTTTGTGAATCTGAATAATGAATTTGTACAGTTGTGCTGTATATTTTCCATGTCCTCTTATTTTATTCACATTTTCACCATAAAGTTCACCCTTCAGCTGTCTTAATACTCGTTCCCTAATTCTGTCTCCTGTTCAACATCACACCTCAGAAACATGACACAGAAACATTAGGTGTGATAACTGAAAACTGAAATAATGAAAATAAAAATAATGATAACTGAAAAAATGCATCTCCACAGATTCGGCAGTCAATTTGCAGAGACACATATGTGACCAAGCGTAAATGTAACAGTTTTAACAATTGCATAGCTGTCATATCTCTGACACGGACAAAGATAAGTATAAATAGGGCCTAGGGTTGTTTTGAACCTGTGCTGAAGGATGTAATCAGTTCAGCATCTGACAGCTTTTGCTCTTTTTGAAAGTAATTTCTTGTCTCTGCTGCACCAGATGTAATCGATAAAGCAGCAACTCCCTCTCCTGGATGCCTTGTGCTACAACACTAGTAAATAAACTAGTTTTTGACCAGGTTATGAGATTAGTCTCCTCTCTCCATTTGTAAGGTTATCCTTTATCGGCCTGACCTGTTCAACCCATAAAATTATACATCTTTACATCTTCACATTTCAGCTGAGCCATGTTCTTGGAGATATATTTGCACTAATCTACAATGCTCTTTGCCAGTTGGCAAAAAATGTACAGTACTAACGAAATCTAAGTTAGGTGTAGAGTATGTATATTCATTCATGCTATTTATAGACAAAAAAAAAAAAACATATGCCACTGATCTACTTGTTTACATTAAATTACACATAGACTTTGTGGCAGATAAATAAGGCATATACTGCACTTCTTTAACATCCAGTGTCTTCTTTATGATAAATTTAGCATTGGCTTCTCCACACAACACTGAAATACTGTACACACAATAAAGTGCTTTTACAGGTCAGCTCATTTTAATTTCAGGATAAATGAAGTCATTCTTAAGTACATTAAATAAGCAGCAATGAAAAGAGTGAATTAACTGTTGAGAGGATGAGTCACCCATCTCTATAGGTATAACATTACTCTTCATAATCATAATCATAATCACATCTTCTTATGATTTGCTGCAGGGATGATGTGATCAATCGTGAAGTGTCTCACAATTAACATTTATCCATGTACACACTCTGAGCCACACATTCATGCTTGTTTATATTCTTTTAGCTTATTTCTTTACTGAATAAATACACTTAACTCAGTTTCATTTCATTCTGCAATTTTGCTGTAAAATAAATACAAAAAATGTAGAAAAAGGCCACGGATTCTGTTTAGTCCATCTCAGAACTAAATGATCTTCATTTAAAACCAGGATTTGTCACAGAAAATGGCTTCATTAAAGTTTTCAATTTCAGAGTCCTGAATATAGCGAGTCACAGCTAAACAACGTCATTGTGATGAATTAAATGAACTTTGTTATTTTTTTATTTTTTTTATAGTATGCATGTTATAAAATAAAATACTGGATAGATATATGTTCATTTTAATGGAGCAAAATAAGATTGTTTTCCTTAAATTATTAAAGTTTAGCATCACCCTAGGCAAAAACCCAATGGGATTTTTTCATTGGCTTTTGATTTTAAACTACCGGTATATACCCTATGGATTATTAGCTTGTGTTCAGCGCAGACCTTATTTCCAACATTTAGCCAAAAACCCATTGACTTGAGTATGAAATTACAGGAAGTGTTCAAATGCTTAGTCATTCCTATGATTTTGCAATCAAACATGTGTCATGTCTGCATCTTAGACGCCTAGATCTGTCTTGTTTCCTGTACAGTCTGATGTTTGCTGTAGGTACATTTCTATCCAGTACAAAATATTTTTAAATAGCTTGATTTTGCATTTTGATAGAAAAACATATTTCTATGTTGTGAAAGGAATTAAAGAACAGCATAAACCACATACATTGTGCGACTGGACTTATGAATGGCTCGAGACAAACACATTGTGATTTGTTTTGGCTGCTTTGTTGTTCGGTAAGTGAACTCTTTAAGTCTGTATACTGTAAATTTCCTGACTTAAAACCTAGAAGGACAATTGCAGTGTTTCAAAATGTTTACTTTTTGAATGAGATGTGAATGTTTTCTGTCCGCATTGAATGGCAGCAGTTTTTCTCGATGGCTGAACCTAAACCGCTAAATAATATGAACAATTTATTCTTAAGAGTCGACTCTTTTGCAAAAGCCTGATTGGATTGAATCAGTCTGACGCCATCAATTTACTGAATCGAATTAAAGATCGGTTGAATCATTAATGAAACGATTATGTCTGGAAAATAACATTTGTGTATACTTGTCATGAAACTAGCCTTAAAATAACAGTTTTCTGAATATATGCTAGATGTGATTTACCAACATATTCCTTATGTGGGGGAACAAACCTGGCAATAAAGCTCATTCTGATTTATTCCTGTGATGATAAAGCGGATTTTCACATGATTTCAACATTGGAGTTTTTTCAACATTGATAATAATGTTTAATGAGCAGAAAATCATCATATAAGAATGATTTGTGAAGGATCATGTGTCACTGAAGATTGGAGGAAAATATATTTACATAGAAAACAGTCATTTTAAATTTGTAATAATATTTCACAATATTGCTGTTTTCACAGAATTGTATATCAAATAAATGCAGCCTTGGTGAGCAGAAGATATTTATTTTTTAAAACATTAAAAAATCTTACCATTCAGATATTTATTTTTAGAGTTCAAGTTTCAAGAGTAACTTGTGTATTTTAGTTTATAATAAAAATAATCATATTTTAGGCCTTCATCAAAGGAATAATTCACCCAAAAGCCATTCTAAATGTAGATGACTTCTTTCAGCGAAACACAATTGGAGTTAAATTGAATAATATTATTGCTTTCTAATATCATTATTACTTAGTAATAATATTTCCCTCTTCGTAATTGCATTAAATAGAGTCCACATTTTTGAAAGCGCATCCATCCATCATAAAAGTAATCTATATAACCCCAGTGGATTAATAAATGCCTTATGAAGTGAAGCGATGGGTTTTTGTATGAAAAATATCTCTTCGGGTTAGGTATGTAACCCTGGTTCCCTGAAGGGGAAAGAGACGCTGTGCAAAAGCACTGGGGGAAATACCTTGACATCAGTCACGTGAAGATGTGTGCAACCAATGAGAGAAAGACGTGTGTGAATGCAAGTCACGGGTCAGTGATGTCATGAACAGAGCATAAAAGTGCGCCGGAACCCAGAAGCGACAGCTAAAGAATGTTAGAAGCGGGCCCGGAGGTGCAAGGAGCTGAGGCAGAGACGCAGCGTCTCGTTCCCCTTCAGGGAACCAGGGTTACATATGTAACCCGAGACGTTCCCTTTCATGGGAACTCGAGCTGCGTCAAAGCGCTAGGGAAACGCTATACCAACTCCACCTCAGCGATGCCAGCCTGTGGGTGTGTCCCAGCTCACTGAGAGTGCACCCTCATTCCCGGGGCGGAATCGAGGTCCAATTGATAAAACCTCATGAATGTGTGCGGCGAGGACCAGCCAGCTGCGGCTGGCAGACATCAGCCAAGGAAACTCCTGAGAGAAAAGCCTTGGAGGCCGCCACGCTCCTAGTGGAGTGGGCCCGGACCCTCAGGGGAATGGCATGTCCGGCCGACTCGTAGGCCAGACAGATAGCCTCGACTATCCATCAGCTTAGCCTCGACTATCCATCGGCCCCTGTTAGGGGCCCCAAAGCAAACGAACAGTTGGTTCGACTTACGCCAGGTGGCAGTCCTGAAGACGCAAGCGTCCAGTGCTCATACTGGACAGACCTTGTTCTTGCGCTCCTGCTCATGATTGTCGAAGGGGCGAGGACAGAAGGCCTGCATAGACCGAGCCACATTAGTTGGAACCTTGGGGATATAGCCTGGTTTCGGGTGGAGAAAAGCTTTCGCCATCCCGGGCACAAACTCGAGGCACGTAGGACCAACCGAGAGGGCTTTGAAGATCCCTGACCCTCTTAAGCGAGGTGATAGCCAGCAAAAGAAGGGTCTTAAGAGAGATGAGCTTAATAGGAAGCTCCTCTAATGCTCTAATGGTTCAAAGGGTGCCTGGGACAGGCCTTGGAGTACCAAAGAGAAGTCCCTGGCAGGTACCCTAGTACAGTACCCTAGTCTGTACCGCAGGTCTCAGCCTTAAAGTGCCACGGAGGAAATGAGTGACTAGGGGGTCCCTGTCCAAGGACGCCCCACCCAGAGGTATGTGGCAAGCCTCTATGGCAGCCACATAAACCTTCAAGGTAGAGGGGGACAACCCTGTCGCGAATCTTTCCTGCAGGAACTCCAGCACTTTGCCAACTTGACAGGTAACTGGGTTCACCTGCCTTTCGCTACACCAAGAAGTAAAAAACTCTCCACTTCAAGGCATAAAGTTTCCTCGTGGAGGGAGCTCTGGAGTGGAGAATGGTCTCTACAACCTCGGTTGAGAGATTAGAGTCAAGGAGCTGGGCCCCCTCAGGGGCCAGACCTTCAACTTCAGCAGTTCTGGGCGGGGGTGGAGAACGCAACCCTCCGCCTGGGACAGAAGGTCCCTCCTGATCGGAATCTCCCAGAGGACTCCGTCGAGGAGGGATACCAGGTCCGAAAACCAAATCCTGCTGGCCCAAAAATATACCAGCGTGAGATGGACCCCGTCCCGACGAACCTTGGCCAGAACTCCCGGGAGCAGAGCGATCGGGGGAAAAGCGTACAGACATAGCATCGGCCATACGTGCACCTGCCCCAGGGGCGCTGGATGCGTTAGGGAAAACCACAGAGGGAGGCAACACCGAGAGTTTGCAAAACTCATCCCTGCAAAACTCTCGACGGAGGCAAACAGGTCCACCTGTGCCTGCCCATATCTCTTCCAAATCTACTATCACCTCGGGGTGGAGCTGCCATTCGCCGGGCCTCGGCCCCTGTCGCAACAGGAAGTCCGCTCCCACATTCTGTAGTGGTCTCGTTTATTATAGAGACGAGTTCTAGTGGACGAGAACTACTGTAAATAATACAGTAATAATAATTGACGTATGATGTAGCTCTTCTTCTCATATATCGAAGCCCTCTGACATTTTTCATGAAAACATCCCTTATTAGACTTCTAATTTATTATTGCCATTTTGGTTGTTTGAATGTTTATTCAGTTTACCAAGTGCACTTTGAGTATGATTACAGAGAATTAAGTTCACAAACATCTGTTTGAAATTGCAATGCTCAAATGTGGAAATCTTGTACCTCAGGTTTGAAATGCCTTCAGCATGGCTTGTGCACAACTGCCTCCTACGGATTACCTCAGAACTAAATGGGCAGAACTGGTGAAACATATGAGAAATCTTCCTCTGATCATTGATAATCTTTATCAGCAGACGGTTTTCAATTACCATGATGTTGATTCTCTCAAAGCTGAGCGCACAAAGTGTGATAAAGCCAGATTTATATTGGATCGGGTCACTAAAAAAGGGGAAGAGGCCAGTTATAAACTACTCAGGATTTTGGATGTCACTAAGAAGAGGACGTTACATCCGGATTTACACTCCTGGATCACCTGTTTTCCATTTAGACCGGAAGATGCAGAAGTCAGTTTTTCATTTGGTGAGTAGATAAGACTAAACATTTGAATACGATGACAATAAATTAACTTTTGATTGATTAAAATTGACTTTTGTTCTCATTTCAGGTTCAACACCTTGTCAAAACTACCAGACACAGCTGAAGAAGAAAGCAAAACAAATCCTGAAGAACCAACGGGTAAATAATTTTTGCAAAAACCTGGATGACTTCCATTTCATACCTCTTGTTTTAGAGACGCACTCTGAGGGGAAAACTCAATACAAAATAGAATCGAAAAGAAAAAAATGCAAAAAGCTGCGTCCCAAAAAGCTGAAAGCTTACATTCCTAACAAGCAACGACCAATATCACCTGAGGATTTCTGGACATGGAATGATAAGAACATCCTTCTCTTCGGCAAACCTGGAATAGGAAAGACTACATTTGTCCAGGAAATGTTGCGTCTTTGGGCAGAAAAGGATGACAGAGAGCTAAACTACATGTTTTACTTTGATGAAAGTATTTTGGCCCACAGTTCTAGCGTTCTAGCGTTGGAATCTATTTTGTTTGATGTATATTTAAAACCAATGGATAAAGACAGAAAAGAAGTGTTTCAAGATATTGAGGAAAACTCTGAGAATATCATCATCGTATTTGATGGAGTCACTTGTGTGCAAGAACATTCTGTCTTCAAGAAAATCATGGATCATGAGCTTCTACCTGAAGCAAAGGTTATAATAACATGCAGATCAGAAGTAGAAGATGAGCCTCTTTTCTCCACCTGGCCGACACTGAAAGTGTATGTCGAAGGATTCAGCGAGGAGTCTATTCGGACTTACTATCAGAAGAAGTTTGGTCCTAATTCTGTGTATCTAGAGATTGTTTTGAAGAATCAAGAGCTGTTCAGTCTCAGCCACGTGCCAATGTATGCGTTTATGGTTGTTGCCTTCATTCCGTTTGAAAATGACACCGTATCGAATTATCCACACACAGTCACAGAAATGTACATCCACATTTTCCGTCTTGCTGTGAAGAAACATGGGAAGAAGCAAATTAATCAAATAGATGGATACCTCAAAGAGATCAAAGATCAGGTTCATCTTCTGATGGAAAATGCATTCAATGCAACTATGCAGAAAACCCTGAACATAAGAAATGATGAGGCAGACATTTGTCCTGCGTTTTTGAAAATGATCACCACCACAGACTCACTGTCTTCAGCAATAATATACTGTGCATTTCTGCACAACACAATGCAGGAATTCGTCGCAGCTTTGTGGCTTTTTGGACATCCAGATGAAATTGAGAAAGTCCTACAACTCTGTCAGACTGAGGAACACATGAGACATGTTCTTCCCTTCCTGTGTGGACTTCTGGGAGAACACAACATTAAACTCATCAAGTGTCTCTTCCCAGAGGGTCAGATAAAGAAAACATCTTATCAGTTCATTGAGAAGCTTTTAGACACTTTCCTCCAACCTCAGAGTGAAAGTGAAGAGTGTGATCTTCTGTATGTGTGTCAGTGCTTGTATGAACTCCAGTCTCCTAAAGCTTGCGTAATGTTCCTGGAGAAGATGAACCATCAGCCTGAGCCTGAAGGGGATCTTGACCCTCATCAGTGTTGTGCTTTGGCTTATGTGATCGGTCAGTCCAGAGATAAAGAGGTTTATCTGAATCTGGAGGACTGTAACACGACTGATGCAGGAATGAACATGATGCTCAGCAGCTCACCCAAGATCAGGTACTGAGAAATAGGCTTGAAGCGATATATTGTGATAGAAAATTTTTATGACGTGTTGTGAATGTGAAAAATCAATCGTAATATAGATGGTTTATCCAAGACTCAGCTTACTATATGTATAAGGGATAGTTCACCCAAAAATGGGTGACAACCTTTTTTTAATTAAATATTTAAATCTTTCAATAATTTAAATAATTCAACATTTCATATTTCAATATTTAACCTGACCAGGTCAGGCCACCCATTTTTAACTCACAGCAAAAAACAGTTTTGTTGTAAACATAATTTACATTACATTTAGGAATAATAAAACAAATGTTTGGAAAATGCTTGTAAGGTTTTTCTATTGCATGCAGAAGCCCTTTGCCAGAGATGAGGTAAATAAATAGCATTGGAGTTGCATTGGAGCACTACAGTGCATGCATGCTTTATTATGCGGCTAATCAACTCAACATTGAATTCAGAAAACAATTTGGCCTGCAGAAATATAAAGTAATACACAAGTTAAGATAATAAACATAAAAAATGGGTTCAGTCATGTCGCCAAAAAAACGAGTGTCCTAGAAATGCAGTCCGGTGAGGAATGGAGTCCTGAAACTGCAGTACTGGAGGCTTAATTACATGATTCTAAACCTGTAAAAAACTTTAAGTTAATTTTACAATAGTTTACATTGTTTTTGTTCTCTGTGCTGCAGATTAAAGATTTGGAAAGAGCCACAGAAGCAAATCACATTCTTTCTAGAATTCTTCCATAAAGCATCTCAGTGCAGTTGCAAGTTTTTTGATGTGAGACACAATTACAGACAAGAACAACTCAGTGCACTGCTGGATCTTTACTCACATATGAAGAACTATGAGACTCAAACAGGCAGGAGTTTCCTTCCAGCATTACAGTCAGTTTTCCAGTTACCTGATGTCTGGATCATCTCTCAGAAAGAAAGACCTCCATCCTCCTGGAAGTGCTGAAACTCCAGACAGAAAAGAAACCAGTGAAGCTGAGAGGATGTTCAGAGGAAAAGAGTGAAATGATGAGTTTCCTTCAGTGTCTGCCCTTCATCTCACAGCTGAGGTAAAATAACTAAACAACATCACCGTCTACAACTGAGTTTATGGAAAATAATACAGAACATTTCAATAATAAGTACCCAAAGAACTGCAAAAGCAACACCTTAACAACCACCTAGAATACTTTAGCAACCACCCACTCAGTGTAGTTTAGCAACACCATAATAATGCCCTAGCAACCAGCCTGAGTATCTTAGCAAACTGCATAGAAACACCAAAACGCTGTTTGTTTCAAAGCAGCTTTACAGAGGATGCAAGATTATGATATAGACAACATTTCGGGTCAAAAGTCAGATTGAGATCGGGACACTCAAAATATTTAATCCAGTTCCATCTGGTTAAAGATCGTATTCATGAGGCCTTCACAGGGAAGGTTCTAGTAGAGTCATTGTACTGCAGACACTTCAGGGCTGTCAGGGTTCTGTCACTTAAGTTTGAGTTTCTAGTGTGTTGCTTGACAGTGCTCTGACACTGCCCCTTTGTTGTGATTGTAACCCCGCCCATCTTGTTACCTTGTTTCCCTTGAATGTTATCAGCTGTTCTCAGCTCGTTACCTTCCCTCATGTATTCCTTATTTAATCCTGGTGTGTTTGCTGTCTTGTGTCGTGTCCAGAGTTGGGGAGTAACGAAATACATGTAACGACGTTACATATTTAAAATACAAAATCTGAGTAACTGTATTTCGTTGCAGTTACATTTTAAACTGATGGTAATCACAGTTATGTATTTATTAATATTAATGTAAGCTGTCTGATGATTCTCCGACTCTGTCTCTTTAAAAAAAAAAAACGCGCGCAGCCTGTTCAGTTAGTAAGCTGGAGAGTATAAACCTGCAATCGCATAAAAAATGGACGGGAAAACAGCGCGTAATGCATTTCTTTCGTGGAAATTTAAAGACAATTTTACTTATAAACATAAAAAAGGACGTAACATCACAGTGCAATGCAAGCTATGTCTACCTGCAACAAAA
This sequence comes from Rhodeus uyekii, assembly GCA_037043235.1. Taxonomy (NCBI): domain Eukaryota; kingdom Metazoa; phylum Chordata; class Actinopteri; order Cypriniformes; family Acheilognathidae; genus Rhodeus; species Rhodeus uyekii. The sequence goes on along the minus strand of JAWRVZ010000096.1, from coordinate 1,513,283 downwards.
CTTCAATCGGCTTCAAAGGATTCAACATTGAACATACGTTGAACTTTGTATGGTTATCATTAGCCTACGTTTAATATTTATAAGAATTTGGTCGTATACAACATAGAATTGATATCCAATTAATCATGCGTTAAATAATGTTATATAGAGCGGTGGTCCCCAACCCCCGGTCCGCGGAAGAAGTGGTACCGTGCCGCGGACCGAATTCGCGGATCTGGCGCTGTAGCTTCGGCGGTGAGGTGTGCTTCAAAAATCGCGCGCACCCATCCCCCCCCGTCAACAATCTTGCGCGGTCCCCGGGCCGCGGTAGGATTATCAAACGTTTACCGGTCCGCGGCACAAAAAAGGTTGGGGACCACTGTTATAAAGCCAATGGCTTTATGTACTTAACAGACAAACTTTAAATCTTAATAATTCATTACAAATGTTCAGGTAAATGGCGCCTTTGTGCGAGTTCATTATCCGAATTGTGAACAAATAGTTTTTTTCATCTTTTTAAATGAATCATTTGTTTTGTTTACAAAAATATTGTCAATTAATTATTCACGAATTTGATAGATCTGGGGTGTGTTTCCCAAAAGCATCCTAGATAACTATAGTCATAAATTCCATTGAACTTCATTGCGTCCATATTTGATTTGCGAAACGCATCCTGACTAAGTTTGACTGTTGACTCTCTCGATTCTGTTGTGGCGGTACTCTTTCCATAGAGAGGATAATAAGTGAAAGAATCATTCAAAGTTTTCTTCATTCATTACCTAAATTTGTTGTGTTACTTGGTGAATTGTACCAGCTGTTTTTTTCTTGCTTTCATTTATTGTTAAGACCACACTTACTGACTGATTCTTGCTGCAATAAAAACATATTTATACTAGGGATAGTTAAAATGACACAAAATGACTTGTGTCATATTTTTTTTCCAAACCTATTAGATGTGCCTCTGCTATAAAGATGATCAGAATCAGAATCAGAAAGAGCTTTATTGCCAAGTGTGCTTGCAAACACAAGGAATTTGTCTTGGTATTGAAGCTTCCAGTGCACATATACAACACATGAGTTTACATAGCAAATAACAATAGCAATACATAACATACACAGTACATGTGGTCACATGCTGGGATTTTTTGTATGGAGTGGGAGAGGGGATAGATAAGGACAGGATGTCAGCCATAACATCCGTCTGCATTGTTTTACTTTCCCTGCGCTCTGCCCAGCATTTTATCTCTTATTAATTCAACTGTTCAAGAGTGAAATAGCCTGTGGAAAGAAACTGTTCCTGTGCCTAGATGTTCTAGTGGCCAGTGATCGTAGTCGCCGTCCTGATGGTAACAGTTCAAACAGGGTGTTTCCAGGGTGAGCAAAGTCTGTGATGATTTTACCTGCTCTCTTTTTCACTCTGGAAGAGTACAGGTCCTGGAGGGCTGGCAGGGAAGCACCAATAATCCTCTCTGCAGTCCGGATTGTGCGATGTAGTCTCCCGATGTCAGATTTGGTAGCTGAATCAAACCAGACAGTGATGGAGGTGCACAAAACAGACTCAATGACGGCCGAGTAGAACTGTATCAGCAGCTCCTGTGGGAGGTTGAGCTTCCTCAGCTGACGAAGGAAGTACAGTCTCTGCTGGGCCTTTTTTACAATGGAGTCAATGTGATTGTTCCACTTCAGGACATCAAGTTAATATGGTCTTTTGTGTTAAGTATTTCAAAGTATTCCAAAGTATTTAGATTACGTTACTAAACTTGAGTAATGTAACGAAATACGTTACAAATTACTTTTTAAAGCAAGTATTTTGTAATCTGTAGTAAAATACATTTTAAAAGTAACCTACCCAACCCTGGTCGTGTCGTTGTCATTTGTGAGATGTGTTCCTGGTTGTCCCTGTTCCTCTTGAGCTCCCTTGGTTATACGTTGCTTTCAGTTTGTTCAAGATAAGTTATGTTTTCCCCCTCGTGGCTATTTCTTTTGTGAGTTCTGATTTATGTTCCTTTTTATTATAATAAATCCTCACTCTTACCCCGCAATTGAGTCCTCCCGTATCAATTTGTGACAGAACGACACAACCAATTGAGGACTCAGCGGGGAAGGATCCACCAGCAGCTTCGATGTCCAGCCCTTTCCATGACCGCCGCCAGAAGTATTCAGCATTGAGATCCCTACGCCAGCAAGGGGCAGACCTGAGACAATTTGCACAAACTTTCATCAGAGTCGCGGAGGGTTTAACACTCAAGCGGCTCTCAAGGATCTGTGGGTCTGCGCCCTTGATGAGCCCCTTTGCTGGTGGGGGATGGAAGGGCTGGACCATCTAAGTTTTTGGGGACTTGTGGAGGAGCTTTCCACACCATTCATGGGCCTGTCCCCTGAGGCCGTCGTCCCAGAGCCCGCTGCCAGAATCCGCCGGCCCCGCCTGAACCACTGGACCCTACTTGGCTCACCCCTCCGGCACCACCCTGGTTGGACTCTGTTTTTTGATTTTTTGGACTTTTTCAGGATGTAGAGGACTGTTTATTTTGCATGATCACCCCTGGACTCTGTTTTATGAAGATTTGTTTTCTTTCATGCTGAGGACTGCTTAGTTGTTGTTTTTGGCCTGTTTGTCTTCCCTCTCCAGTTGTCCCTGTGGTTTGTTTTCCCCCTTGTCCTGTCTATGAAATTTGTTTGGTGATGTTTCAGTCTTGGTTTAGTTTGTCTGGTGTTCAATGTAGGGACGCCAGGTGGCGTCCCTTTAGAGGGGGGGTAGTGTCAGGGTTCTGTCACTTAATTTGAGTTTCTAGTGTGTTGCTTGACAGAGCTCTGACACTGCCCCTTTGTTGTGATTGTAATCCCGCCCATCTTGTTACCTTGTTTCCCTTGAATGTTATCAGCTGTTCTCAGCTCGTTACCTTCCCTCATGTGTTCCCTATTTAATCCTAGTGTGTTTTCTGTCCTGTGTCGTGTCGTTGTCATTTGTTAGATGTGTTCCTGGTTGTCCCTGTTCCTCTTGAGCGACCTTGGTTATGCGTTGTTTTCAGTTTGTTCAAGTTATGTTTTCCCCCTCGTGGGTATTTCTTTTGTGAGTTCTGATTTATGTTCCTTTTTATTATAATAAATCCTCACTCTTACCCCGCAATTGAGTCCTCCCGTATCAATTCGTGACAAGGGCTGTGTTGTGCTCGTGTCGAGGTGCAGGTCCTTCATCTGATCTGGATCCGGCTGACTATGGTAACCTCGGGATAAACAGAGACTAATATCAGCGTAGATGCCATTCTTCTTATGATATAACGAGTGCATCAGGAGTTATGGGAAGTGCTCCCGCTTCCGGTTTGACCTGAATTATGCATCATTTTACATGATTTGATTTTTTTTTTTTTTTAAGTATAATGTGTTATGTTTATGCCAGGTTGAAGAGATGTTTTTTTTAGTCTAGATTTAAACTGACAGAGTGTGTCTGCTTCCCAAATAATGCTGGGAAGACAGTTCAAGAGTTTCTATTGTCATCAGTTGACTTTGATATTCTAGGAATTATCAACTGGACAGAATTTTGGGATCGCAATAGATGTGAAGGACTATAATCTGTTAAGAGTTCACTCAAATACTGGGGAGCAAAACCATTTAATGCTTTTTAAAATCTTGTTAATTACTTACAATATTTAATGCAGTGTTGACAGAACCAGTCTAATATGGTCATACTTCCTGGTTCTTAAGCATGCAGGGCAACCATCCAGTAGAGCATTACAATAATCTATCCTTGAGCTCATGAATGCATGAACTAACTAATTTGTCGTTGAGAGCATATGTCGTAATTTAGATATAATTTTAAGAAGTAAGAATGCGGTTTTACAGATGCTATAAACGTGGCTTTCAAAGGAAAGATCAAAGAGCACACCCAGGCACACCCACCTTTAAAGGCTAAAGACGCTGCTTGGGATCGGACGGTTGAATGTCAAAATGCTTTCAATGATCCTAAAAACGCCCCCCAGCGAGCCCCAGTTTTAATGCCACCCGACTTTACAAAGGATTTTAAAGTACAAACCAAACTGATTTTAGATTATAGGATTAAGAGCTGTGCTGACACAGTACTTTGACAGTTCAGAGCATGTCATTGCTCATGCGTCGCGACTTCTGCAGGGAGCAGAGAAATCATACGCTACTGCAGAAAAAGAGTGTCTAGCAGTGGTGTGGGCCGTAGAAAAGTGAAGGCAGTACTTGGAGGGAAGGAACTTTGAAGTACTCACAAATCATTCCGCTCTAACTTGGGTATTCAATCAGCCTAAGCCACGACTGCAAGGTTTTAACTTCACTGTTAAGTACCGTAGGGGTCCTGTAATGTAGTACCTGATGCCCTAGACAGAGGAATGCCCGTGCAAGACGTGGTAAGCCACATTGCCCTATGTCAACCTACGAAACCAGATCCTAACTTGCCAGTAAGCTGGGATGAGAATGGAAGAGCTCAAAAGCTTGATGCGTCTTTACAGTCTTTATGGGAGGCAGCTAAACAACCTACCACAGACCCTAACCACATTACGGTCAGCAAAAAACTCATCTAATAACAAACATCCTGACAAAAGAAATGGGGCACTCCAGCATACTTAGTTTCTGATCGTGGGCCTCAGTTCACTACTCAGTTACTCAATGATACTTGCAAACGATGGGGTTTAATCCAAAAACTCACAACAGCCTATCATCTCCAGACCAACTTGACCGAGAGGGTCACCAGGACATTGAAGACGATGGTTTCTTCTTACGTTCATGACAACCACCGGGACTGGTACAAGTGGATACCAGAATTCAGGTATGCCATTAATTCAGCTTGGTAAGAAAGTATGGATCTTACTCCGGCGGAGATTGCACTAGGACGCAAGATAAAAGGTCCACTTGAGCGATTAATGCACAAACCACTTGATCCTGACTATCTAGCCCATAGGTGTCAAACTCACATCCGGCCCGGCGTGTAATTATGTCCGGCCCGCGAGATGGACCACGCTGTATTAACCAGGAAGTGGCTTATGATGCTTGGCGCACGTGGAGATCCCCCCCCCCACCCATCAATAATGTGGTAAGTACCACGCGCAACCCCATCCCCCCCCGTCAACAATCTAGTATCGCGTGCAGCCCCCCCCCGTCAACAATCTGCCCGCGACCTAAAGTGTGTTTTGGATTTTGGCCCCCGGTGCAATTGAGTTTGACACCCCTGATCTAGCCTATAACACTGTTGAAAGGCAGAAAATTGTTCTTGACCAAGTGAGGGAAAAGACTGAAAGTGCACGTAGAAATGCACGTAGAAAGTTTGAGTCCTTTGAAGAGATTCTTACTCGCCCTCGATCTCGTGCTGCCAACTTTATGGGCAAGTTAGTTCCAAAATGGCACGGTCCTGCTAGAATCTTGAAGAAAATTAATAATGTCAATTACAAAGTTGTAATGCTTGATAACCCAAACCAAAGTGATACCATGTGGAAAAGTTAAGGAGATTTTTTTTTATAGTACGGTATAATGTTTCTTTTGGGGAGGGGTGTGTAACAGTTTTACTGCTACTTTTGGACCCAGTATCTTGTTGTGCATGTAATGTTTGAATATGCCACTAGGGAGTGCTATAGTAAGCTATCTGTTATTCTAAAGAGGAGAAGGGAAGAAGCAGGAGGTAGAAAGTTTTCCATGTGGTTAACAAATCCTATCTCGAGAAACTTTTAGTTCTTGAACTCAAATGTGAGTACTTTTGTTGTTGTTTTGTCTGTGTATATATGAAGTTTGGTAAGGTTCATGTAAATATGGTATGTGTTAATGGTAGCACTAAGTTTGTCTGTTTGTTTGATGCAGAGGGTTCCCTAAATAGAAACTTGTCTGGAGAGGTATTGCCAATCAACCTACCCAGTAGCATCCAGTGTTTACTGCAAGAGACATTTCAACTCATCTACAGTCATTAGGATACCCGTCACAGGCTGGTGTGGCTTCAATGCCAAAGCATCTTAAGTACGGTTTCATCTCACTAACATCTTCAGACTTAATTGTTTATGCAGCCTGGTGTTTTTGTAAGATGGATTGTTACACAGAGATATTGCCTTTTCTAGAAACTTTGACAGAAAAGGTAGATTCAATATCAACCTATAATTAACTAATTTTGTAAGACCAAGTTGTGGGTTTTTAATAAGCGATTAATTATGGACAGCTTAAAGGATTTTGGCACATATCCCAATGATAAAGATTAATTAATGTTATTAAGAAGATGATCTATGACCTCTAGAATAATCTTTCAGTAGCTAAGCTGGTATCGGGTCTAGCATACACGTTATTGATTTTGATGATTTAACAAGTTTAGACAATTCTTCCTCCCCAATACTAATTAAAGAGTGGAATTTTTCTTCAGGAATATTACAATTTACTATATTTTGTGATACTGCAGTAGACGGTTACATTTATGCATTTGGCTGACGCTTTTATCCGAAGCGACTTATATTCACATTGAAATTCTAATCTGTTCTTGCTTTCCCTGGGAATCAAATCCATGATCTTGGCGTTGTAAACACCAATGCTCTACTGGTTGAACTTTGGTTGCATGGCTATAATTTTCTGTCTATTATAATGAATCTTGCAAGGAAAGTAGTTCATAAAGTCATTACTGCTGAAACTTTATTTGTTGTTAATTTAGTCAGTGCATCAAATAAATACTTACGGTTGTATTTTTTTTTTCTTAGAGGGTGGAAAAATAAGCAGATATAGCTTATTTTAGTGCCTTTTTGAATGCAGTAGAGTTGTCTTTCCATGAAATGCGGAAAATCTCTAGCTTTGTTTTTCTGTCTTCTCTCTTGAGGGCCTGAGTGTGCTCGTTGTACCACGGTGTTGGACTATTTTCTTAATTTTTTTTTAAGCACAAAGGAGCAATTGTGTCTAAAGTGTTGGAAAAGAGAGAGTTAATAGTTTCTGTTGCAACATCAAGTTCTAGGCTATCTGGGATGTTGAGTAGATGAAACTGATCAGATATAACATAAACATGTTATATATACATTAATAATTCACGAGTTCACACTTACGAATGATTCAGGAGCAATGGATGGTAAGCGTATTTGGCGAGCTGTCCGAGGAGAGGGCTCCGAGCTTGGTATTAGCCCGAACCTGGAGCACTCCCCCCGTATCCTGACTTTGATAGGAACAATTAAGTGTGAGGAGTTGGGGTGGTGGAGGGATGCCGAAAAATGTCAAAGAGCTGTAGGTGAGTCAAACGTGTCTATATATACGTACTTCCTCTCCTGCTGATAGGATGAGGAGTAATTGCTGATGACGTATTGATTGTATTAATCATTTGAACGTGCTCCTCCCGAACTTTGTTAATAAAACATCATTTCACGAGTTCACACTTACGAATGATTCAGGAGCAATGGATGGTAAGCGTATTTGGCGAGCTGTCCGAGGAGAGGGCTCCGAGCTCGGTATTAGCCCGAACCTGGAGCACTCCCCCCAAAAATTGCAACCTAGTCGGACAGCCGCTAAAGATTTTGATGACCCCCCAAAGAATTGCAAGGTTACAGCTGGGGGGGGGGGTAGATTGTGAGTTCGGGAGGGCAGATGAATGTTGCTGTAGAGGGCTTGAGGTGCGGAGGCGATGAAATGGCTTTATCATTGGATATGTGTTTGTATTTCAATTTGTTGCCAGAAAGAGAATTGGGTGTAATTTGTTTCTGGGAGTATGAGGGGTACCTCTGAAACTACTCCCCTGGCTGCCATAAAAGAAGGGAGGTATGAGGCCACCGCGGTAGGGGAAACCCCTGTGGTCGCTGCGGGAGGCAGGAGGTACATCGCCGCTGCGACAGTGGAAACCCCTCGGGGCCGCTGCGGGAGGCAGGAGGTACATCGCCGCCGTGACGGTGGAAACCCCTCGGGGCCGCTGTGGGAGCAGGAGGCACATCGCTGCCGTAGCAGTGGAAACCCCACGGGGCCCTCACAGCAGCAGGAGGCACGTCAACGTCTTAGCAGGGGAAACCCCTCTGGCCCCCGCAGTGGCAGGAGGCACATCGCTGTTGCAGCAGGGGAAACCCCTCGGGGCCGCTGCAGGACCAAGGTGGTGCGTCGCTGCCGCGGTGGTGGAAACCTCCGTGGTCGCTGCGGGAGGCATGTCGCTGCCGTGGCAGTGGAAACCCCTCGGGGCTGTCGCGGGAGCAGGAGGCACTTTGCCGCTGCGACGGTGGAAACCCCTCGGGGCCGCTGTGGGAGCAGGAAGCACGTCGCTGCTGTGACGGTGGAAACCCCTCGGGGCTGCTGCAGGAGCAGGAGGCACGTCGCCGCTGTGACGGTGGAAACCCCTCGGGGCCGCTGTGGGAGCAGGGGGCACGTCGCTGCCGTGACGGTGGAAACCCCTCGGGGCTGCTGCAGGAGCAGGAGGCACGTCGCCGCTGTGACGGTGGAAACCCCTCGGGGCCGCTGTGGGAGCAGGAGGCACGTCACTACCGTAGCAGTGGAAACCCCTCGGGGCCCCCACAGCAGCAGGAGGCACGTCAACGTCACAGCAGGGGAAACCCCTCTGGGCCCCTGCAGCGGCAGGAGGTACGTCAGCGTCGTAGCAGGGGAAAGCCCCTCTGAGCCCTTTCAGCGGCAGGAGGCACGTCAACGTCGTAGCAGGGGAAACCCCTCTGGGCCCCTGCAGCGGCAGGAGGCACGTCAGCGTCGTAGCAGGGGAAAGCCCCTCTGGGCCCTTGAAGCGGCAGGAGGCACGTCAGCGTCGCAGCAGGAGAAAACCCCTTGGGGCCCCGGCGACAGCAGGAGGCACGTCGCTACCACTGCAGCGAAAAGCCCCTCCGCCGCAGGACCAAAGAGGTACGTCGCTGCTGTGGTGGTGGAACTGATTTGAAAGATTGGCTCCCTTGGGAGTAAGAAAGCACACCAATCCTGTAACTGAAACTCCTGCGGGAGCATCACTGCTGCGGCAGTGGAAATTAGAGGCTTGCTCCTGCGGGAGCGTCACTGCTGCGGCAGTGGAAATTAGAAGCTTGCTCCTGCGGGAGCGTCACTGCTGCGGCAGTGGAAATTAGAGGCTTGCTCCTGCGGGAGCGTCACTGCTGCGGCAGTGGAAATTAGAGGCTTGCTCCTGCGGGAGCGTCACTGCTGCGGCAGTGGAAATTAGAAGCTTGCTCCTGCGGGAGCGTCACTGCTGCGGCAGTGGAAATTAGAGGCTTGCTCCTGCGGGAGCGTCACTGCTGCGGCAGTGGAAATTAGAGGCTTGCTCCTGCGGGAGCGTCACTGCTGCGGCAGTGGAAATTAGAGGCTTGCTCCTGCGGGAGCGTCACTGCTGCGGCAGTGGAGGTTTAGAGAGAGCTTGCTCCTGCGGGAGCGTCACTGCTGCGGCAGTGGAATTAGAAGCTTGCTCCTGCGGGAGCGTCACTGCTGCGGCAGTGGAAGTTAGAGAGAGCTGGAAGATAGAGAGAGCTTACTCCTGCGGGAGCGTCACTGCTGCGGCAGTGGAAATTAGAAGCTTGCTCCTGCGGGAGCGTCACTGCTGCGGCAGTGGAAGTTAGAGAGAGCTGGAAGATAGAGAGAGCTTACTCCTGCGGGAGCATCACTGCTGCGGCAGTGGGAGTTAGAGAGAGCTGGAAGATAGAGAGAGCTTACTCCTGCGGGAGCGTCACTGCTGCGGCAGTAGGAGTTAGAGAGAGCTGGAAGATAGAGAGAGCTTGCTCCTGCGGGAGCGTCACTGCTGCGGCAGTGGGAGTTAGAGAGAGCTGGAAGATAGAGAGAGCTTGCTCCTGCGGGAGCGTCACTGCTGCGGCAGTGGGAGTTAGAGAGAGCTGGAAGATAGAGAGAGCTTGCTCCTGCGGGAGCGTCACTGCTGCGGCAGTGGGAGTTCTGTTCAGTGTTGTAGTCAGACGTCTGTTGGAGATCGGAATATCAAAGTTTGTGAAAGTTCACGAGCTTATTGGCTTTGAATAAACCCTGAGCAGGGGTTCATCCAAGTATTATAGACTTATAACGCTTATCACGGACTTAAAGGGAGTCTTGAAATTACTTTGGTTACAGACGTCTAAATACACTCAAGAAATAACAAAATCAGTATGGTTTGTAAAAGCATAAGAAACCTTTCAATTATGAGTTGACAGTTGAATTTATATCATATGCAATTAGAAGCTGGCTCCTGGGGGAGCGTCACTGCTGCAGCAGTGGAAGTTAGCGAGTGCTTGCTCCTGCGGGAGCGTCACTGCTGCGGCAGTGAGAGTTAGAGAGAGCTTGCTCCTGCGGGAGCGTCACTGCTGCGGCAATGGAAAGCAGTGGCCATGAAGTTGTAAGTGGGGAGGAGCTGATGCTTAACAGAAGACCTTGTTTGAATGTGCGGTCTGTTTGGTCTGATGTGGCTCTTGAAAGCTTCTGGAGACCAGCGGCGCAATGCTTGTATTTACTGTGGGAAAGGCCTTTGCACGGCCGTGGTTGCTGCACCTGTGCGAAAAGGATGGCTGGATGAATGGTCTGTTGGGAATCCGGTTTGGGGTAGCGTAGCTTTAAGAAGTTTGGAACCGGAATTTGTAATGGGGTGGAATCGTCTATAGAGAGTGGGACGGATGGGAGTTTAGCCTGCGAGTTTCTGAAATGAAAGTAGGCTGAGTGGATGTGATGGTGAGTCATGAGCATCTGAGGTAACCAAGCTAGTGTGAACGTGGCTTCACTGCTGCGGCAGTGGGAAACTTCCCCCTTTGCTGACTCCTGCGGGAGTGTGGGGGAACATCATTGCTGCGGCAATGGAGGCGGCAGTGGAATAATTTCCATTTGAACTGAGCTCATGCGGGAGTGTGGAGGTGCATCACTACTGCGGAAAAGGAGAACTTCCTCTGAACTAATCGCGAGTTGGATGATGGAGATTGTCCATTTCCTCGACTTCTGTTGTCTCTTGTGGCGGTGAAAGCCATTTCTGGAGAGACTGATTTGATCGAATGTAACTCCTGAAGCTTCCGATGACCTGCGGCCCAGTGCTTGGATCTGCAGGTTTTGGGACGCGGCATGTGGTGGGGTGATTTAAGTCTTCTGTGAAGAATGGGTCGGATGGGAGTTTGGCCTGATCTCTTAAATGAAGGTTGGCACCGAAGGATTGTTGCTGTTGGAGTAAAAGCCTTACAGTTTGGTCTCTTACTTTCCTTGTGCGGCGCTGACGAGTCAGAATATGGACGGATTTGGATTAAGGTTGGATGTGATAGAATCAGAGGAACTGGAATCTATATGGCTCGACCATGGCGTTGAGAGGTCGGACGACATTTGGGTAGAATCCTTGGCGGAGAGTAGGGGTACGGATTTCCAACGTGATTGATTGTCTGGTGTCTGAGCTGGTGGGTTGCGTTCTTGATATACCTTTGATGAGCAGAGGATTAGGTTTCGGTAGTGAGAAGTAGATTTCGCCTAGGTAACCCATGGTGAAGCTGGCTTGGAAGTTCTAGGTGTTATTGGAATGCAATACGAGTCGGTGGTAGTGGGTAGAGACCATGAGGAGCAGACCACATGTGGAGTGGAAAGTCCTGAACTTTTCCACTCCACATGTAATCCTCCGAGGGAGTGGTTTGAAGCGAAAGCTTGAAGAATGAACGTTTAGCGTCGAAAATATCAACTCTGAGTATTGATGTACTGGTTGGGAATAGGTCCACCTCTGGTGGCAGCAGCCTTAACTTCAGTTGGGATTTGCGTTCAACTGTTGTTGGCGACAGAGGTGGTTCTAAGCAGCAGTGTTTGTGGAATGGCATAGCAGAGAACGGGATGAAAGGAGAATTAGCATGGTGGAGAGAATTAGGTGGGAAAGGCCAGGGGCGAAGCCACTTGCGGAGGCAGCCTCACGCTAAGATCGGAAGGCCGGGCTGCAGGCCTAACGTAGGGGAAAGGTTAGGTACGTGCTGCCGTTGCTAACCCTGCACCGCTGGCGGAGGCAAGCTCGCACTTAAAGGGCGGCGTTTGCAAAGAGCCGCATGCGGGTTGGCCGCCCCTGGTCTTGGACAATGTGGCGAAAGGCGGGGCATCACATGATCGCCTGCTAAATTTGAAAACATTGGCTGGCGCTGAGCCAGAGAAAGCGCTCAAAGCTTGTTGCTGTTCAGTGTTTCAATCTCTTGAATTATTTTGGTTACAGACGTCTAAATACACGCGAGAAACAACAACAAAAACAATCAATATGGTTTGTAAAAACATTGATTTCCGTAAGTAAAACCTTTCAAAATTGACAGTTGAATTTATATCAGATGCATGTTGCATATTTAATTTCAAAACAAACTTACCTGTTGGAAATCGAAATATCAAGTTTATGAAAGTTCACAAACTTATTGGTTTTGAATAAACCCTGAGCAGGGGTTCATCCAAATATCATAGACTTATAAAGCTTATCATGGACTTAAAGGATTGAAACAGTGAAGGCAAAGAATTACTTTGAAATAGAAAGTGCATATGGTTTCTTTTCAGCGAGTCCACTTAATAGCCGATTAAGTTGAACAGCAAGGCAGCGTTGGCAATAAGTGCTTGATTCTTGTGTGGGCGGCTGAGCGTGCGATGTGAAGTGGCGCGTGCGATCGGACTGTACTGCGCGCGATCTGGCTTCGGTGCGCGCTACTGCTTGAGTTGCGAGGAAGCAGCGCGTTACTTTAGCGCGTTCACATCTCAGACGTGGGTTCCCCGGAACAGTAGTATTGAGAGGCAAAACTGCTCGTGATTTAGCGATGCAGAGATAAAAGCGCCGGGAAGGATTACAGCTGCTCTTGTTTGTGTGAGCTGACGGGCAGAGAGAGTGTGAGCTGAAACTGCAGCGCGGTCTGCTGAGGCTCGCGGCAGCGGCGGCGGCCTGGCTAGCAGGAAGAAAGCGGCATTGCCTGAGAGTCGAGCTTGTAGCTCGACCAGCTTTATCGTCCTTTCTCAATGGCAGGAGCGATTAAAAGCCGATGTAGAGCTGCTGGATACGGATGTTTACTTGGTGGCGAGAACGGCCTCAAGTCTTACTGTGCGTTGCTTGTTGTTGCTTAGGACCCGTTTGTTTGGTCTGGCACCCGTGATGTATTGCTGAGGGTGATATAATATAGTTAGCATGGTGTTGAGCGGATGAGGATCGCTACTGGGTCCGGAGGTTTTTTGTGGAGAATCCAACTAACGAGTGGAGCTCGATTTCGGGTGTATGGCGACCAGAAGGCGGAGCCACAATGCCGTAAACTGTCGAGCTGCCGAAAAATGTCAAAGAGCTGTAGGTGAGTCAAACGTGTCTATATATACGTACTTCCTCTCCTGCTGATAGGATGAGGAGTAATTGCTGATGACGTATTGATTGTATTAATCATTTGAACGTGCTCCTCCCGAACTTTGTTAATAAAACATCATTTAGTGCCAACGTGAATAACAATCTTACAGTATTTACGATTAGCATTAATTCAAATTCAGTTAAATTCAAAAGTGTTTATTGTCATATGCAGAGACAGGAAGCATGTTTCCCTGCACAATGAAATTCTTACTTTGAATCAGAAGAATCAGAATCAGAAAGAGCTTTATTGCCAAGTGTGCTTGCACACACAAGGAATTTGTCTTGGTGCTGGAGCTTCCAGTGCACATTTACAACACAACATGAACAAACAAACAAAAACAAAAGCAATCACTGAGGAGCTCAAACACCGAGGCTACCATTTGCGGCGCCAACTCTCCAGAAATGAGTGCAGTTTAGCAAGCATACATAGCAGCAGACACAACAAAAACAGACATAATATACGTCACACATTACACGTAAGACTCGTGTGGGGATTTTTTTCAGTGGAGTTGGGGGGAGGGGGAAATAGATAAGGAGAACAGAGGGAACAACAAGAACATTGCCATCCGCAATAAATGTCATACAATAAGTAAAAGGATCTAGATAATACTACTACTACTACTACTACTACTAATAATAATAAATAAAATAAATAATAAAATTAAGAGCAATAAAGGCATTAAAGTGAATGAAGATTGACAGTTATGTCCATGTTATGTTTATGATTGTAAACTCCTATTGTGATTGTAAAATCAGCTGTTTAGGAGTCTGATAGCATTAGCCAGCACTTTTAAATTTCCATGTAATTCTATGTAGTTCCATGTAATAGAATCGCAAATGACTAGGGCACTTTCAACAGGTTTCTCAGTAGGTGCTTCACTGAGTGGGGAGAATCTCTCATTCTTACTATCCTTGATTAAAGTTTGGATGTGTGTCTCTAATTCTGAAATCTTCCTCTTCATCCTGACTATGTCCCTGTATTTATCACATGTTAAACCCTCACTGCTGACCGAGAAACCCATGGTAGGCACTGCAAGTGACAATAACAGGTGAAGATGACATGACTCACCGCATGTGTTGATTGAGCCGACTCACCACAGTTGTTTAATGAACTCTTAAAAAAAGGCACAAGAGAAAGACCGATACAGAGAAAGAGAGAAAAGGCTGTATGCACTGATAAAAGATTAAACAATATAGAACAATGCTTGCGAGTTGTGTTAATGATTTAGATTAAAGCTTGTGATGTCAGATTGATACAAAAAATATTTGAAGCAACAAATGCAATTCACTCGGGCAGACAGGAAACAGCTGTGCAGCAGTGAAAATGGATGTTTTATGTTGTCATAAATTAATTTACTGTTTGTCTCTGTATTTTTCAGGTTTTGGTTCAGTGGTGATGAAGAAATGAGAATGTCTGCAGTAAAATTTCTGCTCAACCTCAGTGTTGCTGCAGTAGAAAATGGCACAGTTGCAGGAACAAGATTCTCTGTTCTGCTGTCATCAGTGTGCAGCTACAAAACCTTCCCTTTTGATGAACAGTGGGATGATTTCGATGAGTTTGATCAGATTTATTTCCTCTTGGATCTGTGCTCAAATGTGAAGCACTATGAGATTCAATCAGGCTGGAGTTTCCTTCCAGCATTACAGTCAGTTTTCCAGTTACCTGATGTCTGGATCATAGATCTCTCACAGAGAAAGACCTCCATCCTCCTGGAAGTGCTGAAACTCCAGAAAGAGAAGAAACCAGTGATTCTGAGTGGATGTTCAGAGGAAGAGAGTGAAATGATGAGTTTCCTTCAGTGTCTGCCCTTCATCTCACAGCTGAGGTACATTAACTTTTGGATATTCAGTTACAACCTCATCAATTAAAATGGTTTGACTTTATTTTTTATTTGTATGTGTAGCAGATTTTATTTTTGTTTTTTACATGATCAGAGTTTTAAATTGTCTTTTTTTCTTTCTTTTAAATCACTTTATCATTTGTGTTTATAACAGAGACTTAAAGTGGCATATAAACACAAACACACTATTTTTGAGTGATTATAATTGTAAGAGTTCTGTGAAATATCTGATCATACACATTTTTCTTTGAGAAACAGGATCTACTATTGGAGTATCAGTCTTCCAGTGCAGTTTCTTCTGAAACTCTTCATTAAAGCAGCAGAGACTGAGACACAGACAGGAGAGCAGATGCTTAAACTGTTAACATCAGTCTGTGCCTACATATCTTTTCCTTATCAATGGACTGACAGTATTACAAAAAATGAATTCCTGTTGGATCTTTGCTCACACATGAAGAACTATGAGACTCAAACAGGCAGGAGCTTTCTTCCAGCATTACAGTCAGTTTTCCAGTCACCTGATGTCTGGATCATAGATCTCTCACAGAGAAAGACCTCCATCCTCCTGGAAGTGCTGAAACTCCAGACAGAGAAGAAACCAGTAGAACTGAGAGGATATTCAGAGGAAAAGAGTGAAATGAAGAGTTTCCTTCAGTGTCTGCCCTTCATCTCACAGCTGAGGTGAGAGAAACTGCAACAACTTACAGTGTCTGTGTTATTGTGCTTAGTTTGGATACAGAACCCTGACAGCCCATTTTTGAAGTCTTATGTGAAATTTAGTAAAAATTTTAAAACTTTAAAAGTAATTTTAAAAGTAAAAACTTTTTTCCCTATTTTTGTTTGTTTATACACAAAGGGAATAAACATGTGTATAGCAAAACGTGTTAATGCAAAACTTTTCTGTGAGCAATACTTGATTTTCTGGAAAAAATTTCAGGGGTGCCAACAATTTTGGCCATGACTGTATCTACATATCTATCTGTCTGTCTATCTGCTTTTCAAAAAAACAAATTTAAAACCGTAATACTTAAAGCTGTTGAAACTACTGGTCTAACTTTCTCAAGGCAACTTTTAATTTATGAACTTTACTCATCTAGTTGTTTATTGACCTGGTTTCCTAGTGTGTCAGTTAGTCACTAATAAAGCTCACTTGTGTTTCATTTAGCTCTGTTTGTTTGTGTTCATGTTGCCCTCAGTTTATTTTTGCATCTCTATTGTGTGTTCAGGTTGAACCCATGACCTTGGTGTTGTATGCACCAATGATCTACTGATTGAGCAACAGGAAAGCTAGTGCAATAGATTTCTCTCCTCTTCATTCAGTGACTCAACTGTAACAGAAACGCAAGACCAAGAACAGATTCTGGGAGATTGTTTTTGACTCACTTTTAGTCTGTTGATGTCCTTCTCTGCTTGTCAGCTATACATGTTTCAGTCTCATTTGTTACTTTTTCAAGAATTCTATGCATATAAATATGCATACTTGCGGTATATGCAGCAAAATACAATCTTCATTGTATTATATACGATTCTGATATAATACTGTATATTGTACAGTAATATATTGGATACTAAACCTGAAATGGGGTGAGGGTCCGTGTGTGGTATTTTTTGTATTGATGTTTTTTTTATTGTTTGTCTGCAAAAATCTGCAAGTAAATATTTACAGTGGTACCTCGAGATACGAGCAGCCTAACATACAAGTTTTTTGAGATACGAGCCGTAGCTCGGGCCATATTTTCGTTCAAGATACGAGCCCAAACCCGAGATGCGAGCCGTGTTTCCGGAGCGTCCCGCTAGTTGGCGCGCAGAATCGAGCATCATCCGAGAGCATCTCTCGCTCAATCGCACGTGTTACCCGCTTGAATCAAAGTGTATCTTGTGGCTGCCAGTGACTGGTCACGTGACCTGTCACTTGCTAGTGGCAGCTGCCAGTCTTAACCTGACGCCTCCTCCAGTCAGTGGCTGATGAGCAGCGAGTGCAGCGCGTCTTTTATTGCTCTTTCTACAACAAAATATATTGTTATATGATTATGAGTGTACTCTTAAGAACCTATTCTTTCATATCGTAGCTGTTTTAAGGGAGTTTATGCCAAATAAAGCGATCAAATGACCGTGATTACAACTGGAAGCTTATCTACGCATCGCTGACGCCTCCTCCAGTCAGTGGCTGATGAGCAGGGAGTGCAGTGCGTCTTCTATTGCTCTCTCTACAACAAAATATATTGTTTTATTATAATGAGTATAATCTTAAGAACAAATTCTTTCATATAATGGCTGTTTTAAGGGCGTTTATGCCAAATAAAGCGATCAAATGACCGTGAAGGGAGTCTAGTCAGCCGGGATACGGCGACAGGCACACGCTTCCTTCCACTTCTTTTGATGTTGAGCGACTTGAGTCCAGTGGCCGCCAGGTAGATTTAGAGCCTTCATCGAATCACTCCAACATGTTGCGGGACGTCCTTGTGTTCTTTTGACGTCCCTTGGGTACCAGAAAGTTGTGCGGTAAGACCATCGATCATCAGTTCTTCTAACAACGTGGCCTGCCCATCGGTGTTTCACTGTTCTAATATGTTCGGCCTCTCTTGTTGGCGACGGTTTGTCCCTAGAAGCGATCTTTCCAGCGCTCTCTGCGTCGTGGTGATGAGCTTGGTTGAGGTTTTGTTGTCAGCCCAAGTTTCAGCTCCGTAGCAGAGTGCAGGAAGAACGGAGTCAAAGAGTTGCGCTCTGATCTTCTTGTCATTGACGAGTTGAGCGGCTTCCTTGATGTTCTTCATGGCAGCCCATGCAGCTCGCTTTCTCCGACTGATTTCTACTTTGAGGTCGTTGTCCATCGTGATCACTCGTCCGAGGTAGACGTATTGATCGACGTCTGGTAGTATGGTTCCTTGTGCTGTGATTGGTGTCCGGTCTGCCCATTTGTTTCTCATGACTTCCGTCTTGCTTCGGTTCATTGTCAGTCCGATCGATCTGCCAACAGCGTCCAGTTCGTCCACCATCTGTTGGAGTTCTTTTGGGGTATTGCTGATCAGGGCGATGTCGTCGGCAAAGCGGAGATTGTTGATTTTCTTGCCATCGATGGAGATTCCTCTGTCGTTCCAGTCCAGTTCCAGCATGGCGTTGTTC
The DNA here is from genome assembly GCA_037043235.1 of Rhodeus uyekii. Lineage (NCBI taxonomy): Eukaryota > Metazoa > Chordata > Actinopteri > Cypriniformes > Acheilognathidae > Rhodeus > Rhodeus uyekii. Next base: position 1,495,112 of record JAWRVZ010000096.1, on the reverse strand, counting down.
AATGCCGAGGTGAACAGCTTCGGAGAGATTGTGTCTCCTTGACGTACTCCCTTGCAGATTGGAACAGTCGAATCTTGGTGGATGTGTCCAAATCGCAGTGTTCCAACAGGTTGATGTACTTGTTGTCCACTCCGGCATGAGCGAGCAAGTTCCATACTGCGTTCAGCTCCACACTGTCGAACGCCTTGGTGTAGTCGACGAAGCAGGAAAGGAGTGGGGTCTTGTACTCCCCTCGTCTTCTCAATGATTTGTGTGACGGTGTGGATGTGGTCCATGCAGCAAAATCCTTTTCGGAAGCCCGCTTGTTCCACTGGTTGAAACTCGTCCATCGTCTTCTCCAGTCTGTTCAGAATGATCTTGGTGAACAGTTTGTACAGTTGGGAGAGCAGAGCGATGGGGCGATAGTTCTTGATGTCTTCTTTGTCGCCTTTCTTGAACAGTAGAACAGTCTTCGAAGTCTTCCACTGGTCCGGGATTCTTCCTTCTTTCAAGTACCGGTTGAATCGGGCCATCAGTTTCTGGAGGATGGTGGCTGATCCGGTCTTGAGTAGATCACCAGAGATGTTATCCGGTCCAGAGGCTGTTTTTCTTTTCAGTTGGCTGACTGCCTTTCGGACTTCTGATGGTATGATGTCAGGGATGACTTCTTGGGTTGGTGTTGGTATTCGTGCAACAGGCGTAGTAGATCGGTATAGTTCCGTGTAGTAGTCCACGACGATACTCAATTTTTTTTTTTTTTTTTTTTTTTTTTTGCGTGTTGTCTGCTGCTTCCCTTGTGCGTCCTTCATGACTGTGATAACCGGTCTAGTTTCAGACAAGTCCATGCGGCATCTCTTCAGGCTGGCTCTGGCTTCAGCCGTGGTCTTCAGCTTGTTGTCGCAGAATTTCGACAAAATAGTTTTAAGTTCTAAAAAAGCGGCATTTACGTACGTGTCTAGAGTACCTACATCCATCCCCCTCTCCCTCCTCCTCGCCGTTCACCTTCGTTAGCCGCACTCGTCTGTCTCCAAAGTAAGACTATTATGCTAAATAACTCTTTTATTTCTTTTTTTCATATTTTGTAATGTATTTGTTAATTATACATGTTTATTTGTTATTTAAAAACATATCTTTATTCATAATTTACAATGATTTGGGGATTTTTCATAGGTCCGGAACGGATTAAATCGAATTCAGTTATGTTAAATGGGAGAAATTTGTTTGAGATACAAGCCGATTGACTTACGAGCTCAGTTCTGGAATGAATTAAACTCGTATCTCGAGGTACCATTGTATTTTAAATGTCTCAGGTTACATATGTAACCCTAGTTCCCTAAGATGGAACGATATGCTTCCTCGAAACACTTTGGGAATGCCTTAGTGTTTTGTCTCATGAAGCACTATTGAACTATCGAGTGTAAATGCATATCACGTTGAGATAATGACATGAACAAGGAGTATAAAGGTGTGCTATGAAGTGGAAACAGAAGCTTGGAATTAAGACTACAGCAGGCATGTAAGAGCTGTGGTGGAATGACACAGCGTCTCGTTCCCTCTTAAGGAAATAGGGCTACATACGTAACCTGAGACGTTCACTGTCTCACACTGCATCGAAACACTTTGAGAATGTGAATTCCACCACAGTGACAAGGGTCTGGTGAGTGAAACGTAGCTCACTATGATAACATGCATGTTCCCGGATTGGAATGAAGTTCTAACTGGTAGAACCTAGTAGAGGTATGCGGGGAGGACCAGCCAGCCACAACACAAACATCTGCAAGAGATACTCTTGCTATGAGTACCATAGAGTCCTCCGTGCTCCTGGTTAAGTGTTCTCGGATCAGCTAACCACTTGCTGATGCCACTTGCTGATGCCCTGAAGCTGCAAACAGTTGATCTCTCTTGCACCATAGGGCCTCAGCTCTCTGGACATAAGCGTCCAGTACTCACACTGAACTGCAGATCCTTTCCTGGGGTCTCATTTATAAAACTGTGCGTAGGATCCCTACTAAAAGTTTACGTATGCCTAAAAGTCAAAAATCGCCTACGCCAAAAAATAAAAAAATATTAACCATCTGTGTCGCCAATTCCCTTTGTCTCCAGAATGTGCGAACCCACAGCTCAAAGTTTGCTTCAAGGTTCGCACATTCTCCTGTCAAGTTGTTTTTTATAAATCACAACCTTTGTGTGGAAACTGGCGTACGTACGTTTTTAGCCACGTTTTGTGCGTACGCACGCTTTATAAATGAGACCCCTGGTCACTATGGGAGGACAGAATGCCTGCAGTACGAAGGGTGAGCCGGGTTAGTGGGCTTGCGATCTCCTAAGATTAGGGATGTAAGAGTGAGGAGGAACAGACCTTGATAGGTACAAGCAAGGGGGATGGGTCCTGGAGCCCCAGAGACCAACTCATGTCAAAAACTTAAACTGGCCTCAGCAGTTTGTGAGTAAGAGGTCTCTCCCAATTGAGATACCATCCAGGGGTATGTGGTAAGCACTATGACAGCCACTATGACAAGCACTATGACGGGCAGGTCCCTACTGACCGTAATCTCCCACAGAGTTCCGTCGGCGAGGGACACCCGGTCAGAAGACTCAGTCTGCCCGGCCACTGCGGGGCAAATGGGTGAGATTGAACTTGTCTCAGCAAACTTTCTCCAGAACTCCAGAGAGCAGAGCGATCAGGGGAAAGGAGTACAGACGTAGCCTCAGCCATGTCTGAATCATAGCGTTCTGTCCGACCTGGAAAAGTGTGGAAGAACCAAAGTGGAGAGTGAACAGACCCACTTGTGCTTGGCTGAACCTCTCCCAAATCTGCTCCACACCTCTGGTTGAAGCATCTATTCCCCGGGCCTCAGCCCCTGCCTCATCACGATGTCTGCTCCCTCAGGTCTGGGAGAAACAGACCTTGTGCTGAGTGGTCCCTCAATATTGTTTTCAGACTGTGAGAAAGGCGTCTTTTGACAACATTCTGCGGTGACAGGGCACTCCCAGTACGAGCCCTTATGACAGAAACAAGGGTTTATTCCGCATATCTAAGGTGCATAGGCACAGCCTCGTTACCTTTATAGTGCAGAAGGGGTTGCCTCTTGGGGAAAACCCTCTGGTTCTGAGTTACTATTGAAGAGGCCACATGTACAAACAACCAGGTGATAACACTGGAAGCTGTTGCAATGATGCCCAGCAGTATCGACTGCTCAGTGAGTGACTAGTCTAGATTTGTGTTGACTGCTGATGGGATGATGACCCCAGCTCCTTCAAGTGAACGAGAACAACATCTTGATGCCGGACTGGTAACTGCTGTAATTGAGCAGTGGATCAACAAATTGTTGATGAGGTTCAGAACACTGATATCTTGGAAGCGCAGCAGAAAAAGTGCTGCGTCCATTGCATTTCATGAAGGTGCAGGGTAAAGTAGTTAGACTGAATGTCAGAACTCGGTCCTGGTAGGCCTTTGAAGAACTTCCTGTGCTTTTTTTTTTTTTTGAAAGATGGAGATGTAGCTAAAGTGACGAAGCAGTCCTTGGATCTGGTTTACATCAAAAATTGCCTTCGTAAGCAGAGCTTTCTATGCCCTCCATCATTCTTTGATACTATGAAAAACCAGCTGAAAACTCGCAAAATCTGGCTGAGAGGGGTACATACTCTATTGCCTCTATCTCCAGCAGTGAGTTCACTTCATGATCCAAAAATCAGAGCCTTTTCTGGGCCTATGTAGCACTGTGGGTAGGAACCTGAAGGGATACATATAGTGTGCGGGACCCACTGAGAGATGTCTGGCACCTGCCAGAAACTCTATTAAGGGAACCAGCCTCTTGAGGCTGGCCTCTGGTATTTTCTCAAACATCCTCCCCGGCGAAACCCGAGGCACGGGCAGCAGCTAGGATATCCTGCCGCAAACCTGTGTGCCCTGGCTCCCTCGGGATACCATGGGTAGCACTGTGGTCCATAAAGAACACCAAAGAGACACGGACACCGTCAATTGAGGTGCAGACCATTTCTCTGCGAGAGAAACCAGGACTATTACACATAACTATGGTTCATGGGCACAGCCTTGTGACCTTGATTATGAAATGTGGGTTGCCCCTCGGGGACGAAAACCCTCTGATTTTTGAGCCACTACTGAAGGGGTCACATGTAAAGATGACCGAAGGAATAACACTGGAAACTGTTACCATGATGCCCAAAAGTCTCATTTGCTCAGTGAGTGACTTTTGTTGAAGGATGGATATACATTTCAACCGGTTTGTAGTTTTAGTTGGAGGATGAAGTTTCTCGCAAGAGACTTCTCCAGTATCTGGATAGCCATAGTACAAAAGCCTCTGCTGGAGTGGAAGTAACCGCATTGTATGCTTCCAGCTCCGGAAGAGGGAATCAGACCGTCAGATGAAGGCGGAGATAAGGCCTAGGCCCATCTCTAACACCACTGATCGGTCCTTATGCAGTCATCCTTATGCAAGGACCATGAGCCAGGGCAGCCTTCCTGGAGACTGCCAGTTGGGTAGGGCAGCGACGAATGCACATGACCCAGAGAGAAACATTTGGCAAGCATAGCATGCCTCTTGAGGCTAGCCTCAGATATTGTATTGTGCTGTCCTGCAGGGAATACCTGAAGTGACTGCTCTATACATGGCACAGTGTGGGTCGATGGTGTGTGGGGACCAAAGGCTGATGAGAATGTGGAGTGAAGTAGTTACCAATCACCTCCTCCATTATTGGTGCCCATCGTGTGTCTTTATTCTTTTATTTATTTATTTTGACCTGAACACCTCAGTATGAGGATCAAAAGAGGGAGGCCTACAACTCATTGAAGTAGTAAATTTTCATCTCCAGCCTGTATGCTAACAACATCCAGCTCCTCAGAGCTGGATAACTGCAGCACTAATATCTATACTGGGGTGGAAGTAACCACAGGGAATTCCAGATACAGGGTGAGGCATAAGACCTGCCAGATGAAGACAGAGATAAGGCAAAGCCCATCTCTTACCCCTCTGATTTCCAAACCTGAGGACGAAATCACCACACACACACATCATTACAAAAACACACAACGTTTCACTCAAGAGCTTGCTGAAGACACTAAAGCTTCCGCTTCTGGTTCACGGCACACCTTTATACTCCTGGTTCATGGCGTGCATTCACACTCGATAGTTCGATAGTGCTTGTGACTACTTCATCCGTACTGGAAACACGATTTGTACTGCGTATGCGCGAAAACGTGTCTATCTGAAGTAAGCCGAAACAATTTACAACAGAAATTACAAATCCAGTTAATAGTCACTGTCACTACTAGATCCGTACAGGAAATAGTTATTTATTTTTCTCTAAATATAAATACACCTTTGGTTAAAAAAAGGTTAATATGTGGCATAAATTATGTGTGGTTTAAATAAAATAAATGTAAAAATAAAAAATTTGTTATACCCCATTTGGGAAATACAGCTGTGTAAGACTGAGTGAGTTAGTTTAAAGTGTTAGTTTAGTTTACAGTTAGGCTGATTTCAGTGTGCTTGAACAAAATTGTATTGTCTGAATTTATTTGAAAAAAAAGTTTTTATTTATTCACAAATTAATTCAGATGTAGATATTATTAATCCAACCTTACAAAATCCGCAACTTTTAAAATAAATATACTTTTTGTAACATGTCATTTGAAGATATTGAACTTTTTTCCCCCCTTTTTTATTTTGGACTGACTTTAAAATAGTTGAACACATATTATTCTGAAAAGCAAAGTTATGTTATTAATCTTTTAATTACTTTGGCAAAGTTTTAGATTCATATTACAAAAATAAAAGAAAACTCCTATATTACCTTTTATAACATCGACCTCACAATATATTTTGAAACACTTTCAAACATGAGATCACAAAACAAGAAGCTTATAAAAAATAATACAAATTTTCAATTCATGTTACAATTCATGTAATATTACAAAACACTTTTTAGTTATTATTTTTATTTATTTATTTCATTTTATTTTATTTATATGTACATTCATTTTATTTTCGTCATTACTTTCACTCTTTGTTTTACAGGGAGTGCAGAATTATTAGGCAAGTTGTATTTTTGAGGATTAATTTTATTATTGAACAACAACCATGTTCTCACTGAACACAAAAAACTCATTAATATTAAAGCTGAATATTTTTGTATCAATATTTTAAGTAGTTTTTAGTTTTAGCTATTTTAGGGGGATATCTGTGTGTGCAGGTGACTATTACTGTGCATAATTATTAGGCAACTTAACAAAAAACAAATTTATACCCATTTCAATTATTTATTTTTACCAGTGAAACCAATATAACATCTCAACATTCACAAATATACATTTCTGACATTCAAAAACCAAACAAAAACAAATCAGTGACCAATATAGCCACCTTTCTTTGCAAGGACACTCAAAAGCCTGCCATCCATGGATTCTGTCAGTGTTTTGATCTGTTCACCATCAACATTGCGTGCAGCAACAACCACAGCCTCCCAGACACTGTTCAGAGAGGTGTACTGTTTTCCCTCCTTGTAAATCGCACATTTGATGATGGACCACAGGTTCTCAATGGGGTTCAGATCAGGTGAACAAGGAGGCCATATCATTAGATTTTCTTCTTTTATACCCTTTCTTGCCAGCCACGCTGTGGAGTACTTGGACGCGTGTGATGGAGCATTGTCCTGCATGAAAATCATGTTTTTCTTGAAGGATGCAGACTTCTTCCTGTACCACTGCTTGAAGAAGGTGTCTTCCAGAAACTGGCAGTAGGACTGGGAGTTGAGCTTGACTCCATCCTCAAGCCGAAAAGGCCCCACAAGCTCATCTTTGACGATACCAGCCCAAACCAGGACTCCACCTCCACCTTGCTGGCGTCTGAGTCGGACTGGAGCTCTCTGCCCTTTACCAATCCAGCCACGGGCCCATCAAGACTCACTCTCATTTCATCAGTCCATAAAACCTTAGAAAAATCAGTCTTGAGATATTTCTTGGCCCAGTCTTGACGTTTCAGCTTGTGTGTCTTGTTCAGTGGTGGTCGACCTTCTGCCTTTCTTACCTTGGCCATGTCTCTGAGTATTGCACACCTTGTGCTTTTGGGCACTCCAGTGATGTTGCAGCTCTGAAATATGGCCAAACTGGTGGCAAGTGGCATCTTGGCAGCTGCACGCTTGACTTTTCTCAGTTCACGGGCAGTTATTTTGCGCCTTGGTTTTTCCGCACGCTTCTTGCGACCCTGTTGACTATTTTGAATGAAACGCTTGATTGTTCGATGATCACGCTTCAGAAGCTTGGCTATTTTAAGACTGCTGCATCCCTCTGCAATATATCTCACTATTTGTGACTTTTCTGAGCCTGTCAAGTCCTTCTTTTGACCCATTTTGCCAAAGGAAAGGAAGTTGCCTAATAATTATGCACACCTGATATAGGGTGTTGATGTCATTAGACCACACCCCTTCTCATTACAGAGATGCACATCACCTAATATGCTTAATTGGTAGTAGGCTTTCCAGCCTATACAGCTTGGAGTAAGACAACATGCATAACGAGGATGATGTGGTCAAAATACTCATTTGCCTAATAATTCTGCACTCCCTGTATATAATCTGAATTGTTAAAATGCTTTATATTTGCCTTGTACTGTTTGCATTTTACTTGTTACTTGCATTTTAGGACAACGATTTCTAAAATTTCATCCATAGTGCCTGTCACAGTACAAATCGTGGCAGTGATGTACAGTTTTGTGCATACGCATTACCAATCGTGTTTCCGGTAAAGATTTAGTAGTCACAGTGCTTCACGAGACAATACGCTGAGGCATTCCCAAAACGTTTCGACATAGCGTGAATTCCCTTCACAGGGATTATATGTGGACCTTGAAAAAAAGTAAAAAGAAATGTCTTTAGATTCTGTCCTCTTATAATATATATCACTGTTATGTTTCTTCTGATCAGAGTAATTGGTTTTGTTTGCTGTATAGTTGATTTATTAATGTTGTATGTTGTCATAAATTAATTTGCTGTTTGTCTCTGTATTTTTCAGGTTTTTGTTCAGTGGTGATGAAGAAATGAAAATGTCTGCTGTAAAGTTCCTGCTGAATCTCACTGTTACTGCAGTAGAAAATGACACAGTTACAGGAACAGGATTGTCTGTTCTGCTGTCATCAGTGTGCAGTTACAAAACCTTCCCTTTTGATAAAGTGGTTTATTATAATAATCCTGTTGTTCAGAGTGATTTCCTGCTGGATCTTTACTCACATGTGAAGAACTGTGAGACTCTAACAGGCAGGAGTTTCCTTCCAGCATTACTGTCAGTTTTCCAGTCACCTGATGTCTGGATCATAGATCTCTCACAGAGAAAGACCTCCATCCTCCTGGAAGTGCTGAAACTCCAGACAGAGAAGAAACCAGTAGATCTGAGAGGATGTTCAGAGGAAGAGAGTGAAGTGATGAGTTTCCTTCTGTGTCTGCCCTTCATCTCACAGCTGAGGTGAGAGAAACTGCAACAACTTACAGTGTCACTGTTCTTGTTCTTGTGCTTAGTTTGGTTACAGGACCTTGACACTCAAAGGGTGTTTTATACCGGATGCTACAGTTGTTGTGCTGCACCAACAACCACCAACTGAAGCAAATGTTGCAAATCCATTTGTTCTTTGTGTCAGAAATAAGTACATTATAAATATAACTGTCAGGAATTTGTCGCGTCATTCTGCACCCAATGTAAACTGTATCACTGATTCTAATGGGCACTGTTTACTCTTGTGGTGTTACATCTCTCCACAAGTGAGAACAAATTTTGTTCTCACTTTTAGCATTTTCTTGTCCTTGTCTGAGCGTGTGACTTTCGAGTTGCTCCTGACTTGTGATCTGCTTCATTGGTTGGTTGCTCTTGTTTTCAGCAGTGTTTATCTTTATAATTAAACAATTCTGCATGTGTAGACCATCAACAGAGAGTATCCAGAAGCTGGTTGAATGTGTTTGTGATGCTCAGGAAGAGGAATTGACTCGGTACTTCCTGCAGAAAGTGGGTGGAGATCTGACTTCCTGTTCCCTGAGCTGGGAAGAGCTTCAGTATCTCCTACAGCACAGCATTCAACAAATCACTGTGGACTTCAGAAAGAGCAACTTTCAGTGCAACATCAGAGACATTCTGCCATTTCTGAACAAGATTCATTTTAAATGGTAAACCACACAATGATAAGTTAGCTGTTTCACAAAACTTAGTTTTTTACGATTGCTAAATGGCAGTGGGCACAATTGAAGTCACATGTGCAAAACTAACTACAGTCTGTAGTACCAACAGTCACCTGAGCTGAACAGTTCACATCACCTGCAAAACCCATTCCAAGCAACACAACTCTTAACACATGCCTCAAAACAGACTCATGCAGCCAAACACTGTCCACAACCCTCACTGAGATACACACACTGTCACTCAGAACACACTGAGAGACAGCCTATGGGTCCTGTTGTAAATATATGTTACAGTCAAATTTACTGTAATGTATATACATGTGTAAATATTCTATAATTGCAATACAAAATAAATTCCTGTAATGTTTTCATTTACTGTAAGGATGTAACTCTCACCTGTTTGTATGCTGGAAAATTAGCATGACAGATGCCACTGTGGATCTTTGCAGATTGGGTTGCACCCTCAACCCTTCCTCTCTCAATGTGAGACCTTGATTCATGACATGTCTATAAGTTTAGCACTTATTTCATCTGAAATAACAGCTCTTTGTCTTCTTTGTCTTCCTCCATGCATCCACCCTCTCCCTGCCACCTTTCTCCCTTCACGAACCCTTCTTCCTTGTTCCATTTCCAAATTTAGTTTTTCTGAGCTCTACCTAAATAGGTATAGGTAAAATAGGTAATAGGTAAAATAGGACTGTTTATCGGACACAAGTTAAGAGACTTCACGCATTCATGATGAGACAGCTTAGATCAATTATGAACATCAACTGGAAAGACAAAGTCACAAACAAAGAAGTACTACAGCGCACTGGCCTACCGTCAATGGCTGATATCTTAATAGAAAAAGGCCTCAGATGGCTTGGTCATGTGCACAGGATGGAAAATGAGCGTCTACCTAGACAGCTGTTGTACTCGCAACTTTGCGAAGGGAAACGGAACCGTGGTAGACCGAGACTATGATTCAAGGATGTAGCAAAGAGAAACATGACGTGTAGAAACATCGATATAAAGAGCTGGCAAAGGAACGCAGACAACAGAGTGGCATGGAGAACAGCTATACAGCCGATGCCATAGAACAGTCAAGTCAAGTCACCTTTATTTATATAGCGCTTTTTACAATGTAGATTTTTTCAAAGAAGCTTTACAGGAAAAACAATATAAACAAAGTTTGTTTGGCTGAACAGAAGCCCCAAAAGAGCAGGTGAAACAATACAATTGATGAATTTTGTTAAGTGTTAAGTTTCCCCAACTGAGCAAGCCATCGGCAAGGAACCAAAACTCCGGCAGGTGACGTAACGAATGAAGAATAGAATGGAGAAAAAACCTTGGGAGAAACCAGGCTCAGTCGGGGGACCAGTTCACCTCTGGCCAACAGCCAAACAGTGCATGATTATTATACAACAATTCAAGTCCAATATGAAGTCCAATTTGGTCCGGTAGAGATGGGTTCATGATCGTCACAGGGGAGGGTCTAGTAGAGTCACAATCTCTGCAGACCCTTCAGGGCAGTGCTGTGCTCGTGTCCAGGTGCAGGTCCTTCATCTGATCTGGATACGGCCCGGATCCGGCTGACCACGGTAACCTCGGAAAAAACAGAGACCAATATCAGCGTAGATGCCATTCTTCTTCTGATGTATCGAGTACATCAGGTGTTATGGGAATGTTCCCGGTTCCGGCTTATCAAAATTATGCAGCCTAACAATCATTTTACATGATTTGGATTAAAAATGTATGTATAATGTGTTATGTGTATGCCAGGTTGAAGAGATGTGTTTTTAGTCTACATTTAAACTGACAGAGTGCGTCTGCTTCCCGAACTGTAATAGTCAAGTCAAGTCACCTTTATTTATATAGCGCTTTTTACAATGTAGATTGTTTCAAAGCAGCTTTACAGGAAAAACAATATAAACAAAGTTTGTTTGGCTGAACAGAAGCCCCAAAAGAGCAGGCGAATCAATACAATTGATGAATTTTAAGTGTTAAGTTTCCCCAACTGAGCAAGCCATAGGCGACAGCGGCAAGGAACCAAAACTCCGGCAGGTGACGTAACGAATGAAGAATAGAAAGGAGAAAAAACCTTGGGAGAAACCAGGCTCAGTTGGGGGACCAGTTCTCCTCTGGCCAACAGCCAAACCGTGCATGATTATTATACAACAATTCAAGTCCAATATGAAGTCCAATTTGGTCCGGTTAGAGATGGGTTCATGATCGTCACAGGGGAGGGTCCAGTAGAGTCACGGTCTCCGCAGACACCCCAGGGCAGTGCTGTGCTCGTGTCCAGGTCCTTCATCTGATCTGGATACGGCCCGGATCCAGCTGACCACGGTAACCTCGGAATAAACAGAGACCAATATCAGCGTAGATGCCATTCTTGTTCTGATGTATCGAGTACATCAGGTGTTATGGGAATGTTCCCGGTTCCGGCTTATCTAAATTATGCAGCCTAACAATCATTTTACATGATTTGGATTAAAAATGTATGTATAATGTGTTATGTGTATGCCAGGTTGAAAAGATGTGTTTTTAGTCTACATTTAAACTGACAGAGTGTGTCTGCTTCCCGAACTGTAATAGGAAGACTGTTCCAGAGTTTAGGAGCTAAATAGGAAAAGGATCGACCGCCAGCAGTTGACTTTGATATTCTAGGTATTATAAGCTGGTCAGTATTTTGGGATCGCAATAGACGTGAAGGACTATAATGTGTTAAGAGATCGCTCAAGTACTGTGGAGCTAAACCATTTAATGCTTTGTAAGTAATTAGCAAGATTTTAAAATGTATTCGGTGTTTAATAGGAAGCCAGTGCAGGTTTGACAGAACTGGGCTAATATGCTCATACTTCCTGGTTCTAGTAAGAACTCGAGCTGCTGCATTTTGGACCAGCTGGAATTTGTTTATTAAGCGTGCAGGGCAACCACCTAGTAAAGCATTACAATAATCTAGCCTTGAACTCATGAACGCATGAACTAACTTTTCCGCATTTGTCTTAGATAGCATATGTCGCAATTTAGATATATTTTTAAGATGGAAGAACGCCGTTTTACAGATGCTAGAAACATGGCTTTCAAATGAAAGATTGTTATCAAAGAGCACACCCAGGTTTCTAACTGACGACGAAGACTTGACAGAGCAGCCATCGAGTGTTAGGCAGTAGTCTAGATTATTATGTGCCGAACTTTTTGGTCTAATAATTAGAATCTCTGTTTTTTCAGAATTTAGCAGTAAAAAGTTATTAGTCATCCAATTTTTTATATCGGTTATGCATTCTGTTAATTTAGTGAATTTGTTCGTTTCATCAGGATGAGAAGAAATATAGAGCTGAGTATCATCAGCGTAACAATGAAAGCTAATGCCATGCTTCCTAATAACTGCACCCAAAGGAAGCATGTACAGGGTGAAAAGCAGTGGTCCTAGTACTGAACCTTGAGGAACTCCATACTGAACCCGTGACCGATATGACATCTCCTCATTTACTGCTACAAACTGATAACGCTCAGATAAGTATGACTTGATCCAGGCTAATGCAACTCCACTAATGCCAACATAATTTTCAAGTCTATTCAGAAGGATTTTGTGGTCAATTGTATCAAATGCAGCACTAAGGTCCAGTAACACTAACAGAGAGATACAACCACGATCGGATGATAAGAGCAAATCATTTGTAACTCTAATGAGAGCAGTCTCAGTACTATGATATGGTCTAAATCCTGACTGGAAATCCTCATAGATGCTGTTTCTTTCTAGAAAGGAACATAGTTGTAAAGATATTGCCTTTTCTAGAATCTTTGACAAGAAAGGTAGATTCGATATCGGCCTGTAATTAACTAATTCTGTAGGATCAAGTTGTGGTTTTTTAATAAGCGGTTTAATTACAGCCAGCTTAAAGGTTTTTGGTACGTATCCTAATGACAAAGAAGAATTAATTATATTAAGAATAGGATCTATGATTTCTGGAAGCATCTCTTTCAGTAGCTTAGTCGGTATTGGGTCTAGCATACATGTTGTTGATTTTGATGATTTAACGAGTTTAGACAATTCTTCCTCCCCAATAGCAATGAAGGATTGAAATTTTTCTTCAGGGACACTAAAATGTACTGTATTTTGGAATATTGTAGTAGATTGTTGCATGTTTATTATTTTCTCTCTAATATTATTAATTTTGCAAGTAAAGAAGTCCATGAAGTCATTAGTGCTGTGCTGATTTAAAGCATCTGGGGTTGAGGCTTTATTTCTTGTTAATTTAGTCACTGTATCAAATAAATACTTAGGGTTGTATTTGTTTTCTTCTAAGAGGGTAGAAAAGTAAGTAGATCTAGCTGATCTTAAGGCCTTTCTGAATGCAATAGAGCTGTCTTTCCATGAAATGCGAAAAACCTCTAGCTTAGTTTTTTTCCAGCTCCGCTCCATTTTTCTGGCTGCTCTCTTGAGGGCCCGGGTGTGCTCGTTGTACCATAGGAATGTAATAGGAAGACTATTCCAGAGTTTAGGAGCTAAATAGGAAAAGGATCGACCGCCAACAGTTGACTTTGATATTCTAGGTATTATAAGCTGGTCAGTATTTTGGGATCGCAATAGACGTGAAGGACTATAATATGTTAAGAGATCGCTCAAGTACTGTGGAGCTAAACCATTTAATGCTTTGTAAGTCATTAGCAAGATTTTAAAATGTATTCGGTGATTAATAGGAAGCCAGTGCAGGTCATTGTCAATTGCAGTCATTGTCGAATCGACCGACTGCAAGAGAGAGAGACCTAAATAGGTAGTCTTTCTAAGCTCTAATTCATGACTCATATTTATACATATGTGTGTGTGTTTTCACCTACAAGTCTAAAACACCTGCTTAGCCTTTCAGCTGAAATTGCAATCAGCAGTGTTTGAAAGGCAAAAGGTTGAAATCTATTTTTTTTATTGAAATATTGTATAAATAAATATTATATATAATGAAATATGATATATTTTTTGAATGATAATAGTTTTGATTTTGAATAGTGTGGTTCACAGTTTTGACAGCAGTGTGTTAGCATTTGAACAAAATGCTGTAAATCTGTAGTGTTGTGCAGGTTGTGGTTAAAGTCATGGGATAAGTGTGTAGAGTTTTGAAAACTGTGTTCAAGCAATGAAAACGAGCTAGAGTTTGGTCCACATGAACTGCTGCTGTACAGACTGTAGTTAGAGTTTTGCACATGTGACTTCAGATCTGCCCACTACTGCTTAGCAATCGTAAAAAAACTGTAATAGAAAACTTTCAAATGAACTGTGCAATATTTCATGATGTATTGCTTTTCATTTTTTTGGACATAAAAACATACCTTATATAAAAAACGACAGTTTACTGTGATATAATAAACTTGATTTGATTTGTGTCTGTACAGGATGAGCTCTAGCTTCACGCTGTCTGTAATCAGAGAGATCTATGAGAGCGGCTCTGCTGGATTTGTGTCCAGTCTGTTGAGTTCAGCGAAGAACTGCATCAACCTGCAGAACAGAGATCTGGACTCTGTCCACTGCGCGGCCCTGCGCTTCACACTGCAGCACTGCACTGCAGTTTCACTCAACCTGCTGTGGACCTCGATACCAGAGGAAGAGCTGGAGAGCGTTGTGCCTCTCTTCAGACACGTCTCCTGCCTTTTGTTAGTTTTGTTTTATATATAAAAAAACCTATTTAATTTATTGTCGATGTTTAATATAAATTAAGCCCAGTTATTGTATTGCATTTATTGTGCCTCTAAAAAGACACCTTTTGAATTCATATCGAAATTGTCAATTATTTAACAATGGCATTTTTTTTGTTGGGGGGGATTTTTTTTCCAAATATTTCTTCCTCAAAATTATTGTAAATATTGGTAACACTTTATGCTGATGGTCCCTTTTGAACTTTCTGTTCACTATAGGTAACTTTATAACTGTATGTCAACTAACTCTCATTAGAGTCATTAGTAAACGTTCTGCTTAATATCTGCTAACTCTTTATTGTGATGCTCAACCAAGAGATATTTTACTAACTATAAGTAACTTTGCAATACATGTCAACTTATTCTAACCCTACCAATCTACAAATACTCTGCTAATACTCTAATGAGTGGCAACGTTACTTATTAGATTAGATTAGATTAGATTCAACTTTATTGTCATTACACAAGTACAGGTACAAGGCAATGAAATGCAGTTTAGGTCCAACCAGAAGTGCAATAGCAGCAAGTGCAGGATATATACAATGGTTGCATAAGTGCAGGATATGGAGATGTACAGGATTTACAGGTAATATGTACAATGAATATAAATATACAGATGGTTATTACTATAACAGGTGAGTGTGTGCTATAAATATAATTACAGGTGTCTATAAACAGCATTTACAGGTGAATATGTGCTATAAATGTAAATGTATATACAGATGTCTCTAATTATAACAGAGTTTTACAGGTAGATGTATACAATTGTTAGCTTAAGGTGAGCATTAAATTTAAGGTAGTGCAATGAGCATGGACAGTGCAAATAAGTGAGATGCGAAATGTAAACAGTTGGTACTGAATGAACAGTTGGTAGTGCAAATGAGCATGTTCCAGCTAAAGTACGGTAGTGCAAGGTGCAAGTGTAAACAGTTGTTACTGTAAACAGTAAACAGTTGTTGTAAACAGTTGTTACTGTAATGAACAGTCGGCAGTGCAAATGGCACAAATAAGTAACAGAGTGAGCGAAGAGTCTATAAGGGTAGTAGTGGGGGGGGGGCAGTGAAGGAGTCTGGTGTGGTGGGGGAGTCTGTGAGTCTGTGAGGGGAGTGGGGTGGTGGGGGGGGGGAGGAGTCTATGAGGGGAGTGGGATGGTGGTGGGGGTAAGAGGAGAGTATATGAGTGGAGTGGGATGGTGGTGCGGGAGAGATGAGTCTATGAGGGGAGTGGGATGGTGGTAAGAGGAGAGTCTGTGAGGGGAGTGGGATGGTGGGGGGGGTAAGAGGATAGTCTATGAGGGTAGTGGGATGGTGGTGAGGGAGAGGGGAGTGGGATGGTGGTAAGAGGAGAGTCTGTGAGGGGAGTGGGATGGTGGTGGGGGAGAGAGGAGCCTATGAGGGGAGTGGGATGGTGAGGGGAGGGGGGGTGAGGAGTCTATGAGGGGAGTGGGATGGTGGTAAGAGGAGTCTGTGAGGGGAGTGGGATGGTGGTGGGGGAGAGATGAGTCTATGAGGGGAGTGGGATGGTTGGGGGGGGGTAAGAGGAGAGTCTATGAGGGGAGTGGGGTGGTGGGGGGGTAAGAGGAGAGTCTGAGGGGAGTGGGATGGTGGTGGGGGGGTAAGAGGAGAGTCTGTGAGGGGAGTGGGATGGTGGTGGGGGAGAGAGGAGAGTCTGTGAGGGGAGTGGGATGGTGGTGGGGGGGGGGAGGAGTCAGTGAGGGGAGTGGGATGGTGGGGGGTGGGAGGAGAGTGTATGAGGGGAGTGGGATGGTGGTGGGGGAGAGAGGAGAGTCTGTGAGGGGAGTGGGATGGTGGTGGGGGGGCAGGGGGGTGAGAGGAGTCTATGAGGGGAGTTGGATGGTGGGGGGGAGAGGAGTCTATGAGGGGAGTGGGCTGGTGGGGGGGTTAGAGGGGAGTCTGTGAGGGAAGTGGGCTGGTGGGGGGGGTAAGAGGAGTCTATGAGGGTGGTAGGATGATGGTTTAGGGGGAGAGTCTGTGAGGGGAGTGGGATGGTGGTGGGGGGCAGGGGGGGAGAGGAGTCTATGAGGGGAGTGGGATGGTGGGGGGAGTGGGATGGTGGGGGTGAGAGGAGAGTCTGGATGGGAGTGGGATGGTGGTGGGGGTAAGAGGAGAGTCTGTGAGGGGAGTGGGATGGAGGTGGGGGGGGGGAGAGGAGTCAGTGAGGGGAGTGGGATGGTGGGGGGGAGAGTAGTCTATGAGGGGAGTGGGATGCTGGGGGGGGGGGGGGAAGAGGAGAGTCTGTGAGGGGAGTGGGATGGTGGGGGTGGGGGTGAGAGAGGAATGGGGTCAGCAAGGGTTAGAGTTCAGTAAAGAGACGGCTCTGGGGAAGAAACTGTTCTTTAGTCTGCTGGTTCTGGTCCAGAGGCACCTGAAACGCCTGCCGGAGGGAAGGAGGGAGAACAGTCTGTGGGCTGGGTGAGAGGAGTCCTTGAGGATGCTGCGAGCTCGACGCAGACAGCGTTTCCTCTGGACGTGCTCGATGGCAGGAACTGGAGTCCCTGTGATGCGTTGGGCAGTTTTCACCACCCGCTGCAGTGCCTTGCGCTCCGCGACAGAACAGTACCCATACCACACTGTGACACAGTTCGTCAGGATGCTTTCTATTGCGCAGCGGTAGAAGTTCACCAGGATAGCCGAGGAGAGCTGGTTCTTCCTCAGTGTCCTCAGGAAGAAGAGGCGCTGGTGAGCCTTCTTGACCAGGCTGGAGGTGTTGGTTGTCCAGGTCATGTCAGCCGAGATGTGGATCCCCAGGAACTTGAAGTTGGAGACACGCTCAACGGCCATTCCATTGATGTGGATGGTGTCGTGTGTGACTCTTGACTCTTTCCTGAAGTCCACGATGAGCTCCTTCGTTTTGGTGGTGTTAAGGAGCAGGTTATTTTCGTTGCACCATGTGGACAGGTGCTGGATCTCTTCCCTGTAGGCAGTCTCATCGTTGTTGCTGATGAGACCGATCACCGTTGTGTCGTCTGCGAACTTGACGATGGCATTAGATCCAATGCCATCGTCAAGCATTGGCCACTTATAGTCAATATAGACTATATAGTCTATATTGACTATATAGACAATATAGTCAATATAGACTACTTATAGACTATAAGTTGACCACTTATAGTCAACAGAATGTGTTAAAGGGACCATCAAAATACAGTGAAGCAAAAAAGTAATTCTCATCTATACTTGGTGTTTTAAGATGTTTGATTCTGAGATGATGTTGAAATGTAGAGAATCTGTGTTGATTCAGAGTGTGTCTGTGTTCAGTGTTGACAGGCTGCTGTTACTGAAGATGCTTCACTGCTGCAGTGTCTCTGATGTTCAGGAGGATTCAGCACTTCTGCTCTCCGTCCTCCAGCACAAGCTGGACTTCTCCTGCCGTTCTGCTCTGGATCTGACAACCAACACACACTCTGAGACTCTACATCTGACCGCTGAGGACTGCCGTGTGATGACCACTGTCATTCAGAGAGCTCTCACACACACAGACACAAACACACAGCTGATTCTGCAGGACTGTGAGATTAACACAGCTGGAATGGACCAGCTGTTCCCAGTGTTTCATTCTGTTAAACTCTGGTGAGAAACATGAACAGATTACATTTATACTGGCAAACATAAACATAAACACATTTAAATATGTATGTAAATCATCTCTTGCTCCGTGTGTTTCAGCTGTGATCAATCTCTGCTGCTTCAGTTTCTGGCTCATGTGAGGCCTGAGGAAGCTGAGTCTCTCTCTCGAGCTCTGGGTGACGAGCTCGACCTCAGTCGGACTCATCTGGACCCGCAGGTCCTCAGAGGTCTGGTGCTGATTCTGGAATATTCTGAAGGACTGACTGAACTAGATCTGAGTCAGTGCCGTCTCACTGATCACAACCTGGATCTGCTGCTCCCAAACCTCCACAAAGCACAAAACATCGAGTGAGTGACATATAAGTACAATGTGTAATCTGTGGATTAATGTTCGATTTTTTTCATTTAGTCTGATTTGTTTGTTTGATCTGCAGATTTAGTGGCAACAGCATCACTGACGCTGGAGCTCAGAGACTCTTCAGGATCGTCTGTCGCAACAGGAACATAAAGACTGTAAGGTGTGTGTCTGAACATCACAGAATCACATTCCCTTCTAAAGTTATTTGAACTGAAGCTTTCTTATGCAATAAAAGTGAGGCTCAAATAAACCCGCAAGCTCTGAGTTGGAGTGCTTTCTCTTTGATTCAAGGACATTGAGTTGCTGCTTTTCCTTTGCTATCTACTGCAATTTATCATTTGTTAAAATTAGAGAAAGAAATCAATGCATTGGCATCATTTATATGTCTACAAATCTACTCTGTTCATGATGGTGTGTTTTTTTCCAGCTGGCTGTAATAATTTTACTCTAATATTACTGTATTTTATATCTCTTTAACAACAGGATTGAATCCAGAGAGCTCTTCCACACAGACCCACGATTTAAGATCTGGTGATGCCAACGAACTCTCTCTGGAATCAACAAGCAGGTGAAACAACCAGTGCAGATCTAGAAAGACGAGGCTCATGATAATGTGTGAAGAATTCATCCATCAGAGTCCCAGAAATTAGATTGTAAACTACATTCATGTTTTATCATCACCTTTAGTCATAATCAACAGTGTTTTGTAAATGACAAAATCAATCTCTGTTGTAAACTGTCTTTCCTCTTCTCCATCCCTTTACATTATTTATGTCATGCAGGGTTACAGTTTTGAAACTGTTTTTGTTTATTTCCAATTTATTTGTCTAGTCAGTGTAGTTTGCACAATCATTTAGTTTTAGTGTGGTTAATGTTGTCCTTTTTATATAGTTTATTTAGTTAGTTTATTTCTTATTTTTAGGGCTTCTAAAGTAAATACGCCAACTGGAATAATTAAGGGTTTAACAGGGTTAGGTGTTTTAGTGTTTTTCATGCTCATGCAAATATATGAAAATTGTAAAGGTTTCCAGTTTTATATGTATAATTAATCAGTGGTCTATTTCAGTAAGTTTTGGAGTCCTAAAAATATTATAGTTTCAGTTTAAGTCCTTATTTCATCACTGTATGGAAAGATGTTTTCTTAGACTTCATTGGATGTGGATCTTGTATTGCATTTATGGCACATTTTCACAAACATCAACAGTTTTGATGTAAGCCATTTTAAGGTGATCTGTAACATTTCACAGCTTGTTTGATCCACACACAAAAAAGCAACACTGTAATTTCATAATGTTTTTAATCTTTCATTCTAAAAAAGATGTTGGCGTGCTCCACAGCTGTTTAAATATCCCTGTATGTGTTATCAGCAAAATCTGAATATATGATGGATGATAGATTGTATTTTTAAATAATTGTTTGTAGATGCAAGAATGACACAGTTCACCTAGAAACAAAGAGAGATCTGCATGCATAAATACCTCCGTAATTTGTTTGTGAATGCTGAAAAATGCTTTTGATATTTTAAATTTTCCATTTCAATTTCAATGTCTTTCCAGAAGAGGGCAGCAATGATTTATTAAAGTGAAAGTGAAGTGACGTAAAGGCTAAGAATGGGAACTCATGTCCTCATTTATCATGGCAACTGTATAGAGAGTTTAAGATGCTTTGTGTTTTCAGATGTTTAGTGTTTGTGTAGTGTTTGTAGATATTGTGTAATGGTGAATTTTGAATTTTTAAGACTACTAGTGTTGTATTCTCAAAAGAGTCAGAATGTGTTTTAATTTACTGGATATTTGTAAGTGTTCAGACAGTTTTCATGTTTAGGTGTGTCAGTGCTTGTATATGGATGGTTTATTTTAAATGTTGAAAGTTTGTCTTCCTCATATGCTACTGTTCAGTCACATTTCACATTCAGCAGTGTTTTGTAAAACTGCTTTAATGGCAGCGTTTAAATTTAGTTGCTGAATTGCAGTATTTTTATCTGCTGTGTTAAATCACTAAAGAACTGATTAGAATGTCAAATGTAAGTCGCTTTGTATAAAAGTGTACAGTAAATGTAAAATGAACCGTTTAGGTTCAATAGTGTTGAATTTAAAAAATCATTTTTTTAGCCAGTTAGTGAAATTATAAGGAATATTTATATATTATGTATACATATTTTATAAATATTCAGAGGTTTAGTTTACTCAAAAAGGATGATTCATTATCAATGACTTTGTCTGTCTCGAACTCATGACTTCCTTTCTTCTTTAGAACAGATGAGAAGAATACATTTAACCAATATGATTTAATCGGTCTTCTAAACCAGTTGTCACAGTCTCGTCGTGTCTGTCACATCCGGGTTCCTCTGTGTCTCCCAGATCCTTCCCCCTCCTGTCTTGTTAGTGATTACCCTGTTAATCATGACAGCTGTGACCCATTTCCTTGTGTACTTAAACCCTCATGTTACCCCTGGTCTTCGTCGGTGATTGTAGTGTTTACCTGGAAGTTGCAAGCGTGTGGATGTCTCCCTTTGTTCCCCGCCTGAGAGGTTTTGCACCATCGTGTGCTTTTTGATTTCTGTTTTCAATAAAGTGTTTTCATTGACAGTTCCGTGTTCTGTCGTCAGCCTCCGCATCACACGCACCTTCGTTATAATAGAATCACCGACCGGGTTTTTGCCACCCACAAGGCAAGATGACGAGCGCCGCTTCCACGCCATCGCTCCCGAGCATTGCGGCTACACCATGGCAACCGAGCGCCGCCGCGCAAACGTCCTGGCTCCCGAGCGCCGCCGCGCAAACGTCCTGGCTCCCGAGCGCGGCGCAAACACCCTGGCTCCCGAGCGCCGCGCAAACATCCTGGCTCCCGCGCGCCGCCTCCGCGGTGAAGGATCCCCAGCCCGCGGCCGCCGTTGAACTGTGTCCCCAGCCCGCGGCCGCCCTTGAACTGTGTCCCCAGCCCGCGGCCGCCCTTGAACTGTGTCCCCAGCCCGCGGCCGCCCTTGAACTGTGTCCCCAGCCCGCGGCCGCCCTTGAACTGTGTCCCCAGCCCGCGGCCGCCCTTGAACTGTGTGTCCCCAGCCCGCGGCCGCCCTTGAACTGTGTGTCCCCAGCCCGCGGCCGCCCTTGAACTGTGTGTCCCCAGCCCGCGGCCAGAGAACCGACTCCCGCGGCCAGAGAACCGACTCGCGCGGCCATGTGTTCCCAGCCCGCGGCCGCCCTTGAACTGTGTTCCCAGCCCGCGGCCGCCCTTGAACTGTGTCCCCAGCCCGCGGCCAGAGAACCGACTCCCGCGGCCATGTGTTCCCAGCCCGCGGCCGCCGCTGAACTGTGTTCCCAGCCCGCGGCCAGAGAACCGACTCCCGCGGCCGCCGCTGAACTGTGCTCCCTGCCCGCGGCCAGAGAACCGACTCCCGCAGCCACCGCTGAACTGTGCTCCCTGCCCGCGGCCGCCGCTGAACTGTGCTCCCTGCCTGCGGCACCTCTGGTGCCCCTCACCCTAAGACCACCTGGGCCTCCCGACGGTCCACCGGGGAGGCCCCTCAATAATTTTTTTTGGGGGGGGCACTAGTGTGACTCTGAGGGTGGGTGGGGAAAAGGAGGCGGAGCCTCCTGGGGAGATCAGTCCCCTGGTACCTCCCTGGACACTGCCCCGCACCTGGCCCCTGGTTTCCCCAGCACCTCCTTGGACACTGCCCCGTACCTGGCCCCTGGTCCCACCTGCACCACCCTGGAGACCCCTCCTGGACTGTGTATAACCCGGTCTCCAGGGTGCCCACCCTCCCACCCATTTAGGATGTTTTATTGTCTTTTTTGTTATGTCCTCCTCCGGGTCCCCCTCCCTTCCCTCCCCAAGGTGTGTCTCATACGGTGTGAGGTCACGCCTTGTGGGAGGGGGCGTTCTGTCACAGTCTCGTCGTGTCTGTCACATCCGGGTTCCTCTGTGTCTCCCAGATCCTTCCCCCTCCTGTCTTGTTAGTGATTACCCTGTTAATCATGACAGCTGTGACCCATTTCCTTGTGTACTTAAACCCTCATGTTACCCCTGGTCTTCGTCTGTGATTGTAGTGTTTACCTGGAAGTTGCAAGCGTGTGGATGTCTCCCTTTGTTCCCCGCCTGAGAGGTTTTGCACCATCGTGTGCTTTTTGATTTCTGTTTTCAATAAAGTGTTTTCGTTGGCAGTTCCGTGTTCTGTCGTCAGCCTCCGCATCACACGCACCTTCGTTATAATACCAGTACTATCAGATGTCAAGATATTTTAAAGAATTGCGAGTAAAGTTTTGATCTGTTTCTCCCAAAAGTGTATTGTTTCAGAAGACAGATTAAACACTGCAAGTTTTGAGGTGAGGAAGTTGTTTTTAGACAGAAAGAGAAAATAATGAATTCTCATGTTTGGGTAAATTATGTTCATGATAATATTTACATTACATTAAATAGCCTTCAACATGTTTGTGTAAACAAAACTCAGTTTGGAATAATAGTTTTGTTGTGGTAACATTTGAGTCACTGTTTTCAGTTTTGACTGGGTATTGTCAAAAACTGAATGTTTTAGTTTCCAGTTGTAACGTATTATTACTTGGTACCAATTTCCAATAGCATTTCTTTGTTCACTCAACTTCAGATATTGAGTTCTACAGACAATTTTTTTTAATTGGGCCAGCTTAAAAAGGTTTGTTAAATAATAGTTGCATCTCCCCAGAAAACTAACAATCTTGCATTTCAAAATGTTTTGTATGACTGACAACTTAATTTCAGTCAGTATAACTGTTATTTACAGAAGTTGAGTGAACAAGAAAAAGCTACGGCAAATAAGTACTGAGATTTTTTTGTTGTACTCACTGACATTTTTTAACAGAGTACAGGAGAGCTCAAACAGCATTATTATGATGAATTAAGTGAATTTATATCCCCCAGTATACATAATTATATATAAATAAATAAAATATTGGCTAGATAAATGTTCATTGTAAAGGAGTAAAATATGTTTATTTTCTTTAAATGATTAAAGTATGACTAGTTTAGCATCTCTCACTAAAACCCAATAGGATTTTTTCATTAGCTTTTGGATTTTAAACTATATACCCTATGGATTATTCGCTTGTGTTCACCGCAGACCTTATTTCCAACATTCAACCAAAAACCCATTGACTTGAGTATGAAATTACAGGAAATGCTTTGTCATTTCCGTGGTTTGGCCTACTAACACGTGTCATGCCTGCATCTTAGACGCCTGTCTCGTTTCCTAAAGTTTGCTGTAGGTACATTTTTATACAAAATAGTTTTAAATAGCTCGATTTAGCATTTTGATAGAAACACATCTTTCTATGTTGTGCAACAAATTAAAAACCACACGGATTATGTGAATGACTTGAGACAAACACGTTGCGATTTACTTTTGGTTTCGTTTTGGCTGCTTTATTGTTCGGTAAGTGAACTCTTTAAGTCTGTATTCTGTAAATCGTCTTATTTAAAACCCAGAAGGACGATAGCAGTGTTTCAAAAAGTTTTGAATGAGAGAAATGAATGAATGTTAGTTTTCTGTCTGCATTGAATGCGATAAAAACACAGTGACCTGCTAAATAATGCCAGCAGTTTTCTCGCTGGCTGAACCTAAACAGCCATATAGATGAGAAATAATCTGAAAAATGTATTTTTAATAGTCGACTCTTTTTCAAAATCCTCAGTGAATTGAATCAGTGTGACTCCACCAATTTACTGAATCAATTTACAAAGTGGTAGAATCATTAACATTACCAACAAGAAAATAACTTTTGTGTACTTTTCATGAAACTAGCCTTAAAAAATGTTTTCTATATGAATATATGCTAAATGTGATTTACCAAGACATTCCTTGTGTGTGTGAACAAACCTGGCAATAAAGCTCATTCTGATTTATTCCTGTGATGATAAAGCGGAGTGTTACATGATCATGTTTTCAATATTGATAATACAGTTTATTGAGCAGTAAATCATCGTTTAAGAATGATTTCTGAAGGATCATGTGACACTGAAGATTGGAGGAATGATGCTGAAAATGCAGCTTTACCATCAAAGAATAAAGTACAGTAATACCTCGGTTTACGAGTTTAATTCGTTCCAAGAGCGAGCTCGTATCCCAAAATGCTCGTACACCAAAACAATTTCCCCCATAAGAATGCATTAAAAATCAATTAATTCGTTCCACACGACCATAAATGCCCATTTTAAATATTTAGTTTTTATTTTTCCCTATTAATTACAGTTAAAATTATAACCATTAAGATCTCATATAAATACTCTTTAAACAGACAATTAAACTCACTTTGAGCAGTGTCTGCTGGCATGAAGGAGAGACAGACGAGGGAGGGGGAAAACACCAAACCTGGATTCAAGTGCAAATGAGTGAATTTATTATAATAGTGCAGAAAACAAACAAAGTGATAATCCAGAGTGAAAGTCGTGGAACGGGAAACGCGCGCGACACCAACGCGAGCGCCGGGAGGCTCGCGCGACACCAACGCGAGCTCCAGAGTGGAGAGAAGTGAGGAGACAATTAATTCATGAACCCCATATATATTTCACTACATGAACAATAGAGGCTGAGAGAAGTTAAACTGCTGACAGAGCGAGGCTGAGAGAATGAATGCTTTAAGCCAAGGGGTGATAAATGGGTTGGAACTGCGTGACTGTGTTATGAGAGGCTGTCATTAGGATATTTCCAGTAAAAATGCCCGTGAAGATGCAGAGCGTTAGGACAAAAAAATGCGTGTGGGTGAGGGAAAAATTTGCTCGCACTCCGATACAAAGCTTGTACATCGATTCAACCCTCCATGCTCGTACACCGATTTTCTCGTATACCAAGTCGCTCGTAAACCGAGGTACCACTGTACATTTAAAAATATATTTACATAGAAAACAGTCATTTTAAATTGTAATAATATTTCACAATATTACTGTTTTTACTGTAGATCAAATGAATGCAGCCTTGGTGAGCAGAAGAAATTTCTTTAAAACATATAAAAAAATCTTACAATTCTAAAGCTTTTGAACTTTTGAAGACATATTTTGTATCTTTATAGTTCAAGTTTTAAGAGTAACTTGTGTTTTTTAATTTATAATAAAAATAATCATAATTTAGGCCTTAATTAAAGGAATAATTCACCCAAAAGCAATATGACTTTCTTCTTTCAGCCGAACACAATTGGAGCTATATTAAATAATTTCCTTGCTTTCTAATTTCACTATTGCTTTGTAATAATATTTCCCTCTTCGTAATGATGTTGAATAGTGTCCATGTTTTTGATGCTCCAAAAAGTGCATCCATCCATCATAAAAGTAATCTATATAACCCCAGTGGATTACTAAATACCTTATGAAGTGAAGCGATGGGTTTTTGTATAAAAAATATCTATATTTAATACTTTATCAACTATAATCACTGGCTTCCAGCATGTTTCTGATAGAGACGAGTTCCAGTGGACGAATAACCTCTGAACTGATGTATTATTTAGCTACTAAGTCCTCTGACATTTTTTTATTAAAACGTCCTGTATTAGACTTCTAATTCATGACCGCCATTTTGTTTGTTTGAATGGTTATTCTGTTTACCTAGTTTTTTAAACTAATGTACACTGAGTATGATTACAGAGAATTAAGTTCACATAAATCTAGTTTATTAAGACTTTTCTATTGTAAACATTTGTTTGAAATTACAATGTTCAAATGTGGAAATCTTGTACCTCAGGTTTGAAATGCCTGCATCATGGCTTGTGCACAACAATCTGCTATTGAATATCTAAAAAAAAAGAGGAAAGAACTGGTGACTCATATGAGAAATCTTCCTCTGATCACTGATAGTCTTTGTCGGCTGAAGGTTTTCAATGACCATGATGTTGATTCTCTCAAAGCTGAGCGCACAGAGTTTGATAAAGCCAGATCTATATTGGATCGGGTCACTAAAAGCGGGGAAGAGGCCAGTTATAAACTACTCAAGATTTTGTTTGAAACTAAGAAGAGGACGTTACATCCGGATTTACACTCCTGGATCACCTGTTTTTCATTTAGAGCGGAAGATGCAGAAGTCAGCTGTTCATTTGGTGAGTAGATAAGACTAAACATTTGAACAAGATGACAATAAATTAATACAGCTCTCAATACATGTTGTGCTTTTGTTGTAATTTCAGGTACAAAACCTTGTCAAAACTACCAGACACAGCTGAAGAAGAAAGCAATACAAATCCTGAAGAACCAACGGGTAAATAATTTTTGCAAAAACCTGGATGACTTCCATTTCATACCTCTTGTTTTAGAGACGCACTCTGAGGGGAAAACTCAATACAAAATAGAATCGAAAAGAAAAAAATGCAAAAAGCTGCGTCCCAAAAAGCTGAAAGCTTACATTCCTAACAAGCAACAACCAATATCACCTGAGGATTTCTGGACATGGAATGATAAGAACATCCTTCTCTTCGGCAAACCTGGAATAGGAAAGACTACATTTGTCCAGGAAATGTTGCGTCTTTGGGCAGAAAAGGATGACAGAGAGCTAAACTACATGTTTTACTTTGATGAAAGTGTTTTGGCCCACAGTTCTCGCTTTGACAATTTGGAATCTGTTTTGTTTGATGTATATTTAAAACCAATGGATAAAGACAGAAAAGAAGTGTTTCAAGATATTGAGGAAAACTCTGAGAATATCATCATCGTATTTGATGGAGTCACTTGTGTGCAAGAACATTCTGTCTTCAAGAAGATCATGGATCACGAGCTTCTACCTGACGCAAAGGTTATAATAACATGCAGATCAGAAGTAGAAGATGAGCCTCTTTTCTCCACCTGGCCGACACTGAAAGTGTATGTTGAAGGATTCAGCGAGGAGTCTATTCGGACTTACTATCAGAAGAAGTTTGATCCTAATTCTGTTTATCTAGAGATTATTTTGAAGAATCAAGAGCTGTTCAGTCTCAGCCACGTGCCAATGTATGCGTTTATGGTTGTTGCCTTCATTCAGTATAAAAATAACACCGTATCGAATCATCCACACACAGTCACAGAAATGTACATCCACATTTTCCGTCTTGCTGTGAAGAAACATGGGAAGAAGCAAATGAGCCAAATAGATGGATACCTCAAAGAGATCAAAGATCAGATTCATCTTCTGATGGAAAATGCATTCAATGCAACTATGCAGAAAACCCTGAACATAAGAAATGATGAGGCAGACATTTGTCCTGCTTTTTTGAAAATGATCACAACCACAGACTCACTGTCTTCAGCAATAACATACTGTGCATTTCTGCACAACACAATGCAGGAATTCTTCGCAGCTTTGTGGCTTTTAGGGCAACCAGCTGAAATTGAGAAAGTCCTACAACTCTGTCAGACTGAGGAACATAAACACATGAGACATGTTCTTCCCTTCCTGTGTGGACTTCTGAGAGAACACAACATTAAACTCATCAAGTGTCTCTTCCCAGAGGGTCAGATAAAGAAAACATCTTATCAGTTCATTGAGAAGCTTTTAGACACTTTCCTCCAACCTCAGAGTGAAAGTGAAGAGTGTGATCTTCTGTATGTGTGTCAGTGCTTGTATGAACTCCAGTCTCCTAAAGCTTGCGTAATGTTCCTGGAGAAGATGAACCATCAGCTTGAGCCTGAAGTGGATCTTGACCCTCATCAGTGTTGTGCTTTGGCTTATGTGATCGGTCAGTCCAGAGATAAAGAGGTTTATTTGAATCTGGAGGACTGTAACACGACTGATGCAGGAATGAACATGATGCTCAGCTGCTCACCCAAGATCAGGTACTGAGGAATAGGCTTGAAGCGATGTATATAAATGCAATATAAAAATGTTATGACATATTGTGGATCATATTGTGCAAAATCAATCACGATATAGAGATAGTTTATCCAAGACTCAGCATAATAATAATAATAATTCATTACATTTATATAGCGCTTTATCCAAGTCTCTCAAAGCGCTTACATGGAAGGGGGGAATCTCCTCAACTTACTGTATCTATAAGGGTTAGTTCACTCAAAAATGGAAATGGCGACGCTCAAGTGGATCTGTTAGTCTCGAGAGACCTCGCACTATCCATTCTGGTTCTCCCTGTTTCATCGATCTCCTCTCGCACTGGATGCTTTGTCACAGGAGTGACCGAGGCTACCCCTGTACATGTTTCCGACGATCAGTCTGCTCCCGGGAGTTCTGGAGAGAGTTTGCTGGGACAAGCTCACCTTGATTGACCCAATGGCCGGGCAGAGTGTGGTTCCCATATCTGGTTTCCCTCCTTGACGGCTCTCCCTGGGAGATTCATATTAGGAGAGACATTCTGTCCCAAACAGGGGGGCTAATACTGCACCCCTGTCCAGAACAGTGGAAACTTGGCTTCTGTGGGCTTGGCTTCTCAGGGGCCAGCCCATAAGTTCCAGTCTCTCAACTGAGGTTGTCGAGACCGTTCTCCTCTCCAGAGCTCCACCATGCAGGTAGCAGACATCCTGTCGAGGCAGGGGCCGAGGCCTGGGGAATGGCACTCCACCCCAGGTGGATGAATATTGTTTAACGCAGCAGGTTAATGTGTCTGCGTCTCGAGAGACGTCTCACTGTCCACTCTGTGTCTGTATCACATCCAGCTCCTCTGGACTGGATGTTTTGACTCAGACTTGACCAAGGCTTTGTCTGTACTTTGTGAAGAATTCCCCGATCCCTCTGCTTCCAGGGGTTCTGGAGAGAGTTTGCAGAACTGTGGAGATTGGGGCTTGGCCTCTGATGGGGCCAGCTCATAATTCTGGTCCTTCAACTGAGGTTGTTGAGGCCATTCTTTACTCCAGAGCTCCTGCCATGAGGAGACTATTTCTTGAAGTAAGTTTCATTATGCGGTGGTTGGCTGGTGGACCCAGTCAACTCACTGCTGGGTTATGTAGTGAATCAGCTCAAATAGGGTGGGATTTATGCGCACCTTCTTAAAATAATTGCCTAAGTCATTTTTTGACAAAAATTCTTATTTTGCCTAAGTCATCCCCTCACGATGCTGGCCACCACTGGTAAAATCCTCCACATCCTCATTTGAACAGATCATACAATTCTACTGTAGTATAATGGCTTATGTCAAATGTGTTAATCAATTATTGGTTCAGTTTTTTGTGTTTTCTGAGAAACCTGGAAAAATGACTTAGGCAATTATTTTAGGAAGGTGACTATATGTAACCGAGACGTTATAGAGAGAGACAGGAAACAGTGAGAAACATGATAATTTATCTGCTTGCTGCTCATAAGAGAGCCAATGAATGCCTTTATTAGTGAGGAAGGATCATGATATTTGATCAGTCAACCAACAACTCTTGGACTGCATTTAGAGATGCAGCATCTCAGATTTTTAGCCTGCCAAGAGTCTGACTCCACCACTTAAAATTATTAAAGCTAAAAATTATGAGAGGAAATGTTGACAGGGGTAACTGCCACACTCCACTCCAGTAAATGTTTTCATTTGGGCTACAAAAAAACTACATCTAAATTGGAATTAACACAGACAGTTTAATGCAGTTCAGAATTGGCATGAAAGCATTTATTGCATTTATTACAATTGCATAAATAATGCTGTAAAAATGGCCAAGTCAGGCCACCCCATTAACTCACAGCAAAAAAAAAAAGCTTTTGTTGCAAACAGAATTTACATTACTTTTAAGAATAATAAAACAAATGTTGGGAAAGTGCTTGTAGGGTTTTTCTATTGCATGCAGACACCCTTTGCCAGAGATGAGGTAATAACAGTCACAACTTCAATTTCATGCAGACATTAACACTTTCCAACAGTCTAATATCAGTAAAAATCCTCCACTTCTCACAAACTCATCTCAACAAGTGCTGTATGTTTGGGATGCTTTGATTTCATTTTTATATTTAAAAAAACATTATTATTCCATATGAAATAGGAAAAACATTGCCCTTAGCTGACCATATGTTTTAAAAGGTATTTTAAAACACCTTTAAATACAGGAAAAAGCATTTTTGTAATAAAATATGACTGAAAATCTTTACGTGCCTCAGCCATTGTGACAACTTGCTCCTGTTTTCCCTAAAAAGCTTGCCAGCATCTTAAAACCACAGAAAAAGTTGTGTCTCTAAATTCATTGAAGCTCTGCTGCTACAGCCACCATTAAGATACCTTTTTAGTGTTAAACTATAGCATAATGCAAAACCTGTACACAACGAAGTCAGTAACTGAATACTGATTTCTGTGTTGCAGATTAAAGATTTGGAAAGAGCCACAGAAGCAAATTATATTCTTTCTAGAATTCTTCCATACAGCATCTCAGTGCAGTTGCAACCTTTTTGTTGTGAGACACAATTACAGACAAGAACAACTCAATTCACTGCTGGATCTTTACTCACATATGAAGAACTATGAGACTCAAAAAGGCAGGAGTTTCCTTCCAGCATTACAGTCAGTTTTCCAGTTACCTGATGTCTGGATCATAGATCTCTCACAGAGAAAGACCTCCATCTTCCTGGAAGTGCTGAAACTCCAGACAGAGAAGAAACCAGTAGATCTGAGAGGATGTTCAGAGGAAGAGAGTGAAATTATGAGTTTCCTTCAGTGTCTGCCCTTCATCTCACAGCTGAGGTACATGAACTTTCATGCTTTTGATTGATTTAAACTTCAGAGACATAAATATTTATTTCATGTTTTTTCGTGCTTTAATATTTTTAGGAAGCTATTTAGATCAAATTATAAATTTATAAAATTAAAAATTAAATCTTTAATCTTTATAAAATGATTTAGTTCATATATATTTTGCTTTCGGGTCTAAACATTTTGAACCCTGGGTTGCAAAATGTCAGCACTTTTTTAATATAGCAACACATTTCAATAGTCCAGAGTCAGTTATTCCACTTATGCTATGGTTACCACACCGCAAAACAATGTTCAGATTATGCATCTCAAGACATTTAGTACCATTTTTTACTTAAAATGCTCTTGTGTGTAGAACTAATTTCTTACCGTCTTATTCCAAGCTTCTGATGCTAATTCTGTTAACATTTTAGAGCTATTACTATAGATAGCAGATAGCAGATACCACTGATAGCAGATTAATGTACAGTAATACCTTGAGATACAAGCATAATCCGTTCCAGGATGAGCTCATAACTCCGTTATGGGGTACGCGCGACTGTTGACGGGGGGTGGGGGAGTGTTGCGTAGCGATCATCTTGTGCTACGCATCAGCGGGAGTGCGAACGATATGTGCTTTTGCTTCAGAAAGTCACCATTTTAACCAATTGAAAATCTGAGGGGGCCGGACATGTAAATGAGGGGGCCCAGGCCCACCCAGGCCCCCTCGTAGCTACGCCACTGACACACACACGATTATAGTATAACGATTCCTGTGATATAAAATAAAGTGTGGTTTTAATTATGAGTTCTTACCTTCGAGACAGACGATACGGGTTCCGGCGTGTTTGCGCAGAAAACTTTTAAAGTTTTTAAACTTTTACGGAACATCCAAGAACAAGACTTCATTGTTCATTGTTAGTCTGTTGTATCTGATTCCTGCATTAAATGTTTGAACAGTATTAATTTTTAAAGTTCTCACGTGTTTAATTTAAAAAAACAAAACAATACTAATTTGTATTGTATTATTTTGTCCCATTATAGCTATAATAATTTCTGTGATATCTCTATTTCACATTTGTCATTTCCATTTTGTTACAGATTCTCTAATCCGAGGGAAAGTGTTTTCTTCAGATTTCTTCTGAAACTCTTCATTAAAGCAGCAGAGATGTTGAAACTGTTAACATCAGTCTGCACCTACAGATCTTTTCCTTTTAAAGAGACTGACAGAAATAAACAGAGTGATTTCCTGCTGGATCTTTGCTCACATGTGAAGAACTATGAGATTCAAACAGGTTGGAGTTTCCTTCCAGCATTACAGTCAGTTTTCCAGTCACCTGATGTCTGGATCATAGATCTCTCACAGAGAAAGACCTCCATCTTCCTGGAAGTGCTGAAACTCCAGAAAGAGAAGAAACCAGTAGATCTGAGAGGATGTTCAGAGGAAGAGAGTGAAATTATGAGTTTCCTTCAGTGTCTGCCCTACATCTCACAGCTGAGGTAAGATATTGTGCAACCTGTTCCTGAATGCGTTTAAAAAGTTGGAGTAGGATTCTGTGTTTTAAATAGATAAAAAAAACAAAAACTTTCCCTGATTTTTAGTTTTTTTAAGGAATTTAATATATACACGCAATATAACCGATTATCATTAGTCAGCATGTCACAGTCGGTGTTTCTGACCAACATCACCATCTGTTTTGTGCCATCTTGCCTTTTTATACACACTGTAAAAAAAATTCTCGTAAAAAAACGGTAAATGACTGGCAGCTACGGCTGCCAAACAAAAACCATAAAATTAAAGTAAAATATCTTAATTCAAATAAAGTGCAAAAACAATAATTTTACAGAAATTCATTAAAAATTGTAGTGAAAAAACGTGTTATTTTACAGATTTTTCCCGTGTTTAAAGTAAGATATTTTACCTTTTTTTTACGGTTTTTGTTTGGCAGCCGTAGCTGCCAGTCATTTACCGTTTTTTTATGATGATTTTTTTTACAGTGTAAAACTGTTATTTTATGGATCTTTCCTAGATTATTATGATCAAAAACCTTCAATTAAATTACAGTGTTAACAGTTCTACGGATAAACACTGTTATTTTTACAGGCATTTACTAAATTATTACAGTCAAACACCTTTAATTAAATGATATCGCTAAGAGTTCTATGGATAAACACTGTTATTTTACAGGTATTTACTAAATTATT
Source organism: Rhodeus uyekii (assembly GCA_037043235.1). NCBI lineage: Eukaryota > Metazoa > Chordata > Actinopteri > Cypriniformes > Acheilognathidae > Rhodeus > Rhodeus uyekii. Next base: position 1,461,555 of record JAWRVZ010000096.1, on the reverse strand, counting down.
ACAGTCAAACACCTTTAAATGATATTGCTAAGAGTTTTATGGATAAACACTGTTATTTTACAGGTATTTACTAAATTATTACAGTCAAACACCTTCAATAAAACGACAGTGTTAAGAGTTCAACAGATAAACACTTATTTTACAGATTTCCTAAATGATTACAGTCAAACAATACATAGTCAAGATGTGCTCAAGATTTAAAATGAAGTTTTATTTTGGCAGATAAAATAAGTATAAACAGTATAAAAAATAATTAAAATCATCTCAAACTTCAATTTGCAGCATTTGTTTACATATAATTTAAACACTATTAAATTATGTAAAACGTAATCTGAAATCACAATTATTGAATAAATAAAATACAAAATTTAAATTACTTCAGTAATTAACAATAGTTTATCAAATTCTCAAACTAGGATTATGGTGACAGTCTAAACATACTGAATACAAAACTAACACTTTACAAAATGAACAGCACTTATACAGCATTTATTAAAATTATACAGCATTTATTTATTAAATTTATGACTGGAGTAACGATGCTGAAAATTCACATTTGCTAACAAGAATGAATTACATTTTAAAATATTTTCAAATAGAAAAGTTATTTTAAATTATAATATTATTTCACAATATTACTGTTAGTATGATTAATTAAATAAATGCAGCCTTGCAGGTGAGCAGACTAAACTTCTTTTAAAAACATTAAAAATCTTACGATCACAAACTTTTGAACAGTGTGTGTGTGTGTGTGTGTGTGTGTGTGTGTGTGTGTGTGTACACACTACCGGTCAAATGTTTTAGAACAGTAATATTTTTGTATGTTTTTAAAGATGTCACTTCTGCTCACCAGGGCTGCATTTATGCTATTATATTATAAAAAATAGAAAATAAGATGTAATATTGTGAAATATTATTAAAATGCAAAACAACTGTTTTCTATTTGAATACATTTTAAAATGTAATTTATACCTGTGATGCAAAGCTGAATTTCCAGCATCATTTCTCCAGCCTTCAGTGTCACATGATCCTTCAGAAATCATTCTGATATGAGGATTTGCTGCTCAGGAAACATTTATGATTATTATCAATGTTGAAAACAGTTCTTTTTATGATTCTTTGATAAATAGAAAGTTGCAAAGAAATATTTATCTGAAATAGAAAGCTTTTGTAACATTGTATACCGTTCAAAAGTTTTGGGTTGGTAAGATTTTTTTTTTTTTGGGAAATAACTTAAAAAAATTCATAATTTGTTTCAGCAAGGATGCATTAAAGTGACACTATAGATATTTATAATGTTGCAAAAGCTTTATATTTCAGATAAATGCTGTTCTTTTGAACTTTCTATTCATTAAATAATCCTGAAAAAAATGTACACAGCTTGTAACGAGTTATAGTGGGTAATGCTCCTTTAAGGCGGAGTGCTTTTTCACTCTCTCAAGAGCAGTAATGAGGTCGTTCGAACAGAGCGCGAGCAGGGAAGCATCGCATGTATGGAGTGAGGTTTTTCCCACTGTTTTAATTTCTGTTGCTCTTACTGTTGTTTTGTTGTTGTTTGGTAACGCAATTGTGCGTGAAGCATTGTTTGCCAACCTCCCCGGTGTGTGTAGGATGGACAGTTCCTGTTAATAAAGGACCCCCTCCTGTGGAATATCAGCTGTGTCTTACTAGTGCTTCACTCTACATTTAGGCGAGCTATCCGGCCTCTCCTAGAGAATAAACGCGTTACAAGCTGTTTTCAACATTAATAATAATAGTAAATGTTTCTTAAGCAGCATATCAGAATGATTTCTGAAGGATCATGTGACACTAAAGACTGGAGTAATGATGTTGAAAATTCAGCTTTCCTAATGTTAGTATGTCAATACTCACCGCTCCTGAAGATCGTGTGGCTGGATTTTTTCTTCCTAAAATGTATTACACACACACACACACACACACATTAGCCATTTACTTACTAACAGGGATTTTCAAAAGAGCTTGTACAAGACTCCGTTCGCTCATTTACAAAGCTCTTATATAGACTTTAAAAAAAAAAAAAATCTTAATCCTAGTTTAAAATATTAACACATGCTAACAACACACAGTTAACGTTAGCTAATACATTGAACTACAGTATGTAATGTCGTTATCGCGATTAGATTATTACTTAAACACATTACATCACAATGTAGCATAATATATATTTTTTTTAAAAAGCTAACTTATTTAACTTACCTTCTGTAGTTGTCCGGTAACGTTACACGTTGGTAAAAGTCGTTGGCCATATGTAAAGATGAGGCTGAAGTAGTGTTAGAATCCATGTGCAGAGTTTTAATAGGGCAATCCAGATCAGAGACAGAAACCTGCGTCTCCAACCCTGTGCGTACAACCCTAAATTGTACGCACTTCTAAGATCAAGTTTCGTGTAGATCTTGGCTTCGCGTAGTTGTTCCAGGGCTGCAGGAACTAGTGGAAGGGGATAACGGAACTTAACTGTGACTTTGTTCAATCCTCTGTAATCAATACACGGACATAAGCCCCCACCCTTCTCCACAAAGAAAAACCCTGCAGCAGCTGGGGAAGTGGAGGGACGGATAAACCCAGAGTTCAAAGTCTCTTCAATGTATTCCTCCATGGCTTGGGTTTCATTACGGGACAGAGAATACACTTTACTTTTGGGTGGCATGGTGCCAGACAACAGATCAATGGCGCAGTCCCAAGGTCGGTGCGGGGGGAGTTGCGTGGCTTTAGTTTTACTAAAAATTTCTGCAAGGTCCTTATAACAGTCTGGAATCTTTGTAATCTGTTTGGTGTCTGGACTTTCAATGCTTGTGGTAAGACAGGGCTGAACTATGTTCAAGTGCATACAATGATTCAGGCAGAATTCAGACCAATGAGTTAGCTCGCCAGAGTGCCAGGAGAGAACTGGGTCATGGGTAAACAGCCAGGGAAAACTAAGGATGACATCATATCTAGGCGAGTCAACGACATAGGAGATAGTCTCTTGGTGGAATAATCCAACATAAAGTTGCAGGGGTTGTGTCTGCTTAGTAATTCCGCTTCCAATGTGTGCGTCGTTGATATCACTGATCTTGATAGGTGGTTTACAAGGTTGCGTGGGAATGTTGAATTTAGTGATGAGGTCCTTGTGAATGAGGTTCAGGGCCGCTCCAGAGTTGATCAGCGCTATTAAATCAACAGAGGTACCTTCAGTAGTTAACCGAACAGGAAAAGTCAATGACTTATTGGGGAGAAGAAAGAGTTGGTCAATATTTACCCGGGTGGCAGTTGTGGTTATTCTCCGGGTCTTGTAAGGGCATCCCATGCTTATGTGGCCTGCCTCACCACAGTAAAAGCACAGGTTGAATTGCCGCCTACGAACTCTCTCCTCCTCAGAGAGTCTGGAAAACCCTTGCTCCCTAGGTACTTGACTGGGTAACGGTTCAAGTTTTGAAGGAAGCAGTGGAACATGGCATGGCTGACGTGTGGTAGGAAAGCTTGACCATGAACATTGGTTAGATCCTTTCTTGGGAACATTCCTCATTAAATTGTCAATTTTAATGGCAAGCGTGACATAATCAGAGAATGACGAGCTCTCACCCTTGCAGGCCAGCTCGGTTTGCAAACCTTCATTTAAACTTTGTCGAAACACTGCTTTTAGGGAAATATCATTCCATCCACTCTGCGCTGCAAGCGTTCTGAACTCAATAGCAAACTCAGCAGCAGTACGATTGCCTTGAGCCATTTGAAGCAGTTGCATTGAAATGTTTCTTCCCCCAGCAGGATATTCAAACACATCCCGTAACTGATGAATGAAATAATCATAGGAGGTTCTGAACCTCAGATCAGCCTCCCAAACTGCCGAAGCTCAATCGCTTTACCTGAGAGAAGTGTCATCAGGAAGGCACACTTTTTCTCATCAGAATAAAAATTGTCCTTCTGGTTATCAAAATAAATTACAAACCTGACAAATAAACCATCTACATTGTTCAGCAGAACCATCAAACTTATCAGGCAAAGCGAAACTTACTGTTTGCGGCATGGGTGGAGGGAGGGATCGAGTATAGTGGATCAGATATTCATTGGCCGCTTGAAGCTTGTTGAGCTGTTCCACGGATCCTTGAAGCACTTGACTTTGAGAAGTGAAGGTTGCTTGAAGCTCAGAAACTTCTGCTGGATTCATGGTAGGCGAAGTATTCTGTAAAGATGAGGCTGAAGTCGTGTTAGTATCCATGTGCAGAGTTTTAATAGGGCAATCCAGATCAGAGACAGAAACCAGGCAGTGAGTTCTTTAACACAATAGCAGTCGAAAAGGCAAACTTGTCCAAGGGATAATCCAGAAACAGAGATCAGAATAAACAGGCAATGGGTCAATAACAAGGCAATAGTCAGAGAACAGGTAAACGCTTGATAAGGCAGTGAAACTGGCAATACTTCGCACTGTCTGTTTGTTGCCCACGCTTAATATGGCTGCTGGACAGGAAGCAGTTGCAGAAGGAGTGGTACCAGTCAGAACTCGGGCGAGGGCTCCCTCTGCTGACGTGGTGTTACACCATATTGCATTTTTTCTTGTTTGTTCACCATTAACAATCCGCAACTTAAATTTGCCTAAAATAGAAAACTTTAAAGTCCGACGTAAAATAATCAATGTAATAATCCATGCAAAACCGAGCTGAAGTAGTACTGTGCACTGCAGATGGCGAGCTGCAACGCACACAGACAGATGTGTGCGCGCACACACTCGCTTTCCAACATTTTTTTTTTCAAATTTGAAAAAAGGCGCGCACGCTGTAAAAGGCGCACACATTTGTCATTGGCCAGATTCCTGGATGAAACTCAGCATAACCAATCATGCTCAAAGCAACACAGACATACAATAATGTGGCATTTGTAGGCTGTTGTATTAAATAATTGTTTAAATTGTGTTTTTATTGGACATATATATGTGCATATTGTGTGTGTATATATATATATATATATATATATATATATAAAATAGGTTTTTTTATTGCAGTAAAACACAATTTATTTACCTGACATTTCCTTTAGAAATATTCTGCCTAATAATGTCATTAATGTCAACTCTCATTTTCACTTTTACTGTGTGCCACTGTTACACAACCTGTTGGTTTAGGTTTAATCTTCTGTCCAAAGCAACACTTGTTTGCTAACATTGCATAATCAGGCATAATATTATGACCTTCCTAATATTGTGTTGGTCCCCCTTTTGCTGGTAAAAAAAGCCCTGACCCCCAATATGTTAGCAACAGATCCTTTAAGTCTTGTAAGCAATGTAATCGCACCTGGCCATCATGATGCAAAAGAAAATATGATTCATCGGAATCTGTGGTCCGTGGTCCAGTTCTGATGCTCACTGTTCCGATGCCCACTGTTGGCACTTTTGGCAGTGGACAGGAGTCCGCATGGACACCCTGACTGGTCAGCGACTATGCCGCCCCATATGCAATAAACTGAGAAGCTCTGTGTATTCTGACCGCTTTCTATCAGAACCAGCATTAACTTCTTGAGCAGTTTGAGCTCCAGCAGCTCATCTGTTAATCCTTACGCTTGCCCATTTTTCCTGCTTCTAACACATCAACTTTGTGCACAAAAACAGCTTGGGCTTTTGCATGGCTTTTTGTTTGTGGACTTCTCGTCTGCATTTAATCTTTTGCAGCCTGTTATTTTAGGACAAAAACTTCAGTTTCATTTTAGTCATGGTATAGTCTCATGAGACAGACTTTTTAGACAGACTTCGAGTGGTTGCCCCTGTTGCGTTTTAGGACAATTTGATGTTCTACAAATCATTATAAACTTTTGTGCCTGAGGCAATTAATTTATGTAACAAATGTGTCTTATTATTATTATTTATTTATTTTATTTTTGCCGTTTATTAAAGATCCTTAAATGTATTGATTGAACTAAGGGCAAATCCTATCTTAGTCTTAACCCTGTCTGTGAGACCAGGCCTGGGTTTGGGGTTAAGGTTAGGATTAAGCACCACAATGCTGTAAATACGAGTGATAAGCTTGTAAGTCCTGATCTTTGTGAGTAGAAGATGTGTCAGTTAGAAACATGTCAGAATACCACAATATTTAAAGGTATTTGGCATTGACATTGTCAGGCTTTTAGGGTTAGGGTTAGGTAAGCTAATGCATAAAACTTAGCGTTAATCAAATGTATATGTGATATGTGTAAATAATTGAGTTTGATTTATTTGTATGTGATTGTTTTTTGTTGTTTGTTCGTTGTTCTTTGATATGAATATTGGTTGTAAATATATTGTGTTCTAGAATAGGTTATTCATTTCAAGTTAATCATTGTGTGATTGGTTGTACGTGTGACGTGCACGTCGCTGCGTGGCGGGATGAAGGGAGTTCTCGCGAGAGACTTCATTCACGTTATAAAGTTAAGTGAATGAACATCGCGGGTGACTGAGTGTGATTTATAATCAACATATATCACTCCCTTACAGGTATGCACGGTTGGAAAGACAGGTTTGAGTGTCATGAGTGTTTTGTCTAGCATATTCGAGTGTTGTGCGGGTTAAGTGTTTTCAGTATCAACGTGTTCAGTTAACTCAAATGTACCGCGATAGCGCGCGCGCGCGCGCTGACGATGCCGCACCACACAGGGAGTGTTTGTTATATGTGCTTTAATGCTTTCATTACTCGTTGTTTCTGTTAAGTGTAAAGCTATGTACTAGTTGTATATAATTTGTGTATGTGTCTGTTTCTGTTGTATTCAAGTTATAAGGTTAAATGAATGAACATCGTGGGTGACTGAGTGTGATTTATAATCAACATATATCACTCCCTTACTCCCTTACAGGAGTATTACATATATAAACAATAAAGTTTACTGTGGCTTCTTAAGAACACATCTGATGCACATTCTTGGATCTTCATTTTCTAGAAGTAGGCTAGAATTATTCATTTACAAAAAAATATGGTATAAATAAAACAATGTATTAATTTACATATATTGTTCGTAATTTTACATGGATTTGTATGTATTGAATGAAAACAGAAAATATAATAATAAGATAATTTTCCTGTATTAAAACTGGAAATTACTGTAATTTGTCATTAATGATATAATCTTTAAAATAATGGTCGAATTGTTAATTATTACATATATTGGTTGTAATTTTACATGAATTTGTACATAATGTATAAAAATAGAAAAATACAGTATAAATAATACAGTAATTTTCTGTATAAAAAAAATAGAATTACTGTAATTTTTCATTTAATGATATAATCCTTAAAATAACAGTCAAGTTGTTAATTTACTGATATTTATTGTAATTTTACATGAATTTGTACGTACTGATATTTATTGTAATTTTACATAGTTTTAAACATAATTTAGATTTACAAAAAAATACTGTAAAAAATTAGTTATTTTCTGTAAAATTAGGATATTTTTTTTACAGTACAGTAAACTTCTTCCTTTTGTAAAGGAAGAACAAGCACAACAATATATGGTTTGAATTATGAATGTCACTATCAAATGCAGTCTGCAATATTTATGTTGTCAAGAACTCTTTATTTGTCTAGTGTTTTATGCAAAACATATTGTTTCAAAGCAGCTTTACTGTAACAAACAGGAAAGTAATGGTCATTGATCATATACAGCTTTCCTTTAGCTCAATCAGTAGAGCGTTGTTGCTTACAATGCAAAGGTCATGGTTCGATTCCCAGGGGAAGCAAAAACTGATTAGAATATCAATGTGTTTCTTGAATGCAATGCAAGTTGAATCCAAATGCAGAAATGTAAATGATACAAAAAAAATTCAACTTAGCTGGAAAGCAGCTCTAAAAAACAAGACAAAAGTGTTATTACTCAGCTGACATTACTATAGTGTTGATTCAGTTCAATAACTGTGTAAAGTTCATGAATTATTAAATGTTAATCTATAAAGTAGCTCTGGAGAAAGCAGTGATGTCATCGTCCAGCTCAGTTCAGTTCTCATCCAATAATGGCAGTACATTTTAAGTCATTGCTGAAAATAAAGTGTCCCCAACTAAACAAGCCAAAAAGTGACAGTCTTTCCATCTGGGTCAGTCTTTCCATCTGCGCTCGGTGGATCCGGCCCTTCTCAGGAAAAAGAGCAGGAAACTACATTCATGGGGCTTGGCGGCGAGCTGGAGAGAGTGAACATCTCTCAGCCCTCGGAGGCTGACGCAAGTGAGCTTCCGGAAGAGGATGTAATATTGCTCACCACCTCACGAGTGAGTGCGCTCTTTGCAAGACAGGACAAGCAGGACATCTTCGATTTCTGCAGCCTATCTCCCCCGCTTACGACAAGTTTCTGATGGTTCCATTTGCAGTGTAAGAGTGAGGAGTTTGAGCACCCAGGTGCCCGACTTCATGAACGCTTCCTTGCAAGCCATAATCACCTGCCCTTGTGTGACCCAATGTGTGAAAGTCATTGGGAAAACCATACTCTACATCAGGGGTGGCCAACCCGCGGCTCGCGAGCCACATGTGGCTCTTTGACTGCTCTTTTGCGGCTCTTCAGTCTCCACATAAGGGGTCCCCAAACTACGGCCCGCGGGCCGGATGCCGCCCGCGAAGCCCTCTCATCCGGCCAAGTTCAGTCGCCGCTTACGTGGACGTTATGTTTTTACCGAATTCAAATAGAGGCGCGCAGAAGCGCGTTCCCTTTCGAGAGTGGGGACGAGATGTTGCAATGAAATGCATTTGGGAACTCCTCCCCTTCACGTCATTTCTGAAACCTTATAGGATAACGCCAGTTGACAACTGGCCAATCGTAGCGCGATGCGGCTCTGACAGACAGACGTTATAAATAGCATAAGCGCGTCAGAATATTTCCTTCACACTTCTCTAAACGGAATGTGGAAAAATAACAGAAGTTAGGACAGTAACCGGAGACGTTTTCCAACCGATCAATACATTACAAAACCTTATTCGCTGCATACTTTTTCTACCTCCGGTCACCGTCAATGAGATTATATATCGTTTTCCCCCGCATATTAATCCACAGACGCTTATATTTTGCACCCTCATATAGCTTGCGGGTGTACTATGTAAAATGTATAAAAATTGTATGTATAAACATACAAAATGTGTGATATAGCGCAGGACTGGTGTTTTTTCTCCCTGTTTTTGCCTAAGGAAGACATTCCTAATGTCAAAACTTTTGCATCAATGTACCTTTCAATCTTTTGAACAACATACATGTGTGAACAACCTCCCCTCCCCCCCCCCCCCCCCCCCCTCCCAACAGTCTTTTTTGCGGCTATCCGCAGTTATGAGCTTTATTTTGTGGCTCATCATGCTGAACAGGTTGGTCACCCCTGCTCTACATGAATCCAGCATATACAGGTGAATTATGCCAACATGGAGGGCATGCAGGACCATGGATACGCGTCCGGTGGCTATGCCTCAAGTCGAAGAGACACTGGACAGGTATCTCTCGGTGGGTGAGGCATCCGCACTGAAGGCGCTGTCTCTGCCATCCTAGTCTCAAGGGCAGAGCGTATGCGGCAACAGATCAGGATGGTGCAGCCCTGCACACCATGGTGGTGTTGCTGGCATACCAGGTCAACCTGCTGAGGCGGTAGCTGAGTTGCGCCACACCACAGACCTGGCTCTCCATGCCACCAAGCACACAGCTGCAGTGATAGGCCACTCTATTACAGCCATGTCCCACGGGCAGCTTTGGGGCTTTCTGATCACTGTGTGGTTCATCTTATACCATCCTACAGGCAGAAACTGAAATCAGCTAAACCTGCAAAAAAGACTGTTAAAAGATGGACTAATGAAGCAGAGCAGTTGGTGATCATTCAATAGATCATTGGAGCAGTGTGAAGTTCCCCGTTGCTTCAAACGCTCCATCATCATTCCTGTCCCAAAAAAAAAAAAAATCACTGGACTTAATGACTACAGACCTGTCGCTCTCACATCTGTGGTCATGAAGTCATTTGAAGGACTGGTTCTGGCCCACCTGAAGGACATCACTGGACCCTTGCTGGATCCTCTCCAATTTGCCTACAGAGCAAACAGGTCTGTGGATGATGCAGTCAACGTGGGACTGCATTATATCCTGCAACATCTCGACAGACCTGGGACTTATGCAAGGATCTTATTTGTGGACTTCAGTTCGGCCTTCAACACCATCATGCCTGATCTTCTTACAGCTAAACTGACCCAGCTCTCCTTGCCATCCTCAATCTGTCAGTGGATCACCAGCTTCCTGACAGACCGGCAACAGCGAGTGAGACTGGGGAAACTCACATCCAGGACTCTCACTACCAGCATTGGCGCCCCCCAGGGGTGTGTTCTCTCCCCACTGCTCTTCTCCCTGTACACCAATGACTGCACTTCTAAAGACCCTTCTGTGAAGCTCCTGAAATTTGCAGACGACACCACCGCCATCGGCCTCATCGGAAATGGTGACGAGTCTGCTTACAGACTGGAGGTTGAACAACTGGCTGTCTGGTGCAGTTATAACAACCTTGAGCTCAACACGCTCAACACGCTCAAAACGGTGGAGATGATAGTGGACTTCAGGAGGAACAGCCCTGCTCTACCTCCACTCACCATCATGAACAGCACAGTGGCAGCAGTGGAGTCATTCAGGTTCCTGGGCACCACCATCTCTTAGGACCTGAAGTGGAACAATCACATTGACTCCATTGTAAAAAAAAGGCCCAGCAGAGACTGTACTTCCTTCGTCAGCTGAGGAAGCTCAACCTCCCACAGGAGCTGCTGATACAGTTCTACTCGGCCGTCATTGAGTCTGTTTTGTGCACCTCCATCACTGTCTGGTTTGGTTCAGCTACCAAATCTGACATCGGGAGACTACATCGCACAATCCGGACTGCAGAGAGGATTATTGGTGCTTCCCTGCCAGCCCTCCAGGACCTGTACTCTTCAAGAGTGAAAAAGAGAGCAGGTAAAATCATCACAGACTTTGCTCACCCTGGAAACACCCTGTTTGAACTGCTACCGTCAGGACGGCGACTACGATCACTGGCCACTAGAACATCTAGGCACAGGAACAGTTTCTTTCCACAGGCTATTTCACTCTTGAACAGTTGAATTAATAAGAGATAAAATTCTGGGCAGAGCGCAGGGAAAGTAAAACAATGCAGACGGATGTTATGGCTGACATCCTGTCCTTATCTATCCCCTCTCCCACTCCATACAAAAAATCCCAGCATGTGACCACATGTACTGTGTATGTTATGTATTGCTATTGTTATTTGCTATGTAAACTCATGTGTTGTATATGTGCACTGGAAGCTTCAATACCAAGACAAATTCCTTGTGTGTGCAAGCACACTTGGCAATAAAGCTCTTTCTGATTCTGATTCTGATGGTGGTGAAGGAGAGACATCTCTCTCCATGCAGGTGAACCTGACTGACATCGGGAAATCTGAAAGAGATTTCCTTCTTGATGTACCGGTCTCACCCCTGTAGCGAAATCAGCTCTAGTTGGGGTAGCGGGATCTATGTATATAGTTTAATCATGTGTTATGACCAAATATGCACATAGATCCAGCTTAAAGGGAATTGTGTATATTGATAATTAATCACAACGGATTACAATTAATTATGAATACAAATAGCTTGATTTGGCTTATAGAATTGATTAATTCTAGCATTGAGTTCAAAGCAGCGGTCATATGTGCGCTCATACGAGCCGCGCAATCTTTATGAACTTTAACAAAGATCTTCTTCATCGTCATAAAGAAGAATCTTTCATTATCGTACCAAAGTACTTAGCATTGTAGCAAAATGCAAACGTTAAATTGACTTACCCCAGAATATTACAGAATCAATCATGTGTGATTATATACATGATGCTTTATTAAACAAAATACAAAAACAAACGTTAAACACAAAACAGACAGACTTAATGGAGAGTGAGAGAGAGAGATGTCTGAGAGAGAGAGAGAGAGAGAGGGAGGAAGGAAACGACATTCCTACAGACCATTAAACTTTTGAGAAAACCAGCATGGAAATTCACCTCTTAAGAGGGGCAGATAAGCTTTAAACGCATTTAGAGTTCGTAAATGATACTTGCATTGGGTTTCCCGTGTGTGCGGAGTTATCAAGCCTTGCATTGAGAGAGTTGCTTTGGTTGGATGCTGGTTTGTTTCTTGGGTCCTTTGTTTGAATCGAGGGAGATTCAAATGGCTGTTTGTCTGAAGGTGCGGTCGAGCTCCCTTGCATGGCCGAAGGCCCTGTTCCCACAGGAGCAAGGATGTGCAGGAAGGCAGGAAAAGGGTTCAGGAGAGAGAGATGTTTGGATCTCAGGGGTCTTTGTAGAAATATAGGGACACTCCCACACCTTGGATGGGGAGCCAATCGCTGGCTTGGAAGTGCATGCTGGGAAATTTCCTTTTGTCTCTGTTCAACCTAATTTGCATCGTTTATGATCCTGTTGGAGTTTCTCAGTCAGAGTTTGATGCAACAATGATAGAAATTAAAAAAATGCATTTCAGCATTAAACAAAATACAAGTTCGGAAAGTGAAGGCTGAACGAATTCAAATGATACAAATGAAGTATTCAAATGAATCGAATTCAAATGAAGAAAGGTAGAAAGACATAAAGAGGGTGATCTCTTTTAAACAAGGTTATACATATTTAAACGTCTAAATGCACTACCTAAAATAACTAAAAAGACTACAACATGGAGGGCATGCATAGATACATCAGGAAATATAAACAGGATTGAGATGGCTGAGGATGAGTTTACATAGAGTATGTAGGCATTTTTGTATATCCCATATGCGTGTGTGTGTGTGTTCATTCTGTGAACACACACACACAAAACAAAGGGTTTTATGGCCCCCAGAGCCCTAAAATGACTGTCTCTGTAGACAGAGCAGCATTCTTAGCCTTCAAGTGTCACTCTGTGTTAATTCAAAAGTCACAATCAGATGTTTGTTTTTGATCGATCAATTTGAGATCGTCCAGACGTTACACCCCACAGCCTCTTCGGGACCTATGTCAAGGCAGTGGGTGCACTCAGCTGCATTTAGAACTTATATACTGTGCAGCCCTGGGCCCAGGTCTCAAGCCAACTCTGGTCCGAGGACTGATGGGCAGGCTGTAAGGTGGGTACCGCCTCTTGTGCGCCTCCTCCCTTGTGGGGTAGGTTGCAGAGATGGTGGGAAGCCCAGTGGAGGAGAAAGCTACACTGGGAAGCAGCCTGGAGCAAGCATAGAGATTCACACCCTGGTGGCTCAGGGGCTAATTAAAACAAAGCATAGAACGCTGCTAGACCTTCTCACATTCGAGGGTCGTTATGTGAGTTCTTTGCCATCAGAACGCGGTAAGATAAACTTTGTGTCTAAGGCAACTCCGGGGCGTCACTTAGTTAGGGGGTGAGTGTCGTTTAGGCTCCTCCTTAGCCAGAGGCTCCCTTTGGCTGTGGTAGCCTCCGCTCTCCCTCCTCTAGACTTGGCCATCCCAGTGCAAAGGCATCTGCCCTTAAAAAAGCTGGTTGCTCCATTCATCACACAGATTTAGTTTCTTCGAACGTAATTCAGAAGAACTGCCCCGGTAACGATCTGTGTGTGTGTTCTTTCTGTAGTGAGAATGGTGTGTAGAGAGAAATGCACTGCCCACTCAAGGTCACCTAGCAAAGGTGAGCGGTGTTTGGCCTCTCCTTGGTAGAAGAGTATAGCTTCCTATGAGGCCCCGCAACACGGAGTGCCTGGGCAGCATGTAGACTCTGGGTCCTTCCTAGCAAGAAGCCCTTACAAATGTTCTGAGAACGCAGCACTCTGGCCTCTTCTCGGCTTCAGAGAGCCATTGTGTAGGCCTGACATGCTGCGGTGAGACAAGCACTACAATAGGCCTCCTCTCATCAAGAGTTAACCCCTACGGCCTTGCTCGTAGGAGCCCCAAGTGTACTTGCTTGAGAGATCTAACAATGTAAAAGAGGAGTGAGCGCCAGATTGGTCCTTGGAGCTCCTCAGAAGTAGCTCCTTTGAACCAAGTTTTACCCCCTAGAGAGTTGTTAGGCCTTCTCTCATATAAACTAAATCTAAATGATGCCTCCATTCTTGGTAATCAGAGTTATAGTGCTTTTCTGTGAAAGACACACCAAACCGAGCTCGTTAGAACTCTAAGTTGTCCTCTCACGCGAGTTACACCTAAATAGGTCAAGCTTCTGTTCCCCTATGCTCCTCCAGGTGTAACTTTGCGAGTTCGAGACTGTTTTAGCCTCCTCGCATCTGCCTAGGGTCGGGAGAGCTATTATTCCAAATCCTTGCTCTCAGAGCTCACTACGACTAAGCTTCCTTACCGTGGCGTAGCAGGCCTAGTAGTAGAATGACATGTTTTTTGTTTAAAATAAAATGTAATATTGTACTTCAGTCAACATAAACATAATCGTTACACAATCTTCATTCCTTCTCAGTCCTTATATAAAATCCTGCATGCATCACATGCTACATTGGAAACCCTTTTGCATCAGTGGAACAAATGTACGGCCAAATATATCTCATCCCATGTATCTACTCAGCACACATGTACAGACACACCCTGACTTCACAAAACACATTAAACAAATAATTATGAATATTAAAAAAAGAATAATAATACTGAAAATAGCATTCATAAAATGTTTGTCTTCTGTTGTGTTTCTTATCAGAATAATTGTTTTTCTATGCTGTATAGTTGAGATAAATTAAATTAGTTTGCTGTTTGTGTCTTTTATTGTATTTTTCAGGTTTCAGTTCAGTGGTGATGAAAAAATGAAGATGTCTGCAGTAACATTTCTGCTGAATCTCACTGTTGCTGCAGTAAAATACGACACAAGATTCTTTGTTCTGCTGTCATTGGTGTGCAGTTACAAAGCCTTCCCTTTTGAGGAAGAGGGGGAGGATTATGATGATTTTGATCAGAGTGATTTCCTGCTGGATCTTTGCTCACACGTGAAGAACTATGAGACTCAAACAGGCTGGAGTTTTCTTCCAGCATTACAGTCAGTTTTCCAGTCACCTGATGTCTGGTCCATAGATGTCTCACAGAGAAAGACCTCCATCCTCCTGGAAGTGCTGAAACTACAGAGAGAGAAGAAACCAGTAGATCTGAAAGGACATTCAGGGGAAGCAAGTGAAGTGATTAATTTTCTTCACTGTCTACCCTTCATCTCACAACTCAGGTAAGATACTAAATAGCCTCTTGTACATCACTTAAAAAATTGAAGTAGATTTCTGTGTATTAAATGGATCGTAAATAACAAAAAAATTATTATTCCCTGATCTTTTAAAAAAAGGAGTTTGATTGATACAGTGTAACTCAATAATAAAACAGGAGGATTGTCGTTACATTTACATGTACATTTATTCATGTGGCAGAGGCTTTTACCCAAAGCAACTTACAACTTGAGGAATACAGAAATCAATGTATCCAGAAGAGGCAAAAGTACACAAGAGTGCTCACAATACAAAGTTTTGAACATTGCTTAAAGTAGTATTGTTCTACCAGCAAGGAACAGTAAACGAAAATATTCTTGAAAGTGATTTTGAGCCTCTCTCTGATGGTCCCACAAGTCGTCACTCATTGATCAATTGAAGGTTTCTGGTCGGTGTATAGATTTGTATTAGCGACTGCAAGTAAGAGGTGCTGAGCCTGTATTAGCTCTGTGAGCAAGTTGTCAGTGTTTTGAATTTTATGCGAGCTGCAAGTGGGAGCCAGTGCAGAGAGATGAAGAGTAGAGTGACGTGGGTCCCTCTACTTGTAGGGGTTTGATTGCACTAGAAGTAAGTCTGGCCAGAAGAGCATTACAATAATCAAGCCTGGAAATGACCATGGCCTGCACCTCATTAGTCAGCATATCACAGTCGGTGTCAGTCATCAACATCACCATCTGTTTTGTGTTATCTTGGAGTCATACAATATAACAAGGCTATTTTTTACAATAAACTGCATCATTTAAATATAATTATGTGAATATGAATAATTAATTATGAACGTCACTTTAGCAAATACAGTCCTTTTGAAGTAGACTTCATATATATTTGATTTGCAATGGTTATGTTGTCAAGTCATCTAGTGCTTTATACAAAACAGATAGTTTCAAAGCAGCTTTCCTGTAACAAACAAGAAAGTAATGGTCAATGATGCAACAAAATTCAATTTAGCTGTAAAGCAGCTCTGAAATTCTCATTATTCAGCTGAAGTCACTTCAGTGTTTATTCAGTTCAATAACTGTGAAAAGTTCACAAATTCTGAAATTAGTTAATCTATAAAGTAGCTCTGGAGAAAGCAGTGATGTCATCGTCCAGCTCAGTTCAGTTCTCATCCAATAATGGCAGAACATTCATTAATGAAAATGAAGTGAAAATTAAATTAAATGAAGTGACAGTGTCAGAAATCAATGGTTTTGTGGTAGACAAATATTCAGAAAGTTCAAGCAGAACACATGGGCTAAAAAAATCTTCATTCCGGAACGTGATAAGTTTGTTTTTTCATTATAATATTTGTGTCTATACCCGAGTTTGTTATAAAATTATTACACAATGTTTATATGTTTTTTATACGTGAAGAACTCTGCAACCAATGAGAGAAAATGTGTGTGAATGCGTGTCGCGGGTCTATGACGTCATGAACAGAGCATAAAAGGTGCACCGGAACCCGGAAGCGACAGCTTTGAGTGTTCTCAGCGTGCTGTGTGTCGAGAGTGTGTGTGTGTGTTTGCTCGATTATTTCTCACCAAGCTAGTTTAAAAAGTCAGGGATTTCTAGTAGTGTGAAAATGGCGGAACAGGTCTTCAAACCGTGTATTTTTCCCTGCCCACGTTTTATCACGGGTAGGGATACACACAACCTGTGTGTGGCCTGTTTGGGAGTGGAGCACGCTCGGTCAGCGCTCGAGGGCGACGGCTGGGAGGACTGCGAGAGGTTCTCGTTGCATACGTTTCGCTCCCGCCTGGCTGTTTTTGATGATGCCGCTCAAGCTTGCATTCCCCAAGGCTTCAGACCTGCTGCAGCTGAGGCTCAGCGGCATTCGCATTCATGGGGTTCGCAAATGGATCTCTCAGTGGGGCTTAAGACGGGTCTCCCCCTTTCTCAGCCTTCATGGGACGAATCAGGTCCCAGTCGGGATCCAGGAGCATGCGCCGTAGGCGCTGTTTCTCCCGACCAAACTGGGACATTGGTGCTGACTCTTTCCAGCTCTGATGAGGTGGATGTGGTCAGTGTTGTTCCGGCTGAGGAGGATTCGGCACCCTCCTCTCCGGCATTCGAGGAGCTAATCGAAGTTGTGGCACGAGCGGTATCCCTTCTGGAAATCGACTGGCCGGCAGAGACAAGGGACACTCTTCCTAAGAAAAGCAAGATGGACGAGCGCTACCTGCCAGCTCACATCACGCCACAGCGCCGGGCCCTGCCTTTCTTCCGCGATCTCCATACTGAGGTGTCGAGATCTTGGAGAAGGCCAGCCTCCGACAGAGTTCATACACCGCATAGTGTGATGTATGCTACTCTCGTCGGGGCTCAGCCCTACGGCTACGGAGGGATGCCGAAAGTGGACGAGACTCGCACCTCAGTCGGCATCCCCTCTTAAGCCCCCGGTGCCCCCCACCAAGCCGATCCGGGTCACATCGTCGCTGGTGGGGAAAGCATACTCCGCCTCTAGCCAGGCTGCAGCGTGCTTACACAAAGCTTCGGCACTGCTGCAGGCCTATCAGGTAGAGTTGCTTGGGGACCTTGACCAGGGCGGCGGCATTGGCGCAGCCTCAGAGCTCCTCACACAGAGCCGCTCAAAAAGAGTGTCAATACTCGTTTACCTGCCCATAAATCTGGGAAGTCGGGCCGACACTCTCGCACTCAGCCTTCTGGCAAGAGGAACAATCTGAGGGTCGTCCTTGACGCCAGGAAGAGCAAGAGCAAGAGCAAGAGCAAGAGCAAGAGCAAGCGGCCCCGAGGCCAGAGTAAGGCCACAACCACGCATAGTTCTCTCATCTGCAGTCCCTGAGGGAGGCTGCTCTGGGAGAGTCTTCCCCTCCGAGGAGGGTTCTAGAGCCTTGCATCCAGGTGTTTTCCTGAAGCCCGGCCCTGTGGTGGCATTGCTCGTAATACCAGAGGCCAGCCTTGAGAGGCTGGTTCCCCTAGTAGAGTCTCAGGCCGCGTGGTTGCGTCTGCCGGGCATCTTTCAATGGGTCCAGCGCACAGTATCCAACGGGTACTCTATTCAGTTCGGGGCTTCTCCACCCCGCTTCTCAGGGGTTCTACCCACCGTGGTAGGCCCCTAGCAGGCTCTGGTCATGGAACAAGACACTCTGCTGGGGAATGGGGCCATCGAGTATGTACCCCTCGCAGAAGGAGTGTCTGCGGTTCACAGCTGGCACTTCTTTGTTACCGAGGAGGATGGAGGGCCATTCTGGATTTGCGCCTTGTCATTCGCACAGGTATGCGTCTCAAGCTCTAAATTCTGACGCTCTAACAGATCGTGACTCAAATCAGGTTCGAGGACTGGTTCGTCACAATAGATCTCAAGGAGGCATATTTCCACATCTCCATCCTTCCACAACACAGGAAGTACCTACGGTTCACCTTTTGGGGGGAGGCGTACCCATACCGCGTGCTTCCCTTCAGCCTAACTCTGTCGCCCCTTACCTTCATGAAGAAACTTGATGCAGCTCTTGCTCCACTATGCTCTCGAGGCATTTGTGTCCTAAATTATGTTGACGACTTGAAACCCAGTCGCCACTACTAGCTTGCACACATGAAGGAGCTGGGGTTAAGGCTGAACACCAGGAAGTGTGTGCTTTCTCTGTTTTGGAGAACCACTTTCTTGGGTGTCCTTCTGGACTCAGTGGCCATGTCAGCTCGTGACTCCCCAGGGCGCATCCAGGCCATTTGTTCAAGAGTGTCAAGAGTATCTAAATAGGCCAATCACTCACTGCCAAAAACTTCCAGAGAGTGTTCGGGCTCATGGCAGCGGCTTCCGGTGTCTTCTCGCTCGGCCGGCTGTACGTGAGGCCCCTGCACTGGTGGCTCAAAACCAGGGGGTTGTTCCCGAGGGGCAACTTTTTCCACACAATCAGGGTCACGACGCGGTGCCTACGCGCCCTGGGTATGTGGAGAATTCCTGGTTCCGGGGAGCAGACATCCTATCGAGACACGGGCCGAGGCCCAGGGGAATTACAGCTCCACCCCGAAGTGGCAGATCTGGGAGAAGTATGGTCAGGCACAGGTGCGCCTGTATATCTCTGTAGAGAACTCCCATTGCCCTCTGGGGTTCTTTCTAATGCACCCAGCTCCTTCAAGTCTGGGTGCCATGGTACACTCATGGCAGAGGCTGCGTCTGTACGCCTTTCCCCCGATCGCTCTGCTCCCGGGATTTCTGTCAAGAGTTCTCCAGGACAGGGTTCATCTCACACTGGTGGCCCCGTGTTGGTCGGGCAGAGTGTGGTTTTCGAACCTTGCGTCCCTCCTTGTCGGAGTCCCCCAGGAGATTCCTGTCAGGAGGGACCTTCTGTCCCAGATCTGTGGAGACTTTGGGCCTGGCCCCTGAGGGGGCCCAGCTCCTAGACTTGGGTCTCTCAACTGAGGTTGTTGAGACCATTCTCCATTCCAGAGCTCCCTCCACAAGGAAACTGTACACCCTGAAGTGGAAGCTCAGCTTTTCAACTGTACACCCTGAAGACAGCAGCTCCAGGTGTTGGAAGTCATCTGGAGTGCTGTATCTGAGACTAGAGCAGTGGCTGCTAGAACCATAGGGGTTTACTCCGAGGAGTACCCCATATCCACACTATTAAGGTCACGGGGCCTGTCTACGCACCTTCTATAGTGTGGGGACTCTGGTTCTAGGACCTGTATCGGAGCTCCGTGTCATGACGGATGCATCCTCTATGGGCAGGAGTGGTCCTGATGGGTCACTCCACTCAAACAGAGCATCCTTACCCGTTATCCTTCCCTAAAAAGCGAGGTTCAGGCCGACGATCTCAAGCTGGCGATTCCTCTCAGTCTCCGCCGCCGGCGGACCGTTTAGGGGGGTCGCCCCTCCCAGACTGTCGCTACCCGCTACCATCCCTTATTGGTCGGGATGACACTCTAAAGCTCAGCCCCTGGGTGTGGGGCTGGATCTGAGGACCGCCCCCTCTGCTAGTTGGCTATGAGCGGAGGTCCTGACACCGAGGTGTCCGACCTCACTTTGGCGATTCCCCTCGGTCTCCGCCACCGGCGGACCGTTTAGGGGGTCACCCCTCCCAGGCTGTCGCTACTCGCTACCATCCCTTAACACCGGATGGTAGGGCCGAGATTCCTAAGCCTTCGGCACAGGGCTGGATCTGAGGACCTCCCTTTCTGCTTTAGCAGCAGGAGATTATCTCCCTTTGGCGAGTCTCGGATAGTGTATCTACGCTTACCTGAGGTCTCCCTTTGGGTAAAAAAAAAAAAAATAGCTGACAACTTGGCCATCTGCTTGTTGTCCTTAATCCGGCAACATTGCAGAGGTCACCTGTCAGTTGGGAGTAGGCATCCTGTCGAGGCAGGTGCCTAGGGTAATGGGGCTCCCTCAGTTCTCTGAGGGTTTCTCTTCCTCTTCCAGACCTGCTCCGGCTGGTTTCGAGGTTCAGACGTCGCCGAGGCAACGTCTGTATTATTCCCCTTTCGCCCTGCTCCCGGGAGTTCTGGAGCTGATACGTTCGGTCCCTGAGGGGGCCTGGCGCATAGTTCTGGTCTCGCAACCGAGGTTGCCAAGACTGCTCTCCCCTCCAAAGACTCCACCACAAGGAAACCGTTTATCCCTTCGGCTGTTTCCTGCGGGACAGTGTTGCTCAGGGCTTCTTCGCCCGAGAGGTTTATGTGGCTGCTCTGCTTACCTCATACCTCCGGGGGACTCGCCCTCGGTCCCGGTTTCCTCTGTGGCTAGAGGTTCTGTCCTCTCCCCCCTTGGTGATCATGGCCAGGATTTAAGAACAAGGTCATCCCAGTGTGAGCACTGCATTCTATGTCCACCAAGATCCTCCTGTGGCATGGGTCCGACCCATCCTCGAGTTGGTCCCGGCCTCTATCTGGGCAGGGGGATAGCTGAGGCTATCTTTCTCGCCTGGAGTCGGCTGGACTGTCTCTTCTGAGCGACCAGACTCACTCCACTCGGGGCATGGCTGCTTCCAAGGCTTCCTTCTGAGTTTCCTTGGCTGATGTCTGTGATGCGGCTGGCTGGTCCTCGCCGCACACATTCATGAGGGTTTATCATCTTGACCTCTCTCCGCCTTCGGAACGAGGGTGCTCGTAGCGAGCTGCGACACTCCTACGGCCAGCATCATTGAGGTGGCGTGGGCATATCGTTCCCCTAGCGCTTTTGACGCAGCTCGAGTTCCCATGAAAGGGAACGTCTCGGGTTACGTATGTAACCCTGGTTCCCTGAAGGGGAACGAGACGCTGCGTCTCAGCCTCAGCTCCTTGCGCCTCCGGGGCCACTTCAGACAATCAAGCTGTTGTTCCGGGTTCCGGTGCCCCCTTTTATGACGTGGTTCATGACGTCACCGACCCGCACATGCATTCACACGCATTTGTTTCATAGTACTTCAGAAGACTATGGCCAGGCATTTCCCCTAGCGCTTTTGACGCAGCGTCTCGTTCCCCTTCAGGGAACCAGGGTTACATACGTAACCCGAGACGTTACCACTAATGTGGCTTGGTCTATCAGCTGCAGGCCTTCTGCCCTCCCCCCTTTGACAATCATGAACTGGAGTACAAGAACAAGGTCCGTCCAGTTCGCGCACTGGACCATAACGTCTTCAGGACTGCCTCCTGGTGTAAGTCGGAACAACTGTTCGTTTCCTTTGGGGCACCTAAGGGGGCACCAGCATCTAAGCAAACTCTGAGCCGATGGATAGTCAAGGCTATCTATCTGGCTTACGAGTCATCCGGACATCCCTCTCCTATGAGAGTCCGGGCCCACTCCACTTGGAGCGTGGCTTCTTCCAAGGCCTTCCTTGCAGGGATTTCCTTGGCTGATGTCTGTGCCGCAGCTGGCTGGTCCTCACCGCACACATTTATGAACATAGTGTTCCCCTAGCGCTTTGACACAGCTCGAGTTCCCACGTAACGTCTGGGTTACGTATATAACCTTGGTTCCCTGAAGGTGGAACAAGACGTTGCGTCTCGGCCTCAGCTCTTTGCGCCTCTGGGCCCGCTTCAGACACTCTTTCAAACTGTCGTTTCTGGGATCCGGCGCACCTTTTATGCTCAGTTCATGACGTCACTGACCTGCAACGCACATTCACATGCATTTTCTCTCATTGGTTGCACAGTTCTTCATGTGACTGACATCAAGGCATTTCCCCTAGCGCTTTGACGCAGCTCAAGTTCCCCTTCAGGGAACCAAGGTTACATACATAACCGAGACGTTTTGTTTTCTGTATAGTTGATTTATAAAGGATAATAATAATAATAATTCATTACATTTATATAGCGCTTTATCAAAGTCTCTCAAAGTCGCTTTACATGGAAGGGGGAATCTCCTCAACCGCCACTAGAGTGCAGCATCCACCTGGATGATGCGACGGCAGCCATATTGCGCCAGAACGCACACCACAAACTAGCTTTATTGGTGGAGAGGGGACAGAGTGATGATGCAGCCAATCAGAGGAAGGGGATGGTTAGGAAGCCATGATGGACATATTTGACCAGAATGCCGGGTTTAACCACAGAGAGTCAGGACCTCGGTTTATTGTCGCATCCGAATGACAGAGCTCATTTCAGTACAGTGTCCCCGTCACTATACTGGGGCAGTAGGACTCACATAGACCAGAGGGTGAGCACCCCCTGCTGGCCTCCTAACACCACTTCCAGCAGCAATCAATCAGTCTCCCATCCAGGAAACGACCACACACATCCCCGCTTAGCTTTTGTGAGCAACCAGTCGTAGGCTACAGGGTGAAATTGCTGCCTCCAAATTCATTTGATTAGATTAATTAAAGGATGTATGTTGTGATAAATTAATTGGATGCTTGATTCTCTCTGTTTTTCAGGTTTTGGTTCAGTGATGATGAAGAAATGAAAATGTCTGCAGTCAAATTTCTGCTGAATCTCATTGTTACTGCAGTAGAAAATGACACAGTTACAGGAACAAGATTCTCTGTTCTGCTGTCATCAGTGTGCAGTTACAAAACCTTCCCTTTTGATGAAGAGTGGGATGATTTTGATGATTTTAAACGGAGTGATTTCCTGTTGGATCTTTACTCACATGTGAAGAACTATGAGACTCAAACAGGCAGGAGCTTTCTTCCAGCATTACAGTCAGTTTTCCAGTCACCTGATGTCTGGATCATAGATCTTTCACACAGAAAGACCTTCATCCTCCTGGAAGTGCTGAAACTACAGACAGAGAAGAAACCAGTAGAGCTGAGTGGATATTCAGAGGAAGAGAGTGAAATGATGAGTTTCCTTCAGTGTCTGCCCTACATCTCACAGCTGAGGTACATGAACTTTTGGAAATTCACTTTCAACCTCATCAATTAAACTTGCTTTACTGTATTTTGAATTTGTATGTATCATATTCTGTCATTTATTTATATACTTATATGTATGTATGTATGTTTTATATTACTAGTGCTTTAAATCGTCTTTATTCTTTCTTTTAAATCAATTCATCAGTGTTTATAACAAAGAAGACTTTAACTGGCATTTAAACACAAATACAGTGTTTTTGAGTGTTTATCATTATAAGAGTTCTGTGAAATGTCTATTCATATACATTTTTCTTTTGGAAACAGGTTTGATTATCCAAATATCAGTCTTTCAGTGCAGTTTCTTCTGAAACTCTTCATTAAAGCAGCAGACACTGAAACACAGACAGGAGAGCAGATGCTGAAACTGTTATCATCAGTCTGTGCCTACAGATCTTTTCCTTATGAAAGGACTGACAGAAATAAAAAGAGTGATTTCCTGCTGGATCTTTACTCACATGTGAAGAACTATGAGACTCAAAAAGGCAGGAGTTTCCTTCCAGCATTACAGTCAGTTTTCCAGTTACCTGATGTCTGGTCCATAGATGTCTCACAGAGAAAGACCTCCATCCTCCTGGAAGTGCTAAAACTCCAGACAGTGAAGAAACCAGTAGATCTGAAAGGACATTCAGGGGAAGCAAGGGAAGTGATTAATTTTCTTCACTGTCTTCCCTTCATCTCACAACTCAGGTAAGATACTACATAGCCTCTTGTACATAACTTAAAAAATTGGAGTAGATTTCTCTGTATTAAATGGATCATAAATAACAAAAAATATATATAATTCTCTGATCTTTTAAAAAAAGGAGTTTGATTGATACAGTGTAACTCAATAATAAAACAGGAGGATTGTCGTTACATTTACATGTACATTTCATGTGGCAGAGGCTTTTACCCAAAGCAACTTACAACTTGAGGAATACAGAAAGCAATGTATCCAGAAGAGGCAAAAGTACACAAGAGTGCTCACAATACAAAGTTTTGAACATTGCTTAAAGTAGTATAAGCCTGGAGACTAGGGGACAAGGGAAAGTGAAAGCAAGACAAGCAAGGTTTTTTTTTCTGTGTGTGTCATCTAGACAGGGAGATTGTTCTACCAGCAAGGAACAGTAAACGAAAATATTCTTGAAAGTGATTTTGAGCCTCTCTCTGATGGTCCCACAAGTCGTCACTCATTGATCAATTGAAGGTTTCTGGTCGGTGTATAGATTTGTATTAGCGACTGCAAGTAAGAGGTGCTGAGCCTGTATTAGCTCTGTGAGCAAGTGTCAGTGTTTTGAATTTGATGCGAGCTGCAAGTGGGAGCCAGTGCAGAGAGATGAAGAGTGGAGTGACATGGGTCCTTTTGGGTTCATTGAAAACCAGACGAGCTGCGGCATTCTGGTTCAGTTGTAGGGGTTTGATTGCACTAGAAGTAAGTCTGGCCAGAAGAGCATTACAATAATCAAGCCTGGAAATGACCATGGCCTGCACCTCATTAGTCAGCATATCACTGTCGGTGTCAGTCACCAACATTACCATCTGTTTTGTGCTATCTTGGAGAAAGGGACACAGAAAGTTCAAGCAGAACACATGGGCTAAAAAAAACTTCATTCCGGAACGTGATAAGTTTGCTTTTTCATTCTAATATTTGTGTCTATACCTGAGTTTGTTATAAAACTATTACACAATATTTACCGTATTTTCCCGCATATATCCCGCGGATTATACCAGATTTTACAAACCCCGCAGGGGGGGTGCGGGATATATAAGGGTGCGGACTATATCGCCATTTTTTTACACATAACAATATTTCAATATAAAAAAAATTGCGGTATTTTCGTTCTGTTTTTCTTTCATGCACGGGTTGTCTGGCCTCTGTACTGTCAGTCTTACAGCTGGCGCTGATAGGCTGTCTGACCTGTCAATCATGCAAGAAGACGTGATTGGCTGTCTATCACTCTGATATCTGGCTCTGATAGGCTTTCTGACCTGTCAATCATGCAAGACGACGTGATTGGCTGTGCTGCTATGATAGCGTGCTCTTCTCATCCGATCAACACGCTTTCAAGGGGACGAGCAAAGGGACGTGCACAGCGCAGCGCGGAGAGGGAGAAGGAGAGGGAGAAGGAGAGACTAATTTGCAGAGAGGGCTTTGGAGAGAGACTACTTTGCTCTTTCTTTTTCTTCTGATTTTGACTTGTTTGTTTTCTTATTGTGTGAATTTCACGCACAAGCACTGTGTAATGAGCCTGAACAGTTATAATAATTGACATCATGCGAGCAACATTCGAAATTCGAATCGTGAACTTCACAAAAAAAATCATCATGGGTGCGGGATATCTGAGGGTGCGGATTATACCAACAATTTTTTACACAAACCCCCAAAACCCGCGGGATATATGAGGGTGCGGATTATCTGCGTCTGCGGATTATATGCGGGAAAATACGGTATATGCTTTTGAGGACAGACTTTACACTTCATGAATGTGTAAATTAACTTAATTATTCATACATAGAATTAGTTCCCTTTTATGGGAACTCGAGCTGTGTCAAAGCGCTAGGGAAAATGCCTTGATATCAGTCACGTGAAGAACTGTGCAACCAATGAGAGAAAATGCGTGTGAGTAAGTGGGTCAGTGACATCATGAACAGTGCATAAAAGGTGCGCCGGAACCCGGAAGCGACAGCTTTGAGTGTCTTCAGCGTGCTGTGTGTCGAGAGTGTGTGTGTGTGTTTGCTCGATTATTTCTCACCAAGCTAGTTTAAATAGTCAGGGATTTCTAGTAGTGTGAGAATGGCGGAACAGGTCTTCAAACCGTGTGCTTTTCCCTGCCCACGTTTTATCACAGGTAGGGATACACACAATTTGTGCGTGGCCTGTTTGGGAGCTGAGCACGCTCGTTCAGCGCTCGAGGGCTATGGCTGCAAGGATTGCGAGAGGTTCTCGTTGCATACGTTTCGCTCCTGCCTGACTGGTTTTGATGATGGCACTCAGGCTCGTGTTCCCCAAGGCTTTGGACCCGCTGCAGCTGAGGCTCAGCGGCGTTCGCATTCATGGGGTTCGCAAATCGATCTCTCAGTGGGGCTTGAGACCCGTGTCCCTCTTTCTCAGCCTTCATGGGATGAATCCGGCTCTGAGGTGCTCCGTGGTCAGCATTGTTCCGGCTGAGGAGGATTCGCCACCCTCCTCTCGGTCTCCCATCTGGAAATCGACTGGCCGGCAGAGACAAGGGACATTCGTCCTAAGAAAAGCAAGATGGACTAGCGCTACCTGCCAGCTCGCGTCACGCCACAGCGCCGGCCCCTGCCTTTCTTCCGCGATCTCCATACTGAGGTGTTGAGATCTTGGAGAAGGCCAGCCTCCGACAGAGTTCATACACCGCATAGTGTGATGCATGCTACTCTTGTCTGGGCTCAGCCCTACGGCTACGGAGAGATGCCGAAAGTGGACGAGGCTCTTGCGGGATACCTCGCGCCTCAGTCGGCATCCTCTCTTAAGCCCCCGGCGCTCCCCACCAAGCCGATGTGGGTCATATCGTTGCTGGTGGGAAAAGCATACTCCGCCTCTAGCCAGGCTGCAGCGTGCTTACACAAAGCTTCGGCATTGCTGCAGGCCTATCAGGTGGAGTTGCTTGGGGACCTCGACCAGGGTGGCGGCATTGGCGCAGCCTCAGAGCTCCTCACACAGAGCCGCTCAAAAAGAGAGTGTCACTACCCGTTTACCTCCCCATAAAACCGGGAAGCCGGGACGACACTCTGGCGCTCAGCCTTCTGGCAAGAGGACCAATCTGAGGGTCGTCCTTGATGCCAAGAAGAGAAAGAGCAAGCGGCCACGAATGCCAGAGTCAGGCTGCAAACAGGCGAGTTCTCCCAGCTGCAGTCCCTGAGGGAGGCTGCTCTGGGAGAGTTGCCCCCTCCGAGGAGGGTTCTAGAGCATTCCACCCAGGCGTTTTCCGGAAGCCCCGGCCCTGTGGTGGCATTGCTCGCAGTACCAGAGGCCAGCCTCGAGAGGCTGGTTCCCCTAGTAGAGTCTCAGGCCGCGTAGTCGCGTCTACCGGGCGTCTCTCAATGGGTCCTGCGCACAGTATCCAACGGGTACTCCATTCAGTTCGGGGCTTCTCCATCCTGCTTCTCAGGGGTTCTATCCACCGTGGTAGGCCCCTAGCAGGCTCTGGTCATGGAACAAGAAGTAGACACTCAACTGGGGAAAGGGGCTATCGAGTATGTACCCCTCGCAGACAGAGTGTCCGCGGTTCACAGCCGGCACTTCTTTGTTCCCGGGAAGGATGGAGGGCCATTCTGGATTTGTGCTTGTCAATTGCACAGGTATGCGTCTCAAGCTCTAAATGCTGATGCTCTAACAGACCGTGACTCCAATCAGGTCCGAGAACTGGTTCGTCACGATCGATCTCAAGGACGCATATTTCCACATCTCCATCCTTCGACAACATAGGAAGTACCTACGGTTCACCTTTTGGGGGGAGGCGTACCCATACCGCGTGCTTCCCTTCGTTCTAGCTCTTTCGCCCCGCACCTTCAAAAAGGTAGTGGATGCAGCTCCACTACGCTCTCGAGGCATTTGTGTCCTCAATTATGTTGACGACTGGAAAACCTAGTCGCCGCTACTAGGCTCACATGAAGGAGCTGGGGTTAAGGCTGAACACCAGGAAGTGTGTGCTTTCTCTGTTTCTGAGAACCACTTTCTTGGGTGTCCTTCGGGACTCAGTGGCCATGTCAGCTCGGGTCTCCACCGGGCGCATCCAGGCCATTCATTCAGCCGTCAAGAGTATCTAAATATGCCAATCACTCACTGCCAAAAACTTCCAGAGAGTGTTTGGGGCTCATGGCAGCGGCTGGGAGTGTCTTCCCTCTCGGCCTGCTGTACGTGAGGCCCCTGCAAAACCAGGTTGCTCAAAACCAGGGGGTTGTTCCCGAGGGGCAACTTTTTCCGCACAATCAGGGTCACGAGGCGGTGCCTACATGCCCTGGGTATGTTGAAGAATTCCTTGTTCCGGGGAGCAGACATCCTGTCAAGACACGGGCCAAGGCCCGGGGAATTACAGCTCCACCCCGAAGTGGTGGAGCAGATCTGGGAGAAGTACGGTCAGGCATAGGTGCGCCTGTATGTCTCCACAGAGAACTCCCATTGCCCTCTGGGGTTCTTTCTAATGCACCCAGCTCCTCCAAGTCTGGGTGCCACGGTACACTCATGGCCGAGGGTGCGTCTGTACGCCTTTCCCCCGATCGCTCTGCTCCCGGGAGTTCTGGCAAGAGTTCTGCAGGACTGGGTTCGTCTCACACTGGTGGCCCCGTGCTGGTCGGGCAGAGTGTGGTTTTCGAACATTGTGTCCCTCCTCGGCGGAGTCCCCTGGGAGATTCCTGTCAGGAGGGACCTTCTGTCCCACGCAGAGGGTTACATACGTCACCCCTGCCCAGAGCTGTGGAGACTTTGGCCTGGCCACTGAGGGGGCCCAGCTCCTAGACTCGGGTCTCTCAACTGAGGTTGTTGAGACCATTCTCCATTCCAGAGCTCCCTCCACAAGGAAACTGTACGCCCTGAAGTGGAAGCTCTTCACTTCCTGGTGTAGCGAGAGGCATCATTACCTCCCTTAAGAGTGTAGGGGACTGTGGTGGAAAAATCTTTTATCAGTTCTGAATAAGAGACAAATATCCCAATTGTAATTTAAAAAGGTTTATTTTCTTGCAAGAAAAGGCCACAGTCATACAGACATCTGAAGCTTCCCTGCAGAGTGTGACAAAGAAGGGAGGGCCGCTTCGACACTTATATCTCTAGTCAAGGCAAAAGACTCAGTTGTAATTTTCCATTCCTTATCAGGAACACATTACCTCTCTATACTACACACCATATGTGTTTTAGATTCTACAGAATAGGAAATACCATTAATGTCACACAATAATCAATAATGCCAAGAAAACAAAATATAATCATGGATATAAATGAAAAAGAAAACATGTCATTTATAAAATTCCATCACAATTCCCCTCTTTTTTATCATTCATTGATAACTACAAAAATAATATTCAGAATTTTAGTCCTTTCGTTACATCTATGCTCTGATCTTCATATAAATGATCACTCACAAAGTTACTGACCATTTTCTTACTGAGCTTTGAAAATTCCCTTTGAGAAGCAGAGCTGTTTACAGCCTCTCTTCTCCTTATTTAATTAATCAGTAATAATCAGACTACTCAGTTATTGTTTGCCATATTTTAGTCTTGAATTTGTGAAAGAAGAAATGCTAAGGCTGTTTTTGTAGGGATAGTCCCCTTGGTATAAGCAAGTAATTATATATATTCAGAATAGAAAATACACCATAATTTGATTAATTCATGTCAGTACAATCCTCACTTGTCTCATCATCATCTTGTCATTAAGTTGGCTTGAGAAAGCCAACTTAGTGATATTGTATCTAAACTTATTATTAAGTTGGCTTGAGAAAGCCAACTTAGTGATATTGTATCTAAACTTATTATTATTATTATTATTATTATTATTATTATTCTTCTTACCTAAAATTCTCAATGCATCTCCTCCTAGAGCTTTAAAGCTACAACCACTAAACTCTGCTCAGACTTCAGACCTGTTCTGACTTGAGTTGCTATCCCTTTTCAGACTGATCAGACTTATGATTTTTGATAAAACTGAAGATTAAAGTCATAAAATCTCCATAGACTTTCACTAATGAAGTGAAAACTGAATTTTAGATAGAGCGTCCACTCCATCTGTTGGTAACATCACAACATTACACCTGATATATAATACATTTCAATACAGTATGTGTGAACATGTCCATTCCAATGGGCATGCATTTTATTTTTTTAAATCCTGAAAAAAAACTTGCAGGTCTACAATCGATTTTTTACTTTAATTAGTAAGTTAAATCTCTCTATTTTACATACATAATATCACAAAATTACACCCCTGTCAGTGAGAGCACTGAAGTTTGAACGAATCAGAGCGCTGCAATTCAAAGCCTCAAAGCTTTTCAAAGACGCCATTACTGCCGGAGAGAGAGATCATAAACTCCTAAAATAGATTTATGTGAGAGAGTTTATGATCAAACGGAAATTGTTTCCGATTATCAAGTAACCGCTGCAGTGTGTTTGCTTGAAGATTTATGCACTTATATGGCCAAATTGTGACTCTCATTCGTGTTTACTCGGTGAAGGCTTCCCCCCGCTGATTACTATGGAAACGGCAACTCTCAATGAAGTTCAAACGCGCGTCCTCGCGCACTCGCGTCAGTTTATTTATAACTTATTCCTGAGTAAATATTACATTGCCTTGATTCCTTTATCTGCTATAATTGCCGTGTTGAACTGAAGTCTGACATGGCAGATCGATTCAATCTGAAAACTGCTTGAGATTAGAAAAACAGCATTACTATCCCCATTGTAATTGTGCAGGAATGATTTAAGAAATACTAATATTTAAGTTATTTTATTTCACATGAAGAAAGGCTTTATACACACACACACACACACACATATATACATATATATATATATATATATATATATATATATATATATATGTATATATATATATATATATATATATATATATATATACACATACATATCTATCTATACACACATTTATATAGTAAATAAATGTATAAAGGGCTCCATATATATGCAGTGGAACTGCAGTCTGTTTAGAAAGTGGTAAGACTATATTAATAATGCTTAATTACATCTTTAAAATAGAAATAAAACAAAGTGTTCACATGAGTGAAAACTGACCGTTAAAAGCCAAGGATGTAATTAAACCGTAAACATTTTTATAAACTAATTGCAATTTTCAACACTTTGGGGATCAAAAAGCATTGTTATTTATTTTTTGGTATTTCGTTACAACACTGATGATCCCTCATGATGAAAAAACTCCATGTATGTTCCCTAGATGCCATTTTGTGTACTAACCAAGTATTGCAACACTTCTGTAATCAATTAATTATTTACTCATGTTTATTACCAATGTAAATGTTGTTTATTTTAGATTTATATTTAATATTCATTATTATTCTTTGATATTTCAGACCACTCACTGTTCAGCTGAATCATCAATAACCTCCAGTCTCTGCGTCAACTGACTCTTGTGTTCTTTAAAACATTAAATCTCACTAGTGACTTGTTAAATAACATTCATTCTCGTCAGTGACATGTTAACTCATGTTAAATCTCACAAGCGACCTACGAATTAACAAATCTCACTAGCGAGATGTTAGTTCACACTAAATGTCAATAGCGTCTTGTTAATTAACGTTAAATCTTGCTAGCAACATGCTAGATCACGCAAATTCTCACTAGTGACATGCTAGATCATGCTAAATCTTGATAGCAACTTGTTAATTAACAATAAATCTTGCTACCAATATGCTAATTCAGCGAATTCTTGCCAGCAGCATGCTTATTTATGTTAAATGTTGCTAATGACTTCGGAATTCATTCTAAATCTTGCTAGCAACAAGATAATTAACATTAAATCTTGCTAGCAAAATTGATCATCAATTGATTAAAGATTAAATTATGATCAAAGAACATAACGACACCTTAGTAACTGCCTAGAAACAACGCAAGGCAATAACTAACAAGTGTATACAGTTTTATGCAAAAGTTTAGGCACCTTTCTGAGGCTGCATGGTAATCTGCTCAATCTTTTTAAGTAAAGATCCTAGTGATATGCCATTCATTTTCTAGAGAAAGCTTGATAAAGCAATGTTTTTCAGACCAAAATACTTAGTGTAGCAGTATTTAGTTGTATGAAATAAAATACAATGTGACAAATAGGCGGTGCAAACGTTTGGCCACCCTTTCAATTGTGTTGATTTGAATACCTGTAGTCACTTAATGCTGATTGTTTGCAACACAAAATTGATGTTATTGGCTCAATGAACATTAGACTGGAAACACAGGTGCAACCAATCATGAAAAAGGATATTTAAGTTTGCTAATTGCCAGTTGTGCTTCTCTTCGATTCTCTACTGGAAAGTAGCAACATGGGAACCTCAAAAGAACTCCCCAATGACTTAAAAACTAGGATAATTCATCAGTGTGAGTTAGGAGAAGCATGTTAAAAGTTATCACAAAGGTTTAAGGTCCCTGTCTCCAGTCAGAAATATAGTTAGAAAATGGAAGGCAACAGGAACAGTCCATGTGAAGGAAAGATGTGGCAGGCCAAGAAAGATATCTGAAAGGCAAAGGCGAAGTATGGTTAGAATGGTCAAATACAATTTACAGACCACCTCCAAAGATCTCCAAGAACATCTCGCTGCTGATGGTGTCATTGTACATCGTTCCACAGTCCAGCGTACTTTGCACAAGGAACAGCTCAATGAAAGGGTGATGCGGAAAAAGCCTTTTCCGCGTCTTGCCAACAAACAGAGTCATTTGAGGTATGCAAAGGCTCATCTGGACAAGTTCTGTGGACAGATGAAACTGAGATAGAGCTGTTTGGTCACAACCAGAAGAGCTTTGTATGGAGGAAAAAGAACACAGCGTTCCAGGAGAAGAACTTGCTCCCTACTGTAAAATGTGGTGGTGGGTCCTTCATGCTATGGGGCAAGCACAGGTACTGGAAACCTTGTCAAAGTTGAGGGTCAAATGGATTCCATCCAGTATCAGCAGATTCTTAAGAACAGTGTTCAAGAATCAGTCAAGAGGATGAAGTTATGCCAGGGTTGGTTGTTTCAGCAGGATAATGATCCAAAGCATTGCTCCAAATCTACCAAGGAATTCATGGTCAGACACAGATACAATGTTCTAGAATGGCCATCGCAGTCCAGACTTGAATATCATCGAAAATCTATGTAATGATTTGAAGGAGGTTGTCCACACTCGGAAACCATCAAACCTGACTGAACTGGAGACATTTTGCAAGGAAGAATGGTCCAAAATACCTGCAACCAGAATCCAGGGACTTCTCAGTGGCTATAAGAAGCGACTACATGCTGTTATTTCAGCAAAAGGGGGCTCTACTAAATATTAATGTGATAATTTCATTGGGGTGCCCACATTTTTGCACCTGTCTGTTTTTGCTATGACTCAAATTGTATTGTTTCTGTTGATTCAATAAATGCCATTTCAGAACTGAAATGTTACTGTTTTCATAAGGTATAAATTATATCCAAATGAAGTTGTGGCTTTGAAAGCCCGGCACATTATAAACTGAAATTATGATAATTATTAGGGGTGCCCAAACCTTTGCATAAAACTGTATATGCTCAAGATCTAATTCTTTCCATCTATCTATCTGTAAACTTAAACAACTTTTTAAGCTTTTACAAATAAATTTAACTTTCAGGATAGGCTTTCTCAAGCCAACTGAAGTTTATATCATAAACTTCCTCTATCTAGTTATTATTATTATTCTTCTTACCTAAAATTCTCAATGCATCTCCTCCTAGAGCTTTAAAGCTACAACCACTAAACTCTGCTCAGACTTCAGACCTGTTCTGACTTGAGTTGCTATCCCTTTTCAGACTGATCAGACTTATGATTTTTGATAAAACTGAAGATTAAAGTCATAAAATCTCCATAGACTTTCACTAATGAAGTGAAAACTGAATTTTAGATAGAGCGTCCACTCCATCTGTTGGTAACATCACAACATTACACCTGATATATAATACATTTCAATACAGTATGTGTGAACATGTCCATTCCAATGGGCATGCATTTTATTTTTTTAAATCCTGAAAAAAAACTTGCAGGTCTACAATCGATTTTTTACTTTAATTAGTAAGTTAAATCTCTCTATTTTACATTCATAATATCACAAAATTACACCCCTGTCAGTGAGAGCACTGAAGTTTGAACGAATCAGAGCGCTGCAATTCAAAGCCTCAAAGCTTTTCAAAGACGCCATTACTGCTGGAGAGAGAGATCATAATCTCCTAAAATAGATTTATGTGAGAGAGTTTATGATCAAACGGAAATTGTTTCCGATTATCAAGTAACCGCTGCAGCGTGTTTCCTTGAAGATTTATGCACTTATATGGCCAAATTCTGACTCTCATTCGTCTTTACTCGGCAAAGGAGTACATTACTATGGGGAAGGTAAGTGAAGTTTAAACGCGCGTCCTCCTGGACTCGCGCCAAAGCATAACCGTCTAAGCACCTACGTTTATTTATAGCGCTCATTTATGTACTTTATTGCCGAATTCTGACTCTCGCTCGTGAGTCAATATACATTGGAAAAGGCTTCCCTGAGCAGCGCGCGCGCTGACTCTCTTCAAATGCAGCGTCTAACAGTCAAAGTTATTTATAACTAATTCTTGAGTATATAGTTACATTGTGTTAATTCTTTTATCTGCTTTTAACTAAAGTCTGACTCCTGTTCTCGAGTTCAAACGCGCTTCCTGAGCAGATTCGCTGATAGATCGATGTTTTGTGAACACTTAAACAGTAAATGAAATAAGATTTTTAAAGGATGCAAAAAACGATGGCAGATCGATTCAAACTGTAAACTGCTTGAGATTAAAAAAAACTGCATTACTCTGCTGCATTACATGAGCAGGAATTATTTAAAAAATACTAATATTTAAGTTATTTTGTTTCCCATGGAGGAAGGCTTTATACAAATATTACATTGCGTTGATTCCTTTATCTGCTATAATTGCCGTGTTGAACTGAAGTCTGACATGGCAGATCGAGTCAATCTGAAAACTGCTTGAGATTAGAAAAAACTGCATTACTCTCCTCATTGTACTTTAGCAGGAATTATTTTAAAAATACTAATATTTAAGTTTGTTTCCCATGAAGGAAGGATTTACATATACATCTAAAAAGTATGTATTAGAGGCTCCATATACGCGCGTCCTCCCGCATTCGCGCGTCCACGCCTAAGCGCCTACGTTTATTTATAGCGCCTAAATCTATTCACACACATACATGCATATCTATCTACATTTATATTGTAAATATAAAGGGCTCCATATACATTCAGTGTAACTGCTGTCTGTTTTGAAAGTGGTAAGACTACATAAATAATGCTTAATTACATCTTTAAAATAGAAATAAAACAAAGTATTATTCACAGTATCACAGTACCATTTATTTATATATATATATATATATATATATATATATATATATATACACACATACACACACATCTATTTCGTATATATAAAAGGCTACATATAGTGTAACTGTGGTGTAACTGCAGTCTCTTTTGAAAGTGATTAGCCTATATTAATAATGCTTAATTACAGCTTTAAAATAGAAATAAAACAAAGTATTATTCACAGTATCATATATATATATATATATATATATATATATACACACACACACACACCTCTATACATATTATATATATATATATATATATATATATATATATATATATATATATATATATATATATATATATACACATACACATCTATTTAGTATATATAAAAGGCTACATATACATGCAGTGTAACTGCAGTCTCTTTTGAAAGTGATTAGCCTATACTAATAATGCTTAATTACAGCTTTAAAATAGAAATTAAACAAAGTATTTTTTGCATTAGTGAAAACTGACCGTTAAAAGCCAAGGATGTAATTAAACCGTAAACATTTTTATAAACTAATTACAATTTTCCAACACTTTGAGGATCAAAAAGCATAATTATAACTTATTTTTAAGTTTAAACTCTCAAAACTTTTCAAGCTAATTAACGATAAATCTTGCTAACAATATGCTAATTCAGCAAATTCTTGCCAGCAACATGCTTATTTATGTTAAATGTTGCTAATGACTTCGGAATTCATACTAAATCTTGCTAGCAACAAGATAATTAACATTAAATCTTGCTAGCAAAATTGATCATCAATTGATTAAAGATTAAATTATGATCAAAGAACATAACGACACCTTAGTAACTGCCTAGAAACAACGCAAGGCAATAACTAACAAGAGTATATATGCTCAAGATCTAATTCTTTCCATCTATCCATCTGTAAACTTTCAAAACTTTTTAAGCTTTTACAAATAAATTTAACTTTCAGGCTAGGCTTTCTCAAGCCAACTGAAGTTTATATCATAAACTTCCTCTATCTAGTTATTATTATTATTCTTACCTAAAATTCTAAAAGCATCTCCTCCTAGAGCTTTAAAGCTACAACCACTAAACTCTGCTCAGACTTCAGATCTGTTCTGACTTGAGTTGCTATCCCTTTTCAGACTGATCAGACTTATGATTTTTGATAAAACTGAAGATTAAAGTCATAAAATCTCCATAGACTTTCACTAATGAAGTGAAAACTGAATTTTAGATAGAGCGTCCACTCCATCTGTTGGTAACATCACAACATTACACCTGATATATAATACATTTCAATACAGTATGTGTGAACATGTCCATTCCAATGGGCATGCATTTTATTTTTTTAAATCCTGAAAAAAAACTTGCAGGTCTACAATCGATTTTTTACTTAGTAAGTTAAATCTCTCTATTTTACATACATAATATCACAAAATTACACCCCTGTCAGTGAGAGCACTGAAGTTTGAACGAATCAGAGCGCTGCAATTCAAAGCCTCAAAGCTTTTCAAAGACGCCATTACTGCTGGAGAGAGAGATCATAATCTCCTAAAATAGATTTATGTGAGAGAGTTTATGATCAAACGGAAATTGTTTCCGATTATCAAGTAACCGCTGCAGCGTGTTTCCTTGAAGATTTATGTACTTATATGGCCAAATTCTGACTCTCATTCGTCTTTACATGGCGACGGATTTTCGCTGTTGAGCACTATGATACTATAGGGAAGGTAAGTGAAGTTTAAACGCGCGTCCTCCTGGACTCGCGGCAACGCATAACCGTCTAAGCGCCTAAGTTTATTTATAGCGCTCATTTATGTACTTTATTGCCGAATTCTGACTCTCGCTCGTGTTGTCATGGGGAAGACACATGTAAAAGGCTTCCCTGAGCAGCGCGCGCTGACTCTCTTCAAATGCAGCGTCTAACAGTCAAAGTTATTTATAACTAATTCTTGAGTATATAGTTACATTGTGTTAATTCTTTTATCTGCTTTTAACTAAAGTCTGACTCCTGTTCTCGAGTTCAAACGCGCTTCCTGAGCAGATTCGCTGATAGATCGATGTTTTGTGAACACTTAAACAGTAAATGAAACAAGGTTTTTAGGCTTTTCCCCCGCTGAGTAGATTACTATGGGAAAGGCAACTCTCAATGAAGTTCAAACGCGCGTCCTCGCGCAGTCGCCGTCACAGCGCGTAACCGTCAAAGCGCCTAAGTTTATTTATAACTTATGCCTGAGTAAATATTACATTGCGTTGATTCCTTTATCTGCTATAATTGCCGTGTTGAACTGAAGTCTGACATGGCAGATCGATTCAATCTGAAAACTGCTTGAGATTAGAAAAATCTGCATTACTCTGCTGCATTACTTGAGCAGGAATTATTTTTAAAATACTAATATTTAAGTTATTTTGTTTCCCATGGAGGAAGGCTTTATACAAATATTACATTGCGTTGATTCCTTTATCTGCTATAATTGCCGTGTTGAACTGAAGTCTGACATGGCAGATCGATTCAATCTGAAAACTGCTTGAGATTAGAAAAAACGTCTCGGGTTACGTATGTAACCCTGGTTCTCTGAAGGGGAACGAGACGCTGCGTCAGAAAACGCTAGGGGAAACCCTTGACGTCAGTCACGTGAAGATGTGTACAACCAATGAGAGAATTACGTGTGTGAATGCAAGTCGCGGGAAGTGACGTCATGAACAGAGCATAAAAGCGCACCGGAACCCGGAAGTGACAGCAAAAGAGTGTCTGAAGCGGGCCCGGAGGCGCAAGGAGCTGAGGCGAAAGACGCAGCGTCTCGTTCCCCTTCAGGGAACCAGGGTTACATACGTAACCCGAGACGTTTCCTTTCATGGGAACTTCGAGCTGCGTCAGAAAACGCTAGGGGAACGTTATACCAACGTCACCTCAGCGACGCCGGCCTACGGATGTGTCTCAGCTCACTGAGAGAGCACCCTCGTTCCCGGAGCGGAATCGAGATCCAATTGATAGAATCTCATAAAGGTGTGCGGTGAGGACCAGCCAGCCGCAGCACAAACATCAGCAAGGGAAACTCCTGAGAGAAACGCCTTGGAGGTCGCCACGCTCCTAGTAGAGTGGGCCCGGACCCTCAGGGGAGAAGCATGTCCAGCCGACTCATAAGCCAGACAGATAGCCTCGACTATCCATCGGCTTAGGGTTTGTTTGGAAGCTGGAGCCCCCTCAGGGGTCCCAAAACAAACAAACAGTTGGTTTGACTTACGCCAGGTAGCAGTCCTGAGGACGTAAGCGTCCAGTACTCGTACTGGACAGACCTTGTTCTTGCGCTCCTGCTCATGATCGTCAAAGGGGGGAGGACAGAAGGCCTGTAGCATGATAGACCGAGCCACGTTCGTGAGAACCTTAGGGACATAGCCTGGCCTCGGGTGAAGAAAAACCTTCGTCATCCCGGGCGCAAACTCGAGGCAAGATGGAACCACCGAGAGAGCTTGAAGATCCCCAACCCTCTTTAGCGAGGTGATAGCCAGCAAAAGAAGGGTCTTTAGGGAGAGGAGTTTAATAGGAAGCTCCTCTAATGGTTCAAAGGGTGCCTGGGACAGGCCTTGGAGTACCAAAGACAAGTCCCAGCCAGGAACCCTGGTCTGTGTCACAGGTCTCAGCCTTAGAGTGCCACGAAGGAAACGAGAGACTAGGGGGTCCCTGCCCAAGGACACCCCACCCAGAGGTATGTGGCAAGCCGCTATGGCAGCCACATAAACCTTCAAGGTAGAGGGGGACAACCCTGTCGCAAACTTCTCCTGCAGGAACTCCAGCACTTTGCCAACGGGACAGGTTACTGGGTTTAACTGCCTTACGCTACACCAAGCAGAGAAGAGTTTCCACTTTAGAGCGTAGAGTTTCCTCGTGGAGGGAGCTCTGGACTGAAGGATGGTCTCTACAACCTCGGCTGTGAGACCAGTTTCGAAGAACTGGATCCCCTCAGGGGCCAGACCTTCAGCTTCAGAAGTTCTGGGCGGGGGTGAAGAACACAACCCTCCGCCTGGGACAGAAGATCCCCCCTGACCGGAATCTCCCAGGGGACTCCGTCTAGGAGGGATACCAGGTCCGAGAACCAGATCCTGCTGGGCCAAAAGGGGGCCACCAGCGTGAGACGGACCCTGTCCCGACGAACTTTGGCCAGAACTCCCGGGAGCAGAACAATCGGGGGAAAAGCGTACAAGTGTAGCCTCGGCCACACCTGCATCATGGCATCCCGCCCCAGCGGCGCTGGGTACGTTAAGGAGAACCATAGAGGGCAATGAGTATTTTCGACTGAGGCAAACAGGTCTACCTGTGCCTTCCCGAATCTCTTCCAAATCTGCTCCACCACCTCGGGGTGGAGCCGCCATTCCCCGGGCCTCGGCCCCTGCCTCGACAGGAAGTCTGCTCCTATGTTCTGGACTCCAGGGATGTGGGCTGCCCTGAGGGAGAGCACCTTGCCCTGGGCCCAGAGAAGAACTTGTCTCACCAATTTGTACATTGGACGAGAGCGAAGACCTCCCTGGTGATTGATGTAAGCCACCACTGTCATGCTGTCTGTGAACACAGTGACATGATGCCCAATTAGGTCCGGGAGGAAAGCAAGTAGCGCTCTGCGGACCGCCAGTAACTCCAGCAGGTTTATGTGCCAGGACTGGTGCCGCAAGCTCCAAAGCCCTTGTGAGGAGCGGTCCCTCAGAACCGCCCCCCAACCTGTGAGGGAGGCATCCGTTGACAGAGTCACTCGTCGAGACGGAGCCCCCAACACAGGGCCTTGTGACAGGAACCAGATATTCTTCCACAGGGTCAAGGTGCGTAGGCATCGCCTCGTGACCTTGATTGTGCGAAGCGGGTTGCCCCTCGGGGAAAACCCTTTGGTCCTGAGCCACCACTGCAGAGGTCTCATGTGTAGCAGGCCGAGCGGTATAACGCTGGACGCCGCTGCCATGAGCCCCAACACTCTCTGAAAGTGTTTGACAGTGAGTAGCTGGCCTAGTTTTATGCCCTCGACAATTGAACGAATGGAATGAATGCGCCCGGGGGATAGCCGAGCAGACATTGTTTCCGAGTCCCAAATGACTCCCAAGAAGGTGGTTCTCTGAGCAGGAGAAAGCACACTCTTCTTGGTGTTCAACCTTAACCCCAGCTCCTTCATGTGAGCGAGCACGACATCTCGATGACGTGCTGCTGACTGAGACGATTGGGCTAATACTAGCCAATCGTCTATATAATTGAGGACACGGATGCCTTGTAACCGCAACGGAGCAAGTGCAGCGTCCACGACCTTCGTGAACGTGCGGGGTGAGAGCGATAGGCCGAACGGAAGTACACGATACTGGTACGCCTTCCCCCCGAAGGCGAACCGTAGGAACTTCCGGTGCTGAGGAAGGATGGAGATGTGGAAGTATGCGTCTTTTAGGTCGATTGTGACGAACCAGTCCTCGGACCTGATATGCGTCACAATCTGCCTGAGCGTCAACATTTTGAATTTTAGACGCAAGATTGCGATTTAGAAGACGCAAATCCAGAATGGGCCGCAACCCTCCATCCTTCTTCGGAACTATGAAGTACCGGCTGAAGAAACCGGACTGTCTGTCTGTAAGGGGCACATACTCGATGGCCCCTTTCTCCAACAGAGAGTCTACTTCCTGTTCCATAATCAGAGCCTGCTGGGGCCCTACCGCGGACGATAGGATCCCCATAAAACGGGGTGGTGAAACCCCGAATTGAATTTTGTACCCGGAGGTTACTATGCGCAGGACCCATTGAGAGATGCCCGGCAGACGCAACCATGCGGCCTGGAACTCTACTAAGGGAATCAGTCTCTCGAGACTGATCTCTGATACGAGCAGAGACACCACAGGGCCGGGGTTTCCGGACACCGTACTGGTGGAATGCTCTAGGACCCTCCTCAGAGGGGGCAGTGCCTCCGAGACGGGCTCCCTCGGGAACCGGACACGGAGATGACCGCCTTGGTGCGGCTTGCCTCTGGCGTCAGGAACGCTTAGAGGTAGCCTTCTTGGCATTTAAGATGTTCCTCAGATCCATCCTTTTACCAGAAGGCTGGGCCCGAGAGTGTTGTCCCGACCTCCCTTTATTAGGGGGAGGTAAACGAGATGCAACACTCTCCTTCTGTGAGGCCCTGTATGAGGAACTGTGAGCCCGTGTTTGGCTATTGGGCTCACGTGAAGGGTGGCGGGGAAGGACTTTGCTGAACGCCACCTGCTGCCGTGCAGCCTCCTGAAACTTATCGACAACGCTTTTTACGGCGTCGCCGAACAAGCCCGAAGGGGACAGAGGGGCGTCCAACAAAACGAACTTGTCCTTATCTTTTATGGCTGAAAGATTGAGCCATAAATGCCTCTCCGTAGCCACCAGAGCTGCCATGGAGCGACCGACAGAGAAGGCCGTTTCTCTAGTGGCTCGGAGAGACAAATCCATGGCCCGACGCAGCTCTGCCACTGCCTCGGGACCAATACCGCCACCTTGATCGAGGTCGCCCAGCAAATCTGCTTGGTAGGCCTGCAGCAGTGCCGTGGTGTGCAGGCACGCTGCAGCCTGACTAGAGGCAGAATATGCTTTCCCCACCAATGATGATGTAACCCGCAACGGTTTGGTGGGGAGCGCCGGGGCTTTGATAGTGGATGCCGACTGGGGCACAAGGTATCCCGCAAGAGCCTCGTCCACCTTCGGCATCCCTCCGTAACCATAGGGATGAGCTCCGGTAAGAGTAGCATACATCGCACTGGACGACGTATGCACCCTATCGGAAGCTGGCTTTTTCCAAGATCTCGATACCTCAGTATGGAGATCCTGGAAGAAAGGCATTGCCCGGCGCTGGGGAGCGACGCGAGCTGGAAGGTAACGCTCATCCAACTTACTTTTCCTGGGACGAGCGTTCCTGGTCTCCGCCGGCCAATTAATATCCAGACGAGAGACTGCTCGCGTCACGACCTCGATCAGTTCCTCATACGCCGGTGAAGAGGGTGGCGAAGCCTCCTCAACCGGATCGATGCTAATCACTTCCTCATCCTCAGAGCAGGATAATGATAGCACCGAAGTCCCAGTCGGATTGGAAGAAACCGCGCCTGAAACGCGTGCTTCCAACTTCCGGCTGGAACTGGGATCAACACAGTCGAACTGCGAGACGGGCTCACCCGCCCCGCAACCTTCCGTGAGATCCATTTGCGATCCATTTGCGATCCATTTGCGCCGAGCCTCAGCCGCAGCGGGTCCAGAACCTTGAAGAACGCGAGTCTGGTTAGTATCCGCAAATACTGCCAGACGGGAGCGGAGAGTACGCAATGAGAACCTCTCGCAGTTCTCACAATCACCG
Organism: Rhodeus uyekii; assembly: GCA_037043235.1. Classification (NCBI taxonomy): domain Eukaryota; kingdom Metazoa; phylum Chordata; class Actinopteri; order Cypriniformes; family Acheilognathidae; genus Rhodeus; species Rhodeus uyekii. The sequence continues at coordinate 1,418,742 of JAWRVZ010000096.1, read as the reverse complement.
CCCTCAAGCGCTGACCGAGCGTGCTCCGCTCCCAGACAGACAATGCACTGACTGTGTGTGTCCTTACCCGTGATGAAACGGGTACAAGGAGAAACACACGGTGTAAATGCCTGTTCCGCCATAATCACAACGCACGTAATCCAAAAGGTGGTTTGAAACTCGCAAGCACAAACTCTCTGACACACACACGCTGAAGACACTCAAAGCTGTCACTTCCGGGTTCCGGTGCGCTTTTATGCTCTGTTCATGACGTCACTTCCCGCGACTTGCATTCACACGCGTAATTCTCTCATTGGTTGTACACATCTTCACGTGACTGACGTCAAGGGTTTCCCCTAGCGTTTTCTGACGCAGCTCGAAGTTCCCATGAAACACTTTATATATACATATATCTCCTTCAGACCAGAATTAGGTTCCAGGTTTCTGAAAAAAATAAATAAAATTAATATCCCATTAAATTAGGCATCTATTAATGAGTAAGAAAAAAAAATCATAACTCCTTCATAGCAATTTTTGTTGTCAATTGCAGTGGACATTTGGTCTAAACAGCTGTGAATATCAAACTAATATAAACCAATATAAAAAAAAAAATAAACATAAAAAAATCCCAAGGTCAAGAACTTGAACAATATAACATTTCAACTTTAATTTTGAGGTTTTTGTTTTACAAATTGCACATTTAATAAAATAAACCTTTAATAGAAAATGCATTAGAGTCAGTGCAGTCACTTTACACACACACACATTTCCTGTGTGTATCTTTCAAGATATTCCCCAGTGGCACAGAGCAGTAGTGCACTTTGCACTAATCACATTAAATAAATAATTGTATATTCTGCATATGACATTTTCTCAAAAATGTATTATTACTGTGATAACTGTATTATTTATCTCATATGAGAACATTACATATTTGCGTCTTGACACAATAATAGTCAATTCTGTCAATATTTGCGCTGTTGGCCACTTTTGGATAGAGCGTCCACCCCATCTTGTGGTGACATCACAACATTACACCCCTGTCATTATGAAAAAAATATTTTCAGTGTATATATATACATTTCAGTAAAAACTTTTAGATCTGAAACCCCAGATCCTGAAAGAAAATTGACCCAGGTAAAAAATCTATTCAAGGTATTCCCTCGAATAAAATATTCAAATTATATGAACGAAACAAGTGTATTTATGTACAATACTAGGATTAAAATTTGACATATTTTAGAATGAGATTTGAATTTTGACTAATTATTACCCTACTGGCCATAACAGCAAATAGCATTATGATACCACATGAAGACATCTGTACAATACCTGTACACATTTTTGGGGGGGGTATTGTATTTATTAGGTCCTACATATCTCAAATAGCAAGAAAAATTATAAAATGCACATCAGGCAAACTTGTGGGACTCAAGAGGATATATAATAAATTTCAATCAGCATGTGCATTGAGTAGCAGTCATTGGAACCCAATGTCCATTGCAATGGATATGCATTTTTTTTTTTATCCTGAAAAAAGACTTGCAGGTCTACAATCGATTTTTTACTTTAATTAGTAAGTTAAATCTCTCTATTTTACATACCAACTATGAAATACTGGCAAATATATCAAAGATTGCAAATATAACTGTAGAAAATGCTGCTTACTTCTGTGTGTGGGAAACAGCGACACTCACTGACCAACTGAATCATCAGTAATCTCCAAATAAATCTTGTTAGCGACAAACTCTCAAAACTTTTCAAGCTTGAAGCTTTTACAACTAATTTAAACTTTCAGGCTAGGCTTTCTCAAGCCAACTGAAGTTTATATAATAAACTTCCTCTATCTAGTTGATACTTGTTGTTACAAATTTCATTGTCATAATCAGACATTAGAAGCATTTGATACGAAACTGTGCTGGTTACAGTTCTTTACACTAACGCTGAAACACATTGAATTACACATGGTAGACTTGTCTAACCAAAAGCAATCCTATCACTATCACTGGAAGCACCGCATGACTAATCCAATAGCCCATCCTCCCCACAAGTTAGTAAACCATTCAAACTACTGGCTATCAACTCTGGGTTGCTCTTTTACGGCCATCCTCATGTGATCAATTACATTTGTTACGTTGTTACTTTAATCTGGGATGTAAAAACAGCATGATCTACTTATCATCTTACATACCCCTACTTTCTCCGCATTTAACATATCTAACACCAAGTTTATTTTGGAGTTCATTCAAAGAGGCTTGATCCTCAACAGTTAAAGTACCTCTCTCTAACAAATTATTAATTTCGGTTGAAATTTTAAACAAGTCTGCCTGTTTGAAGGGAACTGTATTGCGCAGATTACTAATACGATGCCAACCGTATCAGAAGGTCGGTTACCACATTTGATGTCCAGTAGTCACGAGAGTAATGAAGAGCAGTCAGTTTATAAGATTGAAGTAGTTTACTATTAATGATTAAGTGCCAATAAGCATTTATACACATATACTCACATTCACAGAAATGCAATAAAGATGTATATAAAGAGTGCAGGCCTGCATAAATGAACAAATAAAATAAATTAAACAAAATGGGAGATTAAGGATATAGTTAGATGTTGATATTGCAAGTAAGCAGAGAAACAATGATTGGAACAGTTCGTGTGAATCTTAACAGTTCTTGCAACTCTGGTCCTGGTGTCCGGATCGCGATGTGACGCTGGTCGCTGCCATCTCAAATCCCCTGAAGCGCGATGAATCCTCGGAGATCGTTAATGCAGGTGCTGAGGATGTGTTTGTTACCGAAGATTTATCCAGTCGGTGTATGGCTCTCAAATGTATATAGGCTATATGTGTTTGTGGTTCTAAAATAGATAAACTCAAATCAGAAACAGAAATATGCATACATGTTATTACTAAGCACATAACATAAATATTGCGTCATTACAACTGTTATTGTAATTACAATTACACTCTCATATCACAGAGAACAAATTTGCCTGTAGTAAATCCTCTGCTTTGTATTATCTGTGTCCTGCGGTAAAGAGGGTAATCTAATCAATTTGGCAACTGGTCGTGTGAATGATTGATCTTTTACTTTCACAACAGCTGTTCTGACTCTACCATCAGAGCTAGGAACGATGGAAGAAACTGTACCCACTCGCCAGAGCGCTCTTGGCACCTGCTCATCAACTATAAGGACTACAGTTCCAACTGTCATGTTCTCTTTTTCTCGATTCCATTTTTGACGTGCTTGTAAAGTAGGCAGAAAGTCATGCACAAAATGTTTCCAAAAGTGATCACTGAGAATCTGACTGTGTCGCCACCTCTTCCGACTGAGCAGATTAGACTCAGGGTAGACTACCTGAGGTAGCGAGGAATCAGGCCGCCCCATAAGTAACGAATTTGGAGTTACAGGGTCTGGATCAGCCACATCACTAGAGACGTATCCCAAAGGTCTTGAATTTAAGATACATTCAACCTCTAGTAAGATTGTTCTCAATACCTCTTCAGTGACAGTCTGAGCTCCCAGTGTGGTTCGTAGGGCTGTCTTTACAGATCTTACTTCTCTTTCCCAGGACCCACCGAAGTGCGGAGCACTGGGAGGATTAAAGCGGAACCTAATCTGTTCTTTGGCCAACTGATTTTTGAGAGTGGGTTGTATCTGACTGAAAGCTTCTTCCAGTTCACTTCTACCCCCTTTGAAATTGGTTCCCTGATCAGACAGAAGCTCATAGGGTTTTCCCCTTCGTGCAATAAAACGCCTGAGGGACAACAAGAATGAATCAGTGTCCATATGGTCCAGAAGATCAAGGTGTACCGCACGAGTGGTAAGGCATTTATAGAGGATCCCCCACCTTTTCTCTGTACGACGTCCCACTTTTACTGTGAAGGGACCAAAACAATCAACCCCAGTGGAATAAAATGGTGGTTTAAATAACCAAAGGCTGGAAGGTGGAATGTCTGCCATCCTTGGAATTTCTGGGCGACCCCTCCACTTCTGGCATTCAGGGCAGTAGTGTTGATGTTTCTTAACTGCCTCTCTCCCTCGTAATATCCAGAACTTTCGTCGCAACTCAGCATACACCCGTCCGGGACCTGGGTGATGTAATTGGGTGTCATAATGCTTAATGAGGAGTTTCACCACTGGATGAGTTGGAGATAAAACCACAGGATGTAGAACATCTTTGGCCAAACTGTCACACCTTCTAAGTCGGCCACCCACTCTTATAAGATCGGAATCTTTGTCATATTCAGGTGCAAGTCCTATCAGTCGACTGCAAGATGGGAGAGTCTTTTTTCCCTTGAGCAAGGCAAACTCTTCAGGGAAATCTTGCATTTGACAATGCCTCAGGAGAGTCAGTTCTGCATTACGGTAGTCATCTGCATCTGACGCCTCTCTATTGTTGGCCACCCCATTCAGGGACTGCACTGTGGCTTCTAGAAGCTCATGATAGTTACTGAATTGTTGAACGTCTGGAATGGTAAGAGGTGCAGTCTCACTGAGCAACCCACAGAATACTGATTTCTTGAGCTCCTGCGTATCATCAGGGGTTTGACGTTCAGGTGCCTTTGGCCAATTGCAGTGAGGTTGTGTCAAGAAGGCTGGACCCTGATTCCAACGAGTGTCTTGAGAGAGTTGGATCAGTGTCAAACCTCGAGTAATGTCATCAGCAGGATTAGATGATGAATTGACATACCGCCAGGAATTTGGGTCAGACAACTCTTGTATTTCAGAGACTCTGACTCCCACAAATACCTTGTACTTGCAAGAATCAGATTGCAGCCATGCAAGAACTGTGGTCGAATCGGTCCAATATACAAAGTTGTGGATGTCTAAAGTTAGCTCCTTCTTTAACACAGCACCCAACTGTGCTCCGGTCAGGGCAGCACAAAGCTCTAAGCGTGAAATGGAGAGCTGTCTTTTTGGAGCGACTCTGGATCTTGCAGCCATAAAGGATACTTGAATGTTGTCCTGATCATCTTCAGTACTCAAATACGCTACAGAGCCATAGGCTTTCTCAGAAGCATCACAGAACACATGAATGCTGCGACTCTTTATTGTATGCTGGATGTTGGAGCTGTAGCATCTTGGCTGAGATAACTGGGACAACTGAGGGAGCTCACTCTCCCATTGTTGCCACGCGGCAAGTAAGTCTGCAGGGAGGCAGGGGTCATCCCAGCTTCGTTTCTTATCCCAGAGCAATTGGACAATGATCTTAGCTCTTGTAGTGAAAGGGATCAGACACCCAAGAGGATCGTATTGCTTTGCAAGTGTGCGGTAAATCTTGCGCATGGTCGTTTCACCTTCCTCTTTCTGGTATGATTTGTATGCCCAAGTATCAGATTTGCCGTTCCATTTCAATCCAAGGGCAGGTTCTTGAGGATTGGCTGTTTCTTGGTTAATCCATATCTCACTGCTCTTTGATTTCAGTTCAGAAGGGAAGTGATGAATGACCGTAGGAATGTTGCTCGCCCATTGTCTCAACTCAAATCCACCCTCTATTAAACGGTGCTGCAATCTGTTTACTAGTTTTGCAGCCTGTTCCTCATTTGCTACACTTTTTAGACAGTTGTCTACATAGAAACTGCGTTCAACAGTTTGGCGCACATCATCAGTGGGTTCAAGGTTCCCTACATGCGACTGAAGGGCAAATGTAGCACAACAGGGGCTACATGTGGAACCAAAGGGCAAAACCTCCCACTGATAGGTTGTTGGAGGCTTAGCAGTATTGCCATTACGCCAAAGAAATCTGAGGAAAGGCTTGTCTTCGTCAAGGAGACGGACTTGATGAAACATACCCTTCACCTCACTGCAAAAGGCGATAGGGTGTTCTCTGAAGCGGAGGAGAACTCCCAGCAAGCTTGCTCCGAGAGTAGGCCCAGGTAAGAGGTGCTCATTCAGAGACTGGCCTTGGAACTCGAAGGAGCAATTGAATACGATCCGGTCCTTGCCATTATGGTCAACCATGTGCTGTGGTATATACCATGAATGAGGACTCAACCCACACTCTTCAGATGATATTGGGGTAATGTAGCCTGCCTGCAGCAACTTCTGAATCTCAGCATCAAGTGGCAACCAATTTCGGCTCTCTTGATAAGCGTCTCTCCGTGCTACGTAAAAGAGCTAGGACAGCTTCCTTCGGCGCATTTAAAGGGGGAAGTGACTCTTTCCAGAGTAATGGGGTAGCGTAACGATTAACTCCATTCACATTCATTCTGATGGTCTTCTCTTCAAGAATACGGAGAGCTTCTGTATCTTGCCGTGAGCGTGTGACTACTTTATCTGATCGATAAGGCAGAATGTCCAGTTTCCACAGTCTTTCAACATGGTTAAAGAGTTCGGATTCTGGTGTCATACAAGAAACAAAGAAACATTCCTGCGGTTGAAGACGAGGGCGGATGAATCGTGATGGACCTTGCAATGACCAGCCAAGTCTTGTATGTACAGCAGCTGGTCCTCCTTTGGGTCCCAATCTTACCGGCTCAACAGGTGTGATCAAGTGTGGATAATCTGAACCAATAAGCACTAATGGCTGTGCTTGATTGATATCATGCAAGGGCAGATTTCTAAGATGGCGATACTTCTGTTGCAAGTCAGAGACGGGATATGTATGTTGGACAAGACCCAGCTCTTTTGCTGTAAAAGCTCCATGAATTTGGAATGATGGATCAGGCTGAGATGCTGGAGCTATAGAAAAGGACACCGAACTTCCACGTATAGTGTGAACCTCTTGCCTGACAGTACGAAGTGCTAGGTCTTCGACTGTACCTTGAAGGCCTAAACGTTGAGCGGCCTCATGCAGCAACATCGTTCGCTCTGAGCCGTCATCAAGTACGGCATAAGTCTCTAGCGACTTGCCACCATTACGAATCACAACCGGACACAATTTAAGTAGCACTTGCTTTCCACTTGTAGGGCGGTCAAGATACAAAGTCTGGGAACTGGAACTCATGGGACCTGTGCTCCCACCTGATTCTCTGAAGTTGCCTTTCCCACTCAAGTCTGAGCGGGCATTGACATCATGTAGAACCTCAAGATGTTGTCTATCGCATCTCTTGCACTTCGCTTTCAATGTACACTTTGAGGTCGGATGATTTCGACCACATCTCCAGCATCTGTGACCCATCTTGATCCAATTCTCGACCAGCTCCTTGGTCAAAAGCTTAAAGTTAGAGCATTGATTCATGTAATGCTGAGTGGTATCACAGAACGGACAATACCTTTTGGGCTTTTCCTGCATCTTATCAGAGGACATCAACTCAGTCTTTGAGTTATCTACTGTTACTCCCTTCTGCTCTCCTCCATGTAGAACAGTAGTCAGCTTTCGAGGTGGGAATCCAATCCTCTTATCTTTACGAGGGACATGCTTCTCCAGTTCGGGGTAGGTTCTGTACTGTGTCCCCTCCACCTGCACACGAACTTCGTATTCAAGCCAATCTGCCAAGTCAAGTAAAGTAGGAATGGGAGTCTGAAGAGGGTTAACAAATCTCTTAAAGTTGGCTCTTAGGTCGTAAGGCAACTTAGCTAAGAGGCGAGATACATGAGAACCACACTTTAATTCAGTCCAACCAGGACTACCCAACTGATTTAACATTCCGACTAATGCACGAACACGAAGAGCGAAACCCTTGAATGCTTTGACATCACCACTTCTGATAGTAGGCCCATCCATCAAGCTGGTTATTCGCTGCAATGCCAACTGATGTGGTTGCCCATACATGTCGGTAAGAGCTTGCATAGTGTCACTAAAGGGAGAACGACTGTGGCTGTAAGAATCTGCAACAAGTAGAGCATCTTCCAACTTCAAGTGATCCATCAGTATCTGAAACTTGAAAGATTCTGAAGCATCATCAGGCAGTACATTGTCTAATGCGAGTTTAAGTCTGGCAAACTCTCGTGGATCATCATGAATGAAATCTGGGATTGTTGGTGTAGGTCCACGATATTGCACTGGAGGCGGATGCAAAGAACGATTAAAATCGCGATCCAAAGCTGAATATGAACGATCAGACTGAAATGGCCGTTCATTGCCACGGTAGTGGTCAGTTCTCTGATCACTCTGAAGATGATGAGAAGAACGGTTAAATAAGGAAGTTTCCTGCGAAGTGTATCCTTGATCATGAGAGCCTGAATCATAACAGGGCCGATAGACTGAATGTGACTGACGAGCATGTGCATCTGCAGGAGAGTTTCGGAGCGTTTTAGAAGTGTAGAAAGGCGACAACATGGCATCCTCGGACTGCCCACGTGATGGAGTAGACTGACGTGGCCGAAATCCATGATCACTAGCAGTCTGGTCAGGTACATGCCGAGGTGAGTCATTCTCTCTATTAGGGGGTTCAGTATACTGAGGTGTTGACTGGCCTGAATGTAATTGGCTCTCGCTCAGTCTACCTATTCGCTTTAAATGATCAGTAAGATCTTCAATAAGATCTTGATGACTATCACAACGTGCATGCAGGGACTCATCCCTAGGGGGCACCAATGGAACTTGTTCAGATTGACTGAGATTTCGATCACCTTGATGTGAGTCTGAAGTATTAACTGCTATCTGTGTAGAAGATAACTCTTTCTCAGAAGTCGGAGAACACAGCAAAGGTGACGAAGCCTGTGGCGGAGCTAACAAAGAAGAAGTAGCAATTATATCTGATATGCGTTTAACGTCCTGACGAAGCTGCTTGCTCTCCTCTCTCATCTCACGAATACAGGAAAGAACATCAGCGTGCATTGCGGTATTAACCTGCTCATCTGCAAATGTAAGCTGCTTCTGAGGATAACTAACCTCATAGTCCTGAAGATACAACGGCTGTCGGGTAAATCTACGTGGCCGGCCTATATCATCCTCTATCATTTCCTCTCTGTGTCTGGACATCATGTCTGATACGGTTATAGCATCCGGCTCGAAGGACCATAAAATATTTGAAGGGAACTGTATTGCGCAGATTACTAATACGATGCCAACCGTATCAGAAGGTCGGTTACCACATTTGATGTCCAGTAGTCACGAGAGTAATGAAGAGCAGTCAGTTTATAAGGTTGAAGTAGTTTACTATTAATGATTAAGTGCCAATAAGCATTTATACACATATACTCACATTCACAGAAATGCAATAAAGATGTATATAAAGAGTGCAGGCCTGCATAAATGAACAAATAAAATAAATTAAACAAAATGGGAGATTAAGGATATAGTTAGATGTTGATATTGCAAGTAAGCAGAGAAACAATGATTGGAACAGTTCGTGTGAATCTTAACAGTTCTTGCAACTCTGGTCCTGGTGTCCGGATCGCGATGTGACGCTGGTCGCTGCCGTCTCAAATCCCCTGAAGCGCGATGAATCCTCGGAGATCGTTAATGCAGGTGCTGAGGATGTGTTTGTTACCGAAGATTTATCCAGTCGGTGTATGGCTCTCAAATGTATATAGGCTATATGTGTTTGTGGTTCTAAAATAGATAAACTCAAATCAGAAACAGAAATATGCATACATGTGTTATTACTAAGCACATAACATAAATATTGCGTCATTACAACTGAATAATGCGCCATCGCGCTCACCAATATGAACTTAATAGATCACGTCATCACTGAACACTCTCATATCACAGAGAATATGAATAAACAGCAGTATGTTGAGCTACACAGTGAATAAGTAACAGTAATAACATAAAAGAATACTCAAATGTAAACTCACATTCTTCAATGACGCACAAAAGAGCCCACGACGGAAACCTCTGTGAGGAATTCGGCTGAATTACACCCATCCACGACTATTAAGAATTGTAAATTATCCCCTGCAGTTCACAAAGTGATTTCGCTACAGGAAGAAATAATTAGTTGGCTTCTCAGGTAATAATCGGAGGACCTTTCTCATCACTCTGTCTCGGACTGATCTGAGGAGATTCGCGCGCGCGCGCTAGTTAAGCCACACCCTCTCTAGCAATGACAACATAACATTGTACAGCCCTTAAAGAAACACTAACTGAACATGGGCTTTTTTACACTGCCCTTCTATTAATGGCTATTTTTTTTACCATAGGCCCTAACAGCACACCCTATTTTAAACTTCAGATGTTCCCATTGTTTTCCAAATTCACCACTCTCAATCGCAGAGATCCAATGACTATGAATAAGTCTTTCTATAATGGATTTCAAGTCTTCAAAACATAGCAATGAATTATTGAGCTTCCAATATCCTTTACCAATTCTATGATCTTTTTGCCCAGATAATGCAATTTTGAGGCTAATCACTTTATGATCAGTTAAAGGAGCAGGTAATATAGATGTCTCTAACACAGAAGGCTCTGTCTGAAGAAACCAACCAAAAGTCAATTCGTGACTGCAATGAAACATTTTTTTTACTCCAAGTGTATTGTTTGATCATGGGGTTTTTAGCCCTCCAGATATCCACCAAGTCAAGGCTATAACTTAATTGCAATAGATCACTAGATTCACTATTTGCTCTAGGGGGGAATCTGTCCATGGAGCCATTCATGACCAAATTAAAGTCACCACCAATTATTAATTTAGCATTAGGATTATTTCTCATGGTGGAGTTAATACAATCTTCAATTTCACTTAATAATAAAGAGTTTGCATCTTTAGAACAGTACCCATGCACATTAACAATAATGAATTTATAATCATTTATATCAATCAATAGTATAATCCAATGACCTTTAGGGTCACTCTTGGTCCACAGACACTTTCCATGGAAGGTATGAGCCAAGACTCCGACTCCAGCTGAGTGATTTGATCCATGAGCTAGCCACATGTCACCTCCCCATTGGCTTTTCCAAAAATTAATGTCTTCAGGGCATGAATGAGTTTCTTGAATAAAAATAAAATCACTTTTGCATTCCTTGCAAAAAAGAAAAAAAGCTTTTCTTTTTATCATGTTCCTTAAACCTCTGGCATTAATAGAACATAGTTTTAGAACCATCGAACGTCAAACAACAGAAAAAAAACGACAATCAGAAAAAAATCGTTGCTTTTCTCCTTCTAATTTTGAAAAATATAGGCAAATAGCCATTGGATGCTTGTAAAGTAAATTGCAAGTAAGAAAAAAGTGCTTATCTTCAAAAAGAATCCAAACTGATTTTGCTTAAACACTATCAAGAGTTAAGACGTATCCATTTTTTCTGCAACAATTTCTTTGCCGTTAACATAAGCTTTAGAGCCAATGAAATACGCTTTTTTCCCCTCGTTGCGTGCTTTTTGGACATAAGGCCAGAGCAGTGCATGGGACGCTTTTTCTTCTTTGGTCAGATCTTCTCCAAAGCGTAGTTTGCGTTCTTTGAGGTAGTCGCTGTTTTTCGCGCTCTTCCAGATGAAGTCTCTCACCCAGCGCAATGCAAAGAGGATGATGATGGCCCTCGCTCAACCCGACACCGGCCTGCCCAATCTGTGCGCAACATCCACCGCCTCCAACATTTTCCCTGTCAGCTCAGGTACCACTCCTTTACATATCTCCGTTACCTTGATCTTCAAATTTTCAGTTTCCGTCTCAGGAACTCCGTATAGTCGTAGACACCATCTCCTTTTGTAGCGCTCTGCTTCAACAACTCTGCTTTCCAACTGAGTTATGGCGGATGCTTGTTCAGCAACTTTAGCTGTTAATTCGTCTTTACACTTCTGCAGGTCCACAATTTCTGCGTTGACGAAAAGAAGAGATGATTTAATTCGTCAATGGTGTCTGAATTAGTTTTGATCATTACTTCAAGGGAGTCTGCTCTCTTGTTGAGGGCTGTGATGATGTTCTCTTGAAGTTCATGTAATGAGATGTCAGCTTTAGGTTTCTTTGACGCTGGGCTATTTGACGGTGTTTCGGCGACGAGAGGTGGAAACGAGTCGGCGCCAAAATCCAGTTCTTTGGAAAGATGCTTTTTAACACTTTTTGGCTTATTTGACTCTGTATGATACGAGTGGTCCACCATTTTCTGAAGGCCTTTCTTACTTTTTTCGTTTGCACCACTCATTTTAGCGATGTTAGCTCCGGTTTCTTTTACTAATTTTTTATCTCTGATTTTCTCTTTTCGGGCTATTAAGTTGTGTTCAATCGTTCCAACGACATAAGCACTTTGAAAAACACTAGATTGTCTGTTTAATTAAGCATTTTGAAGGAGAAATGGCCAAAGCCTATATAGAGAAACCTACAATGCGTGCTGTGGCTCCTTGATTCGTAGCGGAAACACGATTGGTACCGCGCATGCGCGAAAACGCGTCTACTTCCTGTCTGAGCTGTGCGAAACAATTTACAGCAGATCACAATCACGTGACTACTCGATCCGTACCGGAAATATTTCAGAAATTTACACTTTGACACTTTTTACGCTTAAATGGTGCCTGAATCATTATACATTTTATTTTAATGCAAATTTAATATACAGAAATATAAATTTAAAAATGGAAAACCCAGTTTTAGTGCTTAAGGAGATTAAAATGTGCATAGATGTGATTTCAAAATCTAAAAACAACACATTTTATGTAATCTCAACTGTATTGTGAAGCAAATGTTATGATATGATATTAATGTTAACCTTATACATGCTATTTGTTAATAAAGCATTTAAACACACACAAAAGGTAAAATATATCATTAAATTTAATCAAACTAAATACAAAGTATTTAGTTTTAGTATTTATTTATTTTTAGTATTTAGTTTTACATTTGTTAGACCACATTTTTGGAAACACAGATGTGTACATAATACTTTGTATAGGAGTTTACATTTAATATTTAACTTTCAAAAGATAGATTCAACTTATATCAGTATGCTTAAATGTCTGCATTTAAGAAACACAAAATAAAGATATTAATTTATTCAATTTTATTTATTCAAACATTTATTAATTCCTTCACACATACACACACACTCTCGCTGATTGAGTAACATGGCATTGACTTTCAGTCCTTACTCATCAGCACAGTATGACAAACATGTTTCCATGTCCTCTTGACACTGAAATATAAATAAAAAGTCATGCTTTGCTTCAGAGAAGTCACTCCCTAGACCTTCCTGAGGGCATTTTGTTGATCATCACAGTTCATCTGGAGAAAAGCAGGCTGTGTCATCTCACGGCATGAGTCTGTGTTTAGCAGCTCCACGCTGTACGAAGGTCTCTCGCAATGGCTGGCTGTTGCACCTGGTAAAATAAATACATATGAAATGGCACAAACCAATTAAAATATTTATCCAGCATACATGCAACTGCTTGGTATGTGACGACTAAAATCATTTACCTTATCAGTTTCCTCTTCCTGATCTCTTCTGTTGAGCGAAGGTTTGGTGCCGATGCATTTTGACACCCTAAAAACAGGCACAAGCGTTCCCTGAAGAAATAGGGATGCTGCTTCTGTCCAGTATGCAAATCTCTGTCCATGCCTTTAGAAAACATGTAAATGTATAGGCACTATTCATACAATAACTTTATAGTATCACTTTACCAAAAGTAACAATACAGCCAAGATACTGACATTTTAGTCAGTCATACCCTTCCAGGCAAAACCTCTCCATCAGCTGAATGCACCCCCACTGTAGAATCAATGGCACCTCCTCCTAAAAACACACACCAAAAATAAATAAATAAATAATCGACACATACTAGTAGTTTGAAACTACTTGTGTGTGAAAATCCAGCTTACCTCTGTGAATGTTCTGGTGACGTACTGGTGCTGAAAGAATACTGCAAAATACAAATAACACTGTAAGGCTTTGATTATATTATCCAACAGGTTTGAAAAATTAAACAATCTTACCATCAACATGTAGAATTGTCTACAGGAATACTTCACAGAAATTGTCTGAGGACTGTTGAGGAAAAAAATGGAAAAGTTCAGACAGTTACTTTATAAAAAACAATACCTACTAGCATTATTTGACATGGGTAAAACTAATTTAAAAATGTATGGATACATCATGTAAAACGTACCCTAAGGTCTCTTCCTGTTTTTTCAGTCCAGGATCAATGAGGGTTGCAATGTGTCTGTACATTACAAAGAAAATACATAATGTGTAATTAAATGATCGGCTCTGTAAACTGAGAATGAATAAGAAAAGTTATTAAATTAAATTACTAAAGTTTATTATTAAAAGTTCTTATATCATCTCTGTAATACATTACCCATTCTTTCACACTCTGGATAGCAGACCAACAGTATCCAGCAATAACCCTGTTCTGAGAGCCTCTGACTGCACTGTGAGTGCCAGTCCCAGAGTTAATGTGGCACTCTGTAAGAACAGACCTCTTTTTCCCATTATAAATTCTCTCAGTACTTAAAATCACTTTTGATGGTAGAATTAGCCCGTTTCATCTTCCGACGCTGTGTAAAGATGTCAGGAATTTTTCCCTTTGAAATAAGTTCTTGCATTCCATAATAAAATGTATAAAAATCCATATTGTCCATCACCGCTAAATGACGGCACTATAAAGCGTGCACATGCGCAGTACAAATCGTGCAGGTACGAATGGTCATAGAATCGCGCATGCGCAGAACAAAATTGGCGTTTTCGCACATGCGCAGTACCAATCGTGTTTCCGGTACGGATCAAGTAGTCACAGGTATCGTGTGGACGCTGATTTTTTTTTTTTGAACGAGGGAAAAAAAGATCGGATAAGGAACGCGCCGGCATCGTGTGGACGTGGCCTTAGACCAGGGGTGCCCAAACTTTTTTCTATGAAGGGCCAAAAATCAAACTTGATTGAGAGCCGCGGGCCAAAAGTAAATTTTGCATCATAAATCAAACTGTATTACATTAAAGTTGCTATGGGTTTATTTATTTCATAATATTTAAAATAAATATAAAACAACTTTAATCTGATTAACTAATGCAGTTTTTTTTCTAAAGCTTTGCATTTTAATGAACAATTTAAATGGGCAACAATCCCCTAAGTGTTCAATGTAAAATTCAATGCCTATGTGGTTGCAATGTCAGTGACCTAATGAGAGATATGAAGCTGGTCCTTACTTTTCAGAAGTTTTTCAAGATTGGGCTCTAGCTGACTTACAGACAAAGACAAGATATTATGTAGGTGAGAGTCAGTTATTTGGCTTCTTAGTTTACTCTTGTTCAAGTTCATCAGACTGAAAGTCTGCTCGCAGAGGTACAGTAATCCCTCGCCACTTCGCGGTCTCAATGCATCGCGGATTTTTCAAAAATATTAATCAAAAAATAAAATTTCAAAAATACCGCCATGTACAGCCGTATTGCGTAAAGCAGCGTTGCTTAATCGTGATTTGAGAGAAACGGTTTCCCAGGATGCCAGACAGAGAGAAACTATCAGAGGCTTTGTACACGCCCACGGCACTCAGACAAGACACGTGATTGGTTCCCGGCGCGAGCTCGACCAATGAGAGCACGAGGGGAGGTATCCCGTGAGCTGATTGGCTGATCCTACTTTCACCTATCGCGATAGTTCCTGTCCACATTAACCACAATAAACGAGGGATGACTGTACTGCCAAACAGAGACAGCATCACTGATCAATGATGATGAAGGATGTAGCAGCGCGCTCTGTTCAGATCCAAGTCCAGTGAGCTGCTCGTGAGCCTGCTGTTTTCGCGTCTCGCCGCTGTACTTTGAGAAAGCTGCACAATGATTTGTTTCATAATGACGACAGATATTGTACTCCTTTAAAAACAGCAACAGACTGTTTGCAAACTAGACATACTGCCTTTGATTAGACTTCTGTGAATAAAAACTCATCTTCCCCAGCTTTTTTTTAAAATATCTCTTGTCTGTGTTGCCACTGCCTTGATTTCTCCATTATTGCGTTTAATTTGTTGACGTTTATTGACGTCATGTGTCGCAAAGCACGCAGTGCTGCGCCGCGCCTTGAATTGCGCATTTACAATAAAAAAAATATATATATATACCTTTTTTACATTTAATTTCAGTTTACTCCGTTGTAGTTCAACTATAAAACAAACAAAATTGTTATGTCAAATTAGAAATGACAATCTGTGTAGAAGGTATCTCGCGCGCTTTCTTTCTTTCTTTCTTTTTTTCTTTCTTTCTTTCTTTCTTTCTTTCTTTCTTTCTCTCTCTCTCTCTCTCTCTCTCTCCTCGGACGGTACGGCGGGCCAAATCAAAGGTTACCGCGGGCCAACTTTGGCCCGCGGGCCCTAGTTTGGGCACCTCTGCCTTAGACTGACTGACCTTGTGACCCTCTTTCACTAAATGTTTCAGGAGGGCAACACTGTCAGACACACATGTTAGTTCATCACATGCACAAATCAAAAGATTATCAACATATGTTAACAGAGCTGTGGCTGGGGTCAGAGTCAGAGGTTCAAGACTGAGTGCTCAGTCTACACCTGAAAACCACAACACATTCTGTGGAATTCTAGACAGAATGGTATAAGGTTTGGCACATTTGGGGCTCTGGATCTGATCGCAGCATTAACAGCTTTTAAATCTTGGACAAATCGCCATTTTGTAGGCTGTCCCTTATCTCTTATTTTCTTTACAGGAAGAATAGGTGTACGCATTGGAGAGTTGCTGCATGACACTATAATCCCCTCTTTTGCCAATGATTAAAACACTGGCATGATGCCAATCACTGATTCTCTTTTTCCAATAGAAACTGCTCTTGACATGGCAATAATCAGACTTTTAAAACATATTACTGGTTCACAACCCGCAATCAAACCCACATATTTATTTTTATTTTGCCCATAATTTTGAAGGTACTATGTTCAGGGCTGGATTAATATCCTCTGCCCTAATGTCAGCAGTGCAGCAGCTCTCATCATCAAAATGTTCATCAAACAATTATTTTTACAGCCTGTGCTTTTCATCACAACACACAGAGTATGCATCCAAAGTTTTGTTAAACTCTATTTCCTGACCCACATCTATCCAATCATCAGATTCAACACAATGTTTCACAAAAGGCCCTAACTCAGTCCACGTTTGCTGTGCATCTTTAGCCAAAGACACATGTGGAACTGATCTGGTCATCAGATAAAAAGGTAATTTCTGCTCTGTCAAGTGTCACGGATCATTAACGGGAGGACTCAAGATGCAGGTGAAGGTGGATTTAATGATAACAAAATAAACATAAACACACAAAAGAAACAACCCACGAGGGGGAAAACATAACTAAGAAACAAAACTGGAACATAACACAAACCGGATGAGACGGGGGACCCAGGAACACACCATAGACAGGACCTGGAGAAACAGCAATGACAACGACACCACACAGGACAGCAAACACACCAGGATTAAATAGGGAACACATGAGGAGAGGTAACGAGCTGAGAACAGCTGACAACACTTAAGGAAAACAGGGTAACAAGATGGGAGGGGTTTACAATCACAACACACAACAAAGGGGCAGTGTCAGAGCTCTGTCAAGCAACACACTAGAAACCCAACTTAAGGGACAGAACCCTGACACTACCCCCCCTCTAAAGGGACGCCACCTGGCGTCCCTACATGGAACCACGGAGACAACACAACAAAAGAGTTCAGAGTGCATGGGAAAAAAAAAGTCAGGAACAGGAGGGAGGGAACAGATCAACCGAAAAGGCAAACAGTAAAAAGTCCACAACCTAGAGGCAGAAAAAAAAATTAAACACAGAGTCCAGGAAGGGGCAGGAGGGATGAGCCAGGGTGGCTCCAGGGGATCAGGGGTCCTGGCAGGGAGCCAGGGTGGCGCCGGGGGAACCAGCCAGGCAGAGTCTGGTAGGGCCGGCGGATTCCATCACAAGACCTACAGGCTCTGTCTGTGGCCCCCACTTGCCTTGAGTTTGCGCCTGGGATGGCGAAAGCCTTTCTCCACCCGAGGCCAGGCTATATTCCCAAGGTTCCCACTAATGTGGCTCGGTCTATCACGCTGCAGGCCTTCTACCCTCCCCCCTTTGACGATCATGAACAGGAGTACAAGAACAAAGTCTGTCCAGTGCGCGCACTGGACGCTTACATCTTCAGGACTGCCACTTGGCGTAAGTCGGACCAACTGTTCGTTTGCTTTGGGCCCCCTAAGGGGGCGCCAGCGTCTAAGCAAACTCTCTAAGCAAACTCTCTCAACGAGTCGGCCTGTACATCCCTCTCCTTTGAGAGTCCGGGCCAACTCCACTCAGAGCGTGGCTGTTTCCAAGGCCTTCCTTGTGGGTGTTTCCTTGGCTGATGTCTGTGCTGCGGCTGGCTGGTCCTCACCGCACACATTTAATGAGATTCTACCGACTGGACCTAGACTTTGCTCCGGGGACGAGGGTGCTCTCTCGGTGAGCTTGGACACACTCTTCGGCTGGCATCACTGAGGTGGCGTTGGTATAGTGTTCCCCTAGCGCTTTGACGCAGCTCGAGTTCCCATGACAGGGAACGTCTCAGTTACGTATGTGACCTTGGTTCTCCTGAAGGTGGAACGAGACGCTGCGTCTCGGCCTCAGCTCCTTACGCCTCCGGGCCCGCTTCAGACACTCTTTCAATCTGTTGCTTCCGGGTTCCGGCACACCTTTTATGCTCTGTTCATGACGTCACTGACCTGCGACGCACATTCACACGCATTTTCTCTCATTGGTTTCACAGTTCTTCACGTGACTGAAGTCAAGGCATTTCCCCTAGCGCTTTTTTTTTTTTTCAATTAAGTTTTTTTTTATTGGTTTTCCTTATACATAACATACCAGTAAAAGCAATACAAAACAATGCAAGCATAAAATAAAATGACAATCATTTACAAACAAACAACAACAAAAAATAACCATTGTAATACAAAACAGGGCAAACAAGTCACAGTACAAGTATGGACACAATATCAGCCATGTCCTGAGGCCACAGTCCGAACAAAAATGTCCCACATGTCAACATCTGTTTGGTTTCCATTTACTTTAGCTAACATTTTTTCATGTGAAGCATTTTCAATCATAAATTCAATCCACATTTTAAAAGTAGGACATTGCATCTCTTTCCAAAACCTAAGTATCAGTCTTACTGCTGTAATTATACCCACAGTAACAAGGGAGAACTCATTTTTTATATGAGGGATCTCAGATTTGTCTCCTAAAAGACATAACCTTGATGACAATGGAAGGTCAGTTCCCAAACATCTTTCAAGAGATTTCAACACAGTTATCCAGAAGGGCTGTATCTTTGTGCATTGCCATAACACATGTATGTATGTGCCCGTTTCTATTTTGCATTTCCAACACTTATTTTCATTCAGACAACCCATTCTGGCAAGACGGGCAGGTGTATAATAATACCTGTGTAATACCTTGTATTGGATCAATTTACCTCTCGCCTCTTTAATGTATCTTCCAATGTTGGACACAATTCTTCTCCACGTGTCTTTATCTATATTACTATTAATGTCCCTTTGCCAAATTAATCTCAGGTTTTCACAATTCTTATCGCCAATTATTAAACTTAGTTGATAAAATTTGGAAGCTTTTTGAAGAGGTTTTGGTAGTTCACAAAATTTTTCTAAAATATTCTTATCTTGTCCCATAGTGAATTTTGTCTCCAAACAATTCCTAATCTGTAAATATTTCCAAAAATGGTCCCGACCAACTAGATTAAATTTCTCTTTTAAATTATCGTAAGATAATAGCTTATTCTTACTAAATAAAGCTTTTAATGTTCGTATTCCGCTTCTAAACCATTTTCCCCAAAACAAGTTTTTTTTTCCCTATCTTAACCTGAGGATTATTCCATATTGATGAGTAATGCTGACACAAATGAGAAATCTTGCACTTTTTGTGGACAGCTTTCCAAACTTCCTTGGAGTGCGTCAGTATGGGATTAGTCATGTGATGCTGTAGGTCACCTGTTGGATTTTGTGATAAAGCTTCTATTGGCCGAAAAGGGGAAGTAAGTTGACGCTCTATTAATACCCAATCTAAATCTGAATCATCTTCTCCCCAGTGTCTAGCAAGCTTAGAAATTTCAAATGCTATTTTATAAAGCTCTACATTTGGTAACGATAACCCCCCTCTATCTCTAGGCAAACATAATTTTTCAAAGCCAATCCTAGGTCTTTTACCCTCCCACAAAAATTTCTTAATCATAATATTATATCGTTTATATATCTGATGTGGCATGGCTATAGGGACCATCCACGATATATAATTAAACTGTGGGGTTACCACCATTTTTATAAGATTAATCTTCCCCCATAGAGTTAACATCAATTTTCCCCAACTATCTAATTTTGCCTGTATTTTCTGCAACAGAGGATCCATATTCAAATTCATTATGTTTTCTAATTTAGAGCTCAGGTGAACCCCTAAATATTTAAATCCTTTACGCATCCATTTAAACTTAAATGCACTGACTGAGGAAGAAAAACATGTTGCTGATACTGGCATAGCCTCTGATTTATGCCAATTGATTTTATATCCTGAGAATTTAGAATAAGACTCAATCAATTTAAGAAGTATTGGTAACGAACCTGCAGGGTCTTTAACTATTAGCAATATGTCATCAGCATATAATAGTAATTTATGTTCTCTTTCCCCCGCAAAAACACCTGTAATTTTTGGTTCTTCTCTAATCATCGAAGCAAGCGGTTCCAAAACTAATGTAAAAAGTAGTGGGCTAAGAGGGCAGCCCTGACGAGTAGATCTAGATATATTAAAAAAGGGAGAAGTTACTCCATTAGTTATAACAGCTGCTTTAGGATTGGAGTAAATAATTTTAACCCACTTCACAAAACCTGAACCAAAACCATATTTCTCCAAGGCTGCAAAGAGAAACCCCCACTCCACTCTATCAAAGGCCTTTTCCGCATCCAGTGATATTGCGGCAATGGGATCTAGACTTGAATGATTCATCCACATGAGATGTAATAGCCTTCTCATATTATCAGATGAGGACCTGTTTTTAATAAAACCCACCTGGTCTCCATGTATAATTTTAGGTAAAATACTTTCTAATCTTGAGGCTAATAATTTAGTTAACACTTTTAGATCTACATTTAGTAAACTTATTGGACGGTAATTAGCAGGATCCATCGCATCTCTTGCTGGTTTTGGTATGAGTGATATTAAAGCTTCGTTAAAAGTATCGGGTAACATACCCTCCTCAAGTACCTTTGAATATACCTCAGTTAATATTGGGGTCAACTCCTCGACAAACTTCTTATAATATTCTACAGAGAATCCGTCAGAGCCTGGTGATTTCCCAGACTTTAAAGACATAATAGTTTTCCTGACTTCCTCTTGAGTTATTGGTGCATCTATTGAGTCTCGTTCTTCAGGAGTTAAGGAGGGTAATATCATCTTAGCTAGAAAGTCTATTAATTCCTTCTGATTATGACTGGATTCTGATGTATATAGTTTTGAATAAAATTGGTTAAAAACCCTATTAATGTCTTTGTTGGAGGTGAGCACCTTCTCTCCCTCTTTAATTGCTGGTATTACATGAGATGCATCATGTTGCTTTATCTGTCTAGCAAGAAGTTTCCCAGCTTTTTCCCCACTCTCATAATGTTTGGTCTTCAATTTGAATAAAGCATATTCTGCCTTTTTATTAAAAAAGTCATTAAGATCAAATTTTAATTTACAAAGCTGTTTAAATTTCAAGTCTGTAAAACCTGTCACCAATTCTTTCTCTAGATTCTTGATTTGCTTTTCTAAGAGTTTCACTTTTTCAACACTTTCTTTTTTTTTCCTACTAGCGTAAGGAATACATTTCCCCCTGATAAATGCTTTAGACGCGTCCCATACTGTTGCTAATCTCGGAGTTGACCCAATATTAATTTCAAAAAACATATTTATGTCCTTCTGTAATGAACCTACAAATTCCTTATCCTCCAGCATAAAAGTATTTAACCTCCACCTCCCTCTCTTTTCGCAATCTACCTTCAGTTCTAATTTTAACTCCACATGCGCATGATCTGTGAGTCCTATTGCTCCAATTTTACAGTCTACGACCGAGTCAATTAAAGAATTAGAAATCAAGAAATAATCAATTCTTGAAAAGGTCTTATGGCTATTAGAGAAGAATGTGTATTCCTTCTCCCGCGGATTGACCAGTCTCCAAATGTCTGTCAATCCATTGTCATCTTTCAGAGTATGAATAGCAGCCCTATCTCTAGGACTTAATCTGATGTTGCTTTGGCTTCTGTCAAGGATGCCATCCATAGTCTGATTAAAGTCACCTCCAAGTATTACATACCCCTCGAGGCTAGCCAATATCTTATTAACATCATGAAAGTATTCAGGCTCCTCTTTATTTGGTGCATATACGTTACACAACACTACTTTAACATCGTTGAGCTTTGCTTCTATGCATAATAATCGACCTTCCTTGTCTTTATGTTGATTCAACAAAACAAAATGTATTTTCTTCCTCACTAGAACGGCTACTCCATTCCTCTTGCTTGATAGAGAATTGTGAAAAACCTGCCCAACCCAGTCACGTCGAAGTTTCAGGGCTTCCTTTTCATCTTTAAAGTGTGTTTCTTGAAAAAAGGCAATGTCAGCTTTTCTGATTTTAAGATAAGTTAGTATTTTTTTTCTTTTAACAGGTGACCCACAGCCATTAATATTCCAAGATATAATGTTTACATATTGTCTATCCATCACACATTAGTAAAATGTAACTCTCTGCACCTGTTGTGCTCTGATGAAGCTTCTTTGTTCCATACTGAAAGAAAATAGTTAAATGAAACTTTGCCATGTAAACTGGTATTATACTCGCCGCTCTTACTGATAGAAAACCAACATTTAATTTCCAAAATTTTTTGAACAAAAAAAACCTTGAAAAACTCACTGAGAACGAAACAAATAAAAGAAAAGAAACACAAAACACTGCCCATAAGGGGCAGCGATCCCACTTCTGGGTCAAACCTTTGGTCCGTGATGCTCGCAGTCCGCGCGCAGCCGCTGACTCGGGAAGACAGACCCCAAAGCTTCCCCCGTCCCCACCACTACCTCACGATTCATAGTGCTTCGACTTACATATTATATTGCCAGTAGTCCTGGTGCTTTATCTGTCACTTCTTTGTAGTGAGATGTGTTCTTTTATGTACTTTTCTGCAGCCAAGTGGTCAGTAAAACTCATCCTATTCCCCCGCCAGGTGAACCTCAATGCCGCGGGGTGAGCCAGAGTATGTCGCACTTCGCGGTCCCAGAGTAACTTCTTCGCTGCAGAGAATTTTTTCCTCATCATTGCTCTCTCCCTCGACATATCCTCGAATATAGAAATCTTACATTCCTCCCATTCAAATCCCCTGCTCTTTTTCACTGCTGCTAGAACTTTCTCTCTCGCGGTGTAACGTAGAAATTTCACCAACACGATCCGGGGGGGTTGATCACCATTAGGCTTGGTCCCAAGGCTCCGATGACTGCGTTCAATCTCGAACTCCGGCCCCATCAGCGCGAGCCCCTCCGACAGGATCTTTTGTACATACTCGTTCATTTTATATCCAGCTTCTTTCCCTTCCTTGAGTCCGATTATTTTTATGTTATTCCGTCTGCTGCGATTCTCCAGATCCTCAACTTTATTCCAGATTTCGTCCACACGTTTTGCCATCTTTTCCGTGTCCCCGGCCAGGCGATTTGATGCATCCTCTATGTGTGAAATGCGATTCTCGGCCTCGTCGAGTCTGGCCTGTACCGAGCTAATCGCCTCTTTTAGTTCTGTAGTAGTCGCTTTAATAGTTGTCACATCACTTGCTACTCCCTGCAGAGTGGTATTCATTTGACTAATTTCAGCAAAAAGATCTTTCAAGTTCGGGTTTTGATTACTTGAATCCGGCGGCGTGGTATCGTTAGCTTCTGGGCTCGTTGTTTTCAGACGTGTTTGTATCCCTCGAATTGATGATTTGGAAGTCATTTTGACATCTATCGGATGTTTCAAGTTACATGCAAGTTATCTAGCGAAGATTACTTTGTTTTGCGAAGCCAATATATACAAATTGGTCTAATTAATGGTGGGTATACGGAGCTGTGCTCTAAAGTGCTGCCATTTCCCAACTCGCCATCACGTGACTCCTCTCCCCTAGCGCTTTTGACGCAGCTCGAGTTCCCCTTCAGGGAACCAAGGTTACATACGTAACCAAGACGTTTTGTTTTCTGTATAGTTGATTTATAAAGGATGTATGTTGCCATAAATTAATTGGATGCTTGATTCTCTCTGTTTTTCAGGTTTTGGTTCAGTGATGATGAAGAAATGAAAATGTCTGCAGTCAAATTTCTGCTGAATCTCATTGTTACTGCAGTAGAAAATGACACAGTTACAGGAACAAGATTCTCTGTTCTTCTGTCATCAGTGTGCAGTTACAAAACCTTCCCTTTTGATGAAGAGTGGGATGATTTTGATGATTTTAAACAGAGTGATTTCTTACTGGATCTTTGCTCACATGTGAAGAACTATGAGACTCAAACAGGCAGGACTTTCCTTCCAGCATTACAGTCAGTTTTCCATTTACGTGATGTCTGGATCATAGATCTTTCACAGAGAAAGACCTCCATCCTCCTGGAAGTGCTGAAATTCCAGACAGAGAAGAAACCAGTAAAGCTGAGAGGATATTCAGAGGAAGAGAGTGAAATGATGAGTTTCCTTCAGTGTCTGCCCTTCATCTCACAGCTGAGGTACATTAACTTTTGGAAATTCACTTTCAACCTTATCAATTAAAATTGCTTTACTGTATTTTGAATTTGTATGTATCATATTCTGTCATTTATTTATATATATATATGTATGTGTGTGTGTGTTTTACATTAATAGTGCTTTAAATCGTCTTTATTCTTTCTTTTAAATCAATTCATCAGTGTTTATAACAAAGAAGACTTTAACTGGCATTTAAACACAAATACAGTGTTTTTGAGAGTTTATCATTATAAGAGTTCTGTGAAATGTCTATTCATATAAATTTTTCTTTTGGAAACAGGTTTGATTATCCGAATATCAGTCTTTCAGTGCAGTTTCTTCTGAAACTCTTCATTAAAGCAGCAGACTCTGAGACACAGACAGGAGAGCAGATGCTGAAACTGTTAACATCAGTCTGTACCTACAGATCTTTTCCTTATCAATGGACTGACAGAAATAAACAGAGTGATTTCCTGCTGGATCTTTACTCACATGTGAAGAACTATGAGACTCAAACAGGCAGGAATTTCCTTCCAGCATTACAGTCAGTTTTCCAGTCACCTGATGTCTGGATCATAGATCTCTCACAGAGAAAGACCTCCATCTTCCTGGAAGTGCTGAAACTACAGACAGAGAAGAAACCAGTAGATCTGAAAGGACATTCAGGGGAAGCAAGTGAAGTGATTAATTTTCTTCACTGTCTACCCTTCATCTCACAGCTGAGGTAAGATACTAAATAGCCTCTTGTACATCACTTAAAAAATTGGAGTAGATTTCTGTGTATTAAATGGATAATAAATAACAAAAAAAATATTATTCCCTGATCTTTTAAAAAAAGGAGTTTGATTGATACAGTGTAACTCAATAATAAAACAGGAGGATTGTCATTACATTTACATGTACATTTATTCATGTGGCAGAGGCTTTTACCCAAAGCAACTTACAACTTGAGGAATACCGAAAGCAATTTATCCAAAAGAGGCAAAAGTACACAAGAGTGCTCACAATACAAAGTTTTGAACATTGCTTAAAGTAGTATAAGCCTGGAGACAAGGGGAACAAGGGAAAGTGAAAGCAAGACAAGCAAGGAATTTTTTTTTTATATGTGTGTGTGTGTATGTTTGTGTGTGTGTCATCTAGACAGGGAGATTGTTCTATCAGCAAGGAACAGTAAACGAAAATATTCTTGAAAGTGATTTTGAGCCTCTCTCTGATGGTCCCACAAGTCGTCACTCATTGATCAATTGAAGGTTTCTGGTCGGTGTATAGATTTGTATTAGCGACTGGAAGTAAGAGGTGCTGAGCCTGTATTAGCTCTGTGAGCAAGTGTCAGTGTTTTGAATTTGATGCGAGCTGCAAGTGGGAGCCAGTGCAGAGAGATGAAGAGTGGAGTGACATGGGTCCTTTTGGGTTCATTGAAAACCAGACGAGCTGCGGCATTCTTGGTCAGTTGTAGGGGTTTGATTGCACTAGAAGTAAGTCTGGCCAGAAGAGCATTACAATAATCAAGCCTGGAAATGACCATGGCCTGCACCTCATTAGTCAGCATATCACAGTCGGTGTCAGTCACCAACATCACCATCTGTTTTGTGCTATCTTTGAGAAAGGGACACAGAAAGTTCAAGCAGAACACATGGGCTAAAAAAATCTTCATTCCGGAACTTGATACGTTTTTTTTTTCATTATAATATTTGTGTCCGTACCTGAGTTTGTTATAAAATTATTACACAATATTTATATGCTTTTGAGGACAGACTTTACTCTTCATGAATGTGTAAATTATTTTAATTAATTATTCATACATCAGAATAATTATTTCCCTTCCATGGGAATTCGAGCTGCGTCAAAGCGCTAGGGGAAATACCTTGACGTCAGTCACGTGAAGAACTGTGCAACCAATGAGAGAAAATGCGTGTGAATGCGCGTTGCGAGTCAGTGACGTCATGAACAGTGCATAAAAGGTGCGCCGGAACCCGGAAGCGACAGCTTTGAGTGTTCTCAGCGTGCTGTGTGTCGAGAGTGTGTGTGTGTTTGCTCGATTATTTCTCACCAAGCTAGTTTAAATAGTCAGGGATTTCTAGTAGTGTGAGAATGGCAGAACAGATCTTCAAACCGTGTGCTTTTCCCTGACCACGTTTTATCATGGATGGGGATACACACAATCTGTTTGGGAGCGGAGCACTCTCAGTCAGCGCTCAAGGGCGATGGCTATGAGGACTACGAGAGGTTCTCTTTACGTACACTTCGCTACTGATGCTACTCAGGCTCACATTCCCCAAGGCTTCGGACCTGGTGCAGCTGAGGCTCAGCGGCGTTCGCGTTCATGGGGTTCGCAAATGGATCTCTCAGTGGGGCTTTAGACAGGTCTCCCCCTTTCTCAGCCTTCATGGGATGAATCCGGTCCCAGTCGGGATCCAGGAGCACGCGCCGTAGGTGCTGTTTCTCCCGACTGAACTGGGACATTGGTGCTGACTCTGTCCAGCTCTGAGGAGGTGGATGTGGTCAGCGTTGTTCCGGGTGAGGAGGATTCAGCCTCCGACAGAGTTCATACACCGCATAGTTTGATGTATGCTACTCTCGTCGGGGCTCAGCCCTACCGCTACGGAGGGATGCCGAAAGTGGACGAGGCTCTTGCGGGATCCAGAGCGGCGGCATTGGCGCAGCCTCAGAGCTCCTCACACAGAGCTGCTCAAAAAGAGAGTGTCACTACCCGTTTACCTCCCCAAAAATCGGGGAAGCCGGGCCGACAATCTTGTGCTAAGCCTTCTGGCAAGAGGACCGATCTGAGGGTCTTCCTTGACGCCAAGAAGAGCAAGAGCAAGTAGCCCCAATGCCAGAGTCAAGCAACAACCAGGCGAGTTTCCTTTCAGGGAACTCGAGCTGCGTCAAAGCACTAGGGGAAATAGCCTTGCGTCAGTCACGTGAAGATATGTGCAACCAATGAGAGACGAACGGTGACGTCATGAGGGAGAGCATAAAGCGCGTCCAAAACCCGGAAGCGCCAGCTCTGAGTGTCTTCAGCGTGCTGTGTCTGTGTGAGAGTGATTTGAAACTAAGCTAGTTTAAAAATCAGGAATTGTTTGTGAAAAAGAGAATGGCGAATGAACAGACATTTAGACCTTGTGTTTTTGTCCGCGTTTTATAACGGACAGGGATACACATGTTATGTGTGTTGTCTGTTTGGGAGTGGAGCATGCGTGGTCGGCACTTGAGAATGCCGGCTGTAAGGACTGTGAGAAGTTCTCCTTGCATACGCTCCGCTCCCGCCTGGCGGTCTGTAAGGAGGCTGCTCAGGCTAGTGTTCCCCGTGGTTCGGGACCTGCAGCGGCCAAGGCTTTGCGGCGCTCGCAGTCATGGGGATCACAAATGGATCTCACTGAGGCAGCTGGGATGGGTCCTCCCTTATCTCAGCTCTTTTGAGATGAGGCTCCGGCACTAGCTTTATCTAGTTCAGATGACATGGATTTAGCTAGTGTCGACCCGGTTGGGGAGGATTTGCCACCCTCCTCACCGGCATTTGAGGAGCTAGTTGAGGTTGTGGCGCGAGCGGTCTCGCGTCTGGAAATTGATTGGCCGGCGGAGACCAGGAGTGCTCGTCCTAGAAAGAGTATTTTGGACGAGCGCTACCTGCCTGCTCGCGTTACTCCCCCGCGCCGAGCTATGCCTTTTCTTTCCGATTTACATGCCGAGGTATCTAGATCCTGGAGAAGGCCAGCCTCCGAAAGAGTCCATACACCACAAAGTGCGATGTATACGAATCTTGTCGGGGCTCAACACCATGGTTATGGGGGGATGCAGAAAGTGGACGAGGCTCTTGCTGGATACCTCGTTCCCAGTCTGCGTCCTCTATTAAAGCTCTGGCGCTCCCCACCAAGCCAATGCGCGTCACATCGTCTTTCGTGGGGAAAGCGTACTCTGTGTCGAGCCAGGCTGCTGCGTGCCTGCATACTACGGCACTGCTGCAGGCCTATCAGGCAGAGTTGCTTGGGGACCTCAACGAGGGCGGTGGTATCGGTCCGGAGGCAGTTTGGATTTGTCTCTTCGGGCCACTAGGGAGACGGCCTACTCTGTCGGCCGCTCTATGGCAGCTCTGGTGGCCACGGAGAGACATTTATGGCTCATTTTATCGGCCATGAAGGATAAAGATAAATTTGTGCTACTGGATGCCCCTCTGTCCCCTTCGGGCTTGTTTGGCGATGCCGTAAAAAGCGTCGTCGACAAGTTCCAGGAGGCTTCACGACAGCAGGCGGCGTTCAGTAAAGTTCTTCCCCGCCGCCCTCCACGTGAGACCGCCGACCATTCGCGGTCTCAAAGCTCCGCACACAGGGCTGCTCAAAAGGAAAGTGTCGCTACCCGACTTCCTCCGGTAAACCCCAGAAAGTCGGGCCGACGAGTCCAAGTTCAGTCTTCGGGTAAAAAGGGTGATTTGAGGGTTTTCCTCAACACTAAGAAGGCTAAAACGAAGCGGTCCTGACGCCAAGCCGCAACAAGGTGGTGTCTCCCATGTGCAGCTCCAGAGTCAGCCCGCCACGGGAGAACCACCCCCTCTAAGGAGGGTCCTAGAGCATTCCACCCAAGTTTCCGGAAGCCCCGGCTCAGTGGTGAATATGCTCACAGTACCAGAGACCAGCCCCGGGAGGCTGGTTCCCTTAGTAGAGTTCCAGGCTGCGTGGTCATGGCTACCGGGTATCTCTCAGTGGGTCCTGCGCACGGTAACCTCCGGGTATGCCATCCAGTTCGGGGTTTCACCACCCCGATTCTCGGGGGTCCTACAGTCCGTGGTAGGCCCCCAGCAGGCTCTGGTCATGGAACAAGAAGTAGACACTCTGCTGGCGAAAGGGGCCATCGAGTATGTACCCCTCGCGGAAAGCAAGTCCGGGTTTTACCGACGGTACTTCATAGTTCCAAAGAAGGATGGAGGGTTGGGGCCCATTCTGGATTTGCGTCTCCTAAATCGAGCAGTCAGGCGTCTAAAATTCAAGATGCTGACACTCAAGCAGATTGTAGTGCAGGTCAGATCCGAGGATTGGTTTGTCACAGTCGACCTCAAAGATGCATATTTCCACGTCTCCATCCTTCCGCAACACAGGAAGTTCCTGAGGTTCGCCTTCAGGGGAAAGGCGTACCAGTATCGGGTGCTTCCTTTCGGTCTGGTGCTCTCGCCCTGCACGTTCACAAAAGTTGTGGACGCTGCTCTAGCTCCGCTACGGTTACAGGGCATTCGTGTCTTAAATTATATAGACGACTGGCTTATTCTGACCCAGTCGCTGCAGTTAGCAGCGCAACATTGAGATGCTGTGCTCGCACACATGAAGGAGCTGGGGTTGAGGCTGAACACCAAGAAGAGTGTACTTTCTCCTGCACAGAGAACCACTTTCTTGGGAGTCATTTGGGACTCAGTGGCCATGTCTGCTCGGCTCTCCCCCGAGCGCATCCAGGTCATTCGTTCAGCCGTCAAGAGCATCAAGCTGGGCCAGCCACTCACGGTGAAACACTTTCAGAGAGTGTTAGGGCTCATGGCAGCGGCATCCAGCATTATCCCACTGGGCCTGCTGTACATGAGACCCGTGCAGTGGTGGCTAAAAACCAAGGGGTTCTCCCCGAAGGGAAACCCGCTTCGCACTATCAAGGTCACGGGGCGATGCCTACGCACCCTGAGTATGTGGAAGAACTCTTGGTTTCTGTCTCAAGGCCCTGTGTTGGGGGCTCTGGGTCGGAGAGTGACTCTCTCAACAGATGCCTCCCTCTCGGGCTGGGGAGCGGTCCTGAAGGATCGCTCCTCACAAGGTCTGTGGAGCAGTCGGCACCAGACCTGACACATAAACATGCTAGAGTTACTGGCGGTCCGCAGAGCACTCTGTGCGTTCCTCCCGGACCTTCGCGATCACCATGTCACGTTTTTCACCGACAGTATGACGGCGGTCGCATATATCAACCATCAGGGGGGTCTACGTTCGCGACCATTGTACAAGATGGCGCGACAGATCCTCCTCTGGGCCCAGGGGAGGTTGCTCTCTCTCAGGGCGGCCTACATCCCGGGGGTCCAGAATGTGGACAGGGGCCAAGACAGGGAAATGGCGAGACAGGGGCCAAGACCAGGGAAATGGCAGCTCCACCCCGAAGTGGTGGAGCAGATTTGGGAAAGATACGGCAAGGCACAGGTCGACCTGTTTGCCTCAGTAGAGAACACCCACTGCCCTCTGTGGTTTTCGCTAGCACATCCAGCGCCTCTGGGGCGGGATGCCATGGTACATGCGTGGCCGAGGTTACACCTGTACGCCTTTCCCCCGATCGCTCTGCTCCCGGGAGTTCTGGCCAAAATTCGCCGGGACAAGGTTCATCTCACGCTAGTGGCCCCCCACTGGCCTTCCAGAATATGGTTCGCGGACCTTGTGGCCCTCCTCGACGGAGTCCCATGGGAGATTCCGGTCAGGAGGGACCTTCTGTCCCAGGCGGAGGGTTGCATTCTTTACCCTCGCCCAGAGCTAATGAAGCTGTGGGTCTGGCCCCTGAAGGGGTCCAGCTCATAGAATCCAGTCTCTCAGCCGAGGTTGTGGAGACCATCCTTCAGTCCAGAGCTCCCTCCACGAGGAAACTCTACGCCTTGAAGTGGAAAATCTTCACGTCTTGGTGTAGTGAAAGGCAGGTGAACCCAGTAACCTGTCAAGTCGACAAAGTGCTGGAGTTCCTGCAAGAAAGATTTGCGGCAGGGTTGTCCCCCTCCACCTTGAAGGTTTATGTGGCTGCCATATCGGCTTGCCATGTACCTCTGGGCGGGGTGTCCTTGGGCAGGGACCCCCTAGTCACTCGTTTCCTCCGTGGCACATTAAGGCTGAGACCTGCGGCACAGACTAGGGTTCCGGCCTGGGACTTGTCTTTGGTGCTCCAAGGCCAGTCTCAGGCTCGCTTTGAACCCTTTGAGGAGGTTGCCATTAAATTCCTCTCTCTCAAGACCCTCCTTTTGCTGGCTATCACCTCGCTTAAGAGGGTAGGGGACCTACAGGCTCTGTCTGTGGCTCCCACTTGCCTTGAGTTTGCGCCCGGGATGGCGAAAGCCTTTCTCCACCCGAGGCCAGGCTGTGTTCCCAAGGTTCCCACTAATGTGGCTCGGTCTATCACGCTGCAGGCCTTCTGCCCTCTCCAATTTGACGGTCATGAACAGGAGTACAAGAACAAGGTCTGTCCAGTGCGCGCACTGGACGCTTACGTCTTCAGGACTGCCACCTGGCGTAAGTCGGACCAACTGTTCATTTGCTTTGGGGCCCCTAAGCGGGTGCCAACGTCTAAGCAAACTCTGAGCCGATGGATAGTTGAGGCTATCTGTCTGGCTTACGAGTCGGCTTTCCCTCTCCTTTGAGAGTCCGGGCCCACTCCACTCGGATCGTGGCTGCTTCCAAGGCCTTCCTTGCAGGGTTTTCCTTGGCTGATGTCTGTGCTGCGGCTGGCTGGTCCTCACCGCACACATTTATGAGGTTCTACCAACTGGACCTCGACTCTGCTCAGGGGACGAGGGTGCTCTCTCAGTGAGCTTGGACACACCCTTCGGCTGGCGTCATTGAGGTGGCGTTGGTATAGTGTTCCCCTAGCGCTTTGACGCAGCTCGAGTTCCCATGAAAGGGAACTTCTCGGTTACGGTATGTAACCTTGGTTCCCTGAAGGGGAACGAGACGCAGCGCCCTCGAGCGCTGACCGAGCGTGCTCCACTCCCAAACAGGCCACGCACAGATTGTGTGTTTCCCTATCCGTGATAAAATGTGGGCAGGGAAAAGCACACGTTTTGAAGACCTGTTCCGCCATTTTCACACTACTAGAAATCCCTGACTTTTTAAACTAGCTTGGTGAGAAATAATCGAGCAAACACACACAAACTCTCAACACACAGCACGCTGAAGACACTGAAAGCTGTCGCTTCCGGATTCCAGCGCACCTTTTATGCTCTGTTCATGACGTCACTGACCCACGATGCGCATTGACACGCATTTTCTCTCATTGGTTGCACAGTTCTTCATGTGACTGACGTCAAGGCATTTCCCTTAGCACTTTGACGAGTTCCCCTTCAGGGAACCAAGGTTACTTACATAACCGAGACGTTTTGTTTTCTGTATAGTTAATTTATAAAGGATGTATGTTGTCATAAATTAATTGGATGCTTGATTCTCTGTATTTTTCAGGTTTTGGTTCAGTGATGATGAAGAAATGAAAATGTCTGCAGTCAAATTTCTGCTGAATCTCATTGTTACTGCAGTAGAAAATGACACAGTTACAGGAACAAGATTCTCTGTTCTATTGTCATCAGTGTGCAGTTACAAAACCTTCCCTTTTGATGAAGAGTGGGATGATTTTGGTAATTTTAAACGGAGTGATTTCCTGCTGGATCTTTACTCACATGTGAAGAACTATGAGACTCAAACAGGCAGGAGCTTCCTTCCAGCATTACAGTTAGTTTTCCAGTCACCTGATGTCTGGTCCATAGATGTCTCACAGAGAAAGACCTCCATCCTCCTGGAAGTGCTGAAACTTCAGACAGTGAAGAAACCAGTAGATCTGAAAGGACATTCAGGGGAAGCAAGTGAAGTGATTAATTTTCTTTACTGTCTTCCCTTCATCCCACAACTGAGGTAAGATACTAAATAGCCTCTTGTACTGTTGATACAGTGTAACTCAATAATAAAACAGGAGGATTGTCATTACATATACATGTACATTTATTCATTTAGCAGAGGCTTTTACACAAAGCAACTTACAACTTGAGGAATACAGAAAGCAATTTATCCAGAAGAGGCAAAAGTACACAAGAGTGCTCACAATACAAATTTTTGAACATTGCTTAAAGTAGTATAAGCCTGGAGACCAAGGGAAAAAGGGAAAGCGAAAGCAAGTGTTGGACTTTTCATCAATTCCTCAAGTCCGCGTGTTCTTTTAATGAGGAGAGCAGAGACAGCTTTTCCTTTGACTATTTAATCATCAAGTAAATCACATGAAGAAAGCATACAGAGCTCTGGGTCCACAGCTTTCCCTGATTACACAATACTATGGGTGTCTCGTGTCCAGGTGCTCTGCGAAAACCTCGCCTTTCCCTGACCCATATATTTATACATTTTAACACACAAGTGGGTTGTCCTTTCTTGAAAGATGGTCGCTGATAGGTGTTGCTCCAATAGATATCTCCACCAATCCTGATTCCTGTTTTTCCTGCACACATAAATTAACATACAGCAAGGCACCTTAAGGCGCTCAAGACACACAAACCAAATGCCCATATGTTATGTTAAATCCCCCGATACATTCTTTGTGGTTAACTCAATTGCCCCAGTCTATTCAATCACCAAGACCCCCACACATTCCACCCATACTGTCTGCAGTTGTTTTTTTCTACAGCTGTTCATTCATTCAATCATTCATTCATTAAACCCTTAAGGTAATCAGTAATTTCTAATTCATGCTAAGCTAGGTATATATACATTTATTCCTTCACAAGACAATTAAGGATGTTTTATGTGTGTGTTTGTGTGTGTGTCATCTAGACAGGGAGATTGTTCTATCAGCAAGGAACAGTAAACGAAAATATTCTTGAAAGTGATTTTGAGCCTCTCTCTGATGGTCCCACAAGTCGTCACTCATTGATCAATTGAAGGTTTCTAGTCGGTGTATAGATTTGTATTAGCGACTGGAAGTAAGAGGTGCTGAGCCTGTATTAGCTCTGTGAGCAAGTGTCAGTGTTTTGAATTTGATGTGAGCTGCAAGTGGGAGCCAGTGCAGAGAGATGAAGAGTGGAGTGACATGGGTCTTTTTGGGTTAATTGAAAACCAGACGAGCTGCGGCTTTCTGGGTCAGTTGTAGGGGTTTGATTGCACTAGAAGTAAGCCTGGCCAGAAGAGCATTACAATAATCAAGCCTGGAAATGACCATGGCCTGCACCTCATTAGTCAGCATATCACAGTCGGTGTCAGTCACCAACATCACCATCTGTTTTGTGCTATCTTTGAGAAAGGGACACAGAAAGTTCAAGCAGAACACATGGGCTAAAAAAATCGTCATTCCAGAACGTGATAAGTTTGTTTTTTCATTCTAATATTTGTGTCTATACCTGAGTTTGTTATAAAATTATTACACAATATTTATATGCTTTTGAGGACAGACTTTACTCTTCATGAATGTGTAAATTAACTTAATTATTCATACATGAGAATAATTAGTTCCCTTTCATGGGAACTCGAGCTGCGTCAAAGCGCTAGGGGAAATGCCTTGACGTCAGTCATGTGAAGAACTGTGCAACCAATGAGAGAAAATGCGTGTGAATGCGCGTCGCGGGTCAGTGACGTCATGAACAGGGCATAAAAGGTGCGCCGGAACCTGGAAGCGACAGCTTTGAGTGTCTTCAGCGTGCTGTGTGTCGAGAGTGTGTGTGTGTTTGCTCGATTATTTCTCACCAAGCTAGTTTAAAAAATCAGGGATTTCTAGTAGTGTGAAAATGGCGGAACAGGTCTTCAAAACGTGTGCTTTTCCCTGCCCACGTTTTATCACGGATAGGGATACACACAATCTGTGCGTGGCCTGTTTGGGAGTGGAGCACGCTCGGTCAGCGCTCGAGGGCGATGGCTGCGAGAACTGCGAGAGGTTCTCGTTGCGTACGTTTTTCTCCTTCCTGATGGTTTTTGATGATGCTGCTCAGGCTCGCGTTCCCCAAGGCTTCGGACCCGCTGCAGCTGAGGCTCAGCGGCGTTTATGTTCATGGGGTTCGCAAATGGATCTCTCAGTGGGGCTTGAGACAGTTTTGCGTCTCAAGCTCTAAATGCTGACGCTCTAACAGATCGTGACTCAAATTAGGTCCGAGGACTGGTTCGTCACGATCGATCTCAAGGACGCATATTTCCACATCTCCATCCTTCCACAACATAGGAAGTACCTACGGTTCGCCTTTTGGAGGAGGCGTACCTGTACCGCGTGCTTCCCTTCGGCCTAGTTCTGTTGCTCCGCACCTTCACGAAGGTAGTGGATGCAGCTCTTGCTCCGCTAGCTCTTGAGGCATTTGTGTCCTCAAATATGTTCACGACTGGAAAACCTAGTCGCTGCTACTAGGCTCACATCAAGGAGCTGGGGTTAAGGCTGAACACCAGGAAGTGTGTGCTTTCTCTGTTTCGGAAAACCACTTTCTTGGGTGTCCTTCGGGACTCAGTGGCCATTTAAGTCGTCAAGAGTATCTAAATAGGCCAATCACTCACTGCCAAACACTTCCAGAGAGTCTTGGGGCTCATGGCAGCGGCTTCCAGTGTCTTCCCGCTCGGCCTGCTGTACATGAGGCCCCTGCAGTGGTGGCTCAAAACCAGCGGGTTGTTCCCGAGGGGCAACTTTTTCCACACAATCAGGGTCACGAGGTTGTGCCTACGCGCCCTGGGTATGTGGAAGAATTCCTGGTTCCGGGAAGCAGACATCCTGTCGAAACTTGGGTCGAGGCCCGGGGAATGGCAGCTCCACCCCGAAGTGGTGGAGCAGATCTGGGAGAAGTACGGTCGGGCACAGGTGAGCCTGTATGCCTCCGTAGAGAACTCCCATTGCCCTCTGGGGTTCTTTCTAATGCACCCAGCTCCTCCAAGTCTGGGTGCCATGGTACACTCGTGGCCGAGGCTGCGTCTGTACGCCTTTCCCCCGATCGCTGTGCTCCCGCGAGTTCTGGTAAGAGTTCTCCAGGACAGGGTTCGTCTCACACTGGTGTCCCAGTGTTGGTCGGGCAGAGTGTGGTTTTTGAACCTTGCGTCCCTCCTCGGCAGAGTCCCCTGGGAGATTCCTGTCAGGAGGGACCTTCTGTCCCAGGCAGAGGGTTGCATGCATCACCCCTGCCCAAAGCTGTGGAGACTTTGGGCCTGGCCCCTGAGGGGGCCCAGCTCCTAGACTCGGGTCTCTCAACTGAGGTTGTAATGACCATTCTCCACTCCTTGAAGTGGAAACTCTTCACTTCCTGGTGAAGCGAGAGGCATCTGAACCCAGTTACCTGTCAGGTTGGCAACGTGCTGGAGTTCCTGCAAGGGAGATTTGCTGCAGGGCTGTCCCCTTCCACCCTGAAGGTTTATGTGGCTGCCATAGTCGCTTACCACATACCTCTGGGTGGGGTTTCCTTGGGCAGGAACCCCCTCGTCACTCGTTTCCTCTGTGTAGATTAAGGCTGAGACCTGCGGCACAGACCAGGGTTCCGGCCTGGGACTTGTCTTTGGTGCTCCAAGGCCTGTCTCAGGCTCGCTTTGAACCCTTTGAGGAGGTTCCCATTAAAATCCTCTCTCTCAAGACCCTCCTTTTGCTGGCTATCACCTCGCTTAAGAGGGTAGGGGACCTACAGGGTCTGTCTGTGGCTCCCACTTGCCTTGAGTTTGCGCCCGGGATGGCGAAAGCCTTTCTCCACCCGAGGCCAGGCTGTGTTCCCAAGGTTCCCACTAATGTGGCTCGGTCTATCACACTGCAGGCCTTCTGCCCTCTCCACTTTGACGGTCATGAACAGGAGTACAAGAACAAGGTCTGTCCAGTGCGCGCACTGGACGCTTACGTCTTCAGGACTGCCACCTGGCGTAAGTCGGACCAACTGTTCATTTGCTTTGGGGCCCCTAAGCGGGTGCCAACGTCTAAGCAAACTCTGAGCCGATGGATAGTTGAGGCTATCTGTCTGGTTTACGAGTCGGCCGGACATCCCTCTCCTTTGAGAGTCCGGGCCCACTCCACTCGGATCGTGGCTGCTTCCAAGGCCTTCCTTGCAGGGTTTTCCTTGGATGATGTCTGTGCTGCGGCTGGCTGGTCCTCACCGCACACATTTATGAGGTTCTACCAACTGGACCTCGACTCTGCTCCGGGGACGAGGGTGCTCTCTCAGTGAGCTTGGACACACCCTTCGGCTGGCGTCATTGAGGTGGCGTTGGTATAGTGTTCCCCTAGCGCTTTGACGCAGCTCGAGTTCCCATGAAAGGGAACTTCTCGGTTACGGTATGTAACCTTGGTTCCCTGAAGGGGAGCGAGACGCAGCGCCCTCGAGCGCTGACCGAGCGTGCTCCACTCCCAAACAGGCCACGCACAGATTGTGTGTATCCCTATCCGTGATAAAATGTGGGCAGGGAAAAGCACACGTTTTGAAGACCTGTTCCGCCATTTTCACACTACTAGAAATCCCTGACTTTTTAAACTAGCTTGGTGAGAAATAATCGAGCAAACACACACAAACTCTCAACACACAGCACGCTGAAGACACTGAAAGCTGTCGCTTCAGGATTCCGGCGCACCTTTTATGCTCTGTTCATGACGTCACTGACCCACGATGCGCATTGACACGCATTTTCTCTCATTGGTTGCACAGTTCTTCATGTGACTGACGTCAAGGCATTTCCCTTAGCACTTTGACGAGTTCCCCTTCAGGGAACCAAGGTTACTTACATAACCGGGACGTTTTGTTTTCTGTATAGTTAATTTATAAAGGATGTATGTTGTCATAAATTAATTGGATGCTTGATTCTCTGTATTTTTCAGGTTTTGGTTCAGTGATGATGAAGAAATGAAAATGTCTGCAGTCAAATTTCTGCTGAATCTCATTGTTACTGCAGTAGAAAATGACACAGTTACAGGAACAAGATTCTCTGTTCTGCTGTCATCAGTGTGCAGTTACAAAACCTTCCCTTTTGATGAAGAGTGGGATGATTTTGGTAATTTTAAACGGAGTGATTTCCTGCTGGATCTTTACTCACATGTGAAGAACTATGAGACTCAAACAGGCAGGAGCTTCCTTCCAGCATTACAGTTAGTTTTCCAGTCACCTGATGTCTGGTCCATAGATGTCTCACAGAGAAAGACCTCCATCCTCCTGGAAGTGCTGAAACTTCAGACAGTGAAGAAACCAGTAGATCTGAAAGGACATTCAGGGGAAGCAAGTGAAGTGATTAATTTTCTTTACTGTCTTCCCTTCATCCCACAACTGAGGTAAGATACTAAATAGCCTCTTGTACTGTTGATACAGTGTAACTCAATAATAAAACAGGAGGATTGTCATTACATATACATGTACATTTATTCATTTAGCAGAGGCTTTTACACAAAGCAACTTACAACTTGAGGAATACAGAAAGCAATTTATCCA
Source organism: Rhodeus uyekii (assembly GCA_037043235.1). NCBI lineage: Eukaryota > Metazoa > Chordata > Actinopteri > Cypriniformes > Acheilognathidae > Rhodeus > Rhodeus uyekii. Next base: position 1,380,115 of record JAWRVZ010000096.1, on the reverse strand, counting down.
GAAGAGGCAAAAGTACACAAGAGTGCTCACAATACAAAGTTTTGAACATTGCTTAAAGTAGTATAAGCCTGGAGACCAAGGGAAAAAGGGAAAGCGAAAGCAAGTGTTGGACTTTTCATCAATTCCTCAAGTCCGCGTGTTCTTTTAATGAGGAGAGCAGAGACAGCTTTTCCTTTGACTATTTAATCATCAAGTAAATCACATGAAGAAAGCATACAGAGCTCTGGGTCCACAGCTTTCCCTGATTACACAATACTATGGGTGTCTCGTGTCCAGGTGCTCTGCGAAAACCTCGCCTTTCCCTGACCCATATATTTATACATTTTAACACACAAGTGGGTTGTCCTTTCTTGAAAGATGGTCGCTGATAGGTGTTGCTCCAATAGATATCTCCACCAATCCTGATTCCTGTTTTTCCTGCACACATAAATTAACATACAGCAAGGCACCTTAAGGCGCTCAAGACACACAAACCAAATGCCCATATGTTATGTTAAATCCCCCGATACATTCTTTGTGGTTAACTCAATTGCCCCAGTCTATTCAATCACCAAGACCCCCACACATTCCACCCCATACTGTCTGCAGTTGTTTTTTTCTACAGCTGTTCATTCATTCAATCATTCATTCATTAAACCCTTAAGGTAATCAGTAATTTCTAATTCATGCTAAGCTAGGTATATATACATTTATTCCTTCACAAGACAATTAAGGATGTTTTATGTGTGTGTTTGTGTGTGTGTCATCTAGACAGGGAGATTGTTCTATCAGCAAGGAACAGTAAACGAAAATATTCTTGAAAGTGATTTTGAGCCTCTCTCTGATGGTCCCACAAGTCGTCACTCATTGATCAATTGAAGGTTTCTAGTCGGTGTATAGATTTGTATTAGCGACTGGAAGTAAGAGGTGCTGAGCCTGTATTAGCTCTGTGAGCAAGTGTCAGTGTTTTGAATTTGATGTGAGCTGCAAGTGGGAGCCAGTGCAGAGAGATGAAGAGTGGAGTGACATGGGTCTTTTTGGGTTAATTGAAAACCAGACGAGTTGCGGCTTTCTGGGTCAGTTGTAGGGGTTTGATTGCACTAGAAGTAAGCCTGGCCAGAAGAGCATTACAATAATCAAGCCTGGAAATGACCATGGCCTGCACCTCATTAGTCAGCATATCACAGTCGGTGTCAGTCACCAACATCACCATCTGTTTTGTGCTATCTTTGAGAAAGGGACACAGAAAGTTCAAGCAGAACACATGGGCTAAAAAAATCGTCATTCCAGAACGTGATAAGTTTGTTTTTTCATTCTAATATTTGTGTCTATACCTGAGTTTGTTATAAAATTATTACACAATATTTATATGCTTTTGAGGACAGACTTTACTCTTCATGAATGTGTAAATTAACTTAATTATTCATACATGAGAATAATTAGTTCCCTTTCATGGGAACTCGAGCTGCGTCAAAGCGCTAGGGGAAATGCCTTGACGTCAGTCATGTGAAGAACTGTGCAACCAATGAGAGAAAATGCGTGTGAATGCGCGTCGCGGGTCAGTGACGTCATGAACAGGGCATAAAAGGTGCGCCGGAACCTGGAAGCGACAGCTTTGAGTGTCTTCAGCGTGCTGTGTGTCGAGAGTGTGTGTGTGTTTGCTCGATTATTTCTCACCAAGCTAGTTTAAAAAATCAGGGATTTCTAGTAGTGTGAAAATGGCGGAACAGGTCTTCAAAACGTGTGCTTTTCCCTGCCCACGTTTTATCACGGATAGGGATACACACAATCTGTGCGTGGCCTGTTTGGGAGTGGAGCACGCACGAGGGCGATGGCTGCGAGAACTGCGAGAGGTTCTCGTTGCGTACGTTTTTCTCCTGCCTGATGGTTTTTGATGATGCTGCTCAGGCTCGCGTTCCCCAAGGCTTCGGACCCGCTGCAGCTGAGGCTCAGCGGCGTTTATGTTCATGGGGTTCGCAAATGGATCTCTCAGTGGGGCTTGAGACAGTTTTGCGTCTCAAGCTCTAAATGCTGACGCTCTAACAGATCGTGACTCAAATCAGGTCCGAGGACTGGTTCGTCACGATCGATCTCAAGGACGCATATTTCCACATCTCCATCCTTCCACAACATAGGAAGTACCTACGGTTCGCCTTTTGGAGGAGGCGTACCTGTACCGCGTGCTTCCCTTCGGCCTAGTTCTGTTGCTCCGCACCTTCACGAAGGTAGTGGATGCAGCTCTTGCTCCGCTAGCTCTCGAGGCATTTGTGTCCTCAAATATGTTCACGACTGGAAAACCTAGTCGCTGCTACTAGGCTCACATCAAGGAGCTGGGGTTAAAGCTGAACACCAGGAAGTGTGTGCTTTCTCTGTTTCGGAAAACCACTTTCTTGGGTGTCCTTCGGGACTCAGTGGCCATTTAAGCCGTCAAGAGTATCTAAATAGGCCAATCACTCACTGCCAAACACTTCCAGAGAGTCTTGGGGCTCATGGCAGCGGCATCCAGTGTCTTCCCGCTCGGCCTGCTGTACATGAGGCCCCTGCAGTGGTGGCTCAAAACCAGCGGGTTGTTCCCGAGGGGCAACTTTTTCCACACAATCAGGGTCACGAGGTTGTGCCTACGCGCCCTGGGTATGTGGAAGAATTCCTGGTTCCGGGGAGCAGACATCCTGTCGAAACTTGGGCCGAGGCCCGGGGAATGGCAGCTCCACCCCGAAGTGGTGGAGCAGATCTGGGAGAAGTACGGTCGGGCACAGGTGAGCCTGTATGCCTCCGTAGAGAACTCCCATTGCCCTCTGGGGTTCTTTCTAATGCACCCAGCTCCTCCAAGTCTGGGTGCCATGGTACACTCGTGGCCGAGGCTGCGTCTGTACGCCTTTCCCCCGATCGCTGTGCTCCCGCGAGTTCTGGTAAGAGTTCTCCAGGACAGGGTTCGTCTCACACTGGTGTCCCAGTGTTGGTCGGGCAGAGTGTGGTTTTTGAACCTTGCGTCCCTCCTCGGCAGAGTCCCCTGGGAGATTCCTGTCAGGAGGGACCTTCTGTCCCAGGCAGAGGGTTGCATGCATCACCCCTGCCCAAAGCTGTGGAGACTTTGGGCCTGGCCCCTGAGGGGGCCCAGCTCCTAGACTCGGGTCTCTCAACTGAGGTTGTAATGACCATTCTCCACTCCTTGAAGTGGAAACTCTTCACTTCCTGGTGAAGCGAGAGGCATCTGAACCCAGTTACCTGTCAGGTTGGCAACGTGCTGGAGTTCCTGCAAGGGAGATTTGCTGCAGGGCTGTCCCCTTCCACCCTGAAGGTTTATGTGGCTGCCATAGTCGCTTACCACATACCTCTGGGTGGGGTTTCCTTGGGCAGGAACCCCCTCGTCACTCGTTTCCTCTGTGTAGATTAAGGCTGAGACCTGCGGCACAGACCAGGGTTCCGGCCTGGGACTTGTCTTTGGTCCTCCAAGGCCTGTCTCAGGCTCGCTTTGAACCCTTTGAGGAGGTTCCCATTAAAATCCTCTCTCTCAAGACCCTCCTTTTGCTGGCTATCACCTCGCTTAAGAGGGTAGGGGACCTACAGGGTCTGTCTGTGGCTCCCACTTGCCTTGAGTTTGCGCCCGGGATGGCGAAAGCCTTTCTCCACCCGAGGCCAGGCTGTGTTCCCAAGGTTCCCACTAATGTGGCTCGGTCTATCACACTGCAGGCCTTCTGCCCTCTCCACTTTGACGGTCATGAACAGGAGTACAAGAACAAGGTCTGTCCAGTGCGCGCACTGGACGCTTACGTCTTCAGGACTGCCACCTGGCGTAAGTCGGACCAACTGTTCATTTGCTTTGGGGCCCCTAAGCGGGTGCCAACGTCTAAGCAAACTCTGAGCCGATGGATAGTTGAGGCTATCTGTCTGGTTTACGAGTCGGCCGGACATCCCTCTCCTTTGAGAGTCCGGGCCCACTCCACTCGGATCGTGGCTGCTTCCAAGGCCTTCCTTGCAGGGTTTTCCTTGGATGATGTCTGTGCTGCGGCTGGCTGGTCCTCACCGCACACATTTATGAGGTTCTACCAACTGGACCTCGACTCTGCTCCGGGGACGAGGGTGCTCTCTCAGTGAGCTTGGACACACCCTTCGGCTGGCGTCATTGAGGTGGCGTTGGTATAGTGTTCCCCTAGCGCTTTGACGCAGCTCGAGTTCCCATGAAAGGGAACTTCTCGGTTACGGTATGTAACCTTGGTTCCCTGAAGGGGAGCGAGACGCAGCGCCCTCGAGCGCTGACCGAGCGTGCTCCACTCCCAAACAGGCCACGCACAGATTGTGTGTATCCCTATCCGTGATAAAATGTGGGCAGGGAAAAGCACACGTTTTGAAGACCTGTTCCGCCATTTTCACACTACTAGAAATCCCTGACTTTTTAAACTAGCTTGGTGAGAAATAATCGAGCAAACACACACAAACTCTCAACACACAGCACGCTGAAGACACTGAAAGCTGTCGCTTCAGGATTCCGGCGCACCTTTTATGCTCTGTTCATGACGTCACTGACCCACGATGCGCATTGACACGCATTTTCTCTCATTGGTTGCACAGTTCTTCATGTGACTGACGTCAAGGCATTTCCCTTAGCACTTTGACGAGTTCCCCTTCAGGGAACCAAGGTTACTTACATAACCGAGACGTTTTGTTTTCTGTATAGTTAATTTATAAAGGATGTATGTTGTCATAAATTAATTGGATGCTTGATTCTCTGTATTTTCAGGTTTTGGTTCAGTGATGATGAAGAAATGAAAATGTCTGCAGTCAAATTTCTGCTGAATCTCATTGTTACTGCAGTAGAAAATGACACAGTTACAGGAACAAGATTCTCTGTTCTGCTGTCATCAGTGTGCAGTTACAAAACCTTCCCTTTTGATGAAGAGTGGGATGATTTTGGTAATTTTAAACGGAGTGATTTCCTGCTGGATCTTTACTCACATGTGAAGAACTATGAGACTCAAACAGGCAGGAGCTTCCTTCCAGCATTACAGTTAGTTTTCCAGTCACCTGATGTCTGGTCCATAGATGTCTCACAGAGAAAGACCTCCATCCTCCTGGAAGTGCTGAAACTTCAGACAGTGAAGAAACCAGTAGATCTGAAAGGACATTCAGGGGAAGCAAGTGAAGTGATTAATTTTCTTTACTGTCTTCCCTTCATCCCACAACTGAGGTAAGATACTAAATAGCCTCTTGTACTGTTGATACAGTGTAACTCAATAATAAAACAGGAGGATTGTCATTACATTTACATGTACATTTATTCATTTAGCAGAGGCTTTTACACAAAGCAACTTATAACTTGAGGAATACAGAAAGCAATTTATCCAGAAGAGGCAAAAGTACACAAGAGTGCTCACAATACAAAGTTTTGAACATTGCTTAAAGTAGTATAAGCCTGGAGACCAAGGGAAAAAGGGAAAGCGAAAGCAAGTGTTGGACTTTTCATCAATTCCTCAAGTCCGCGTGTTCTTTTAATGAGAGCAGAGACGGCTTTTCCTTTGACTATTTAATCATCAAGTAAATCACATGAAAAAAGCATACAGAGCTCTGGGTCCACAGCTTTCCCTGATTACACAATACTATGGGTGTCTCGTGTCCAGGTGCTCTGCGAAAACCTCGCCTTTCCCTGACCCATATATTTATACATTTTAACACACAAGTGGGTTGTCCTTTCTTGAAAGATGGTCGCTGATAGGTGTTGCTCCAATAGATATCTCCACCAATCCTGATTCCTGTTTTTCCTGCACACATAAATTAACATACAGCAAGGCACCTTAAGGCGCTCAAGACAAACCAAATGCCCATATGTTATGTTAAATCCCCCGATACATTCTTTGTGGTTAACTCAATTGCCCCAGTCTATTCAATCACCAAGACCCCCACACATTCCACCCCATACTGTCTGCAGTTGTTTTTTTCTACAGCTGTTCATTCATTCAATCATTCATTCATTAAACCCTTAAGGTAATCAGTAATTTCTAATTCATGCTAAGCTAGGTATATATACATTTATTCCTTCACAAGACAATTAAGGATGTTTTATGTGTGTGTTTGTGTGTGTGTCATCTAGACAGGGAGATTGTTCTATCAGCAAGGAACAGTAAACGAAAATATTCTTGAAAGTGATTTTGAGCCTCTCTCTGATGGTCCCACAAGTCGTCACTCATTGATCAATTGAAGGTTTCTAGTCGGTGTATAGATTTGTATTAGCGACTGGAAGTAAGAGGTGCTGAGCCTGTATTAGCTCTGTGAGCAAGTGTCAGTGTTTTGAATTTGATGTGAGCTGCAAGTGGGAGCCAGTGCAGAGAGATGAAGAGTGGAGTGACATGGGTCTTTTTGGGTTAATTGAAAACCAGGCGAGCTGCGGCTTTCTGGGTCAGTTGTAGGGGTTTGATTGCACTAGAAGTAAGCCTGGCCAGAAGAGCATTACAATAATCAAGCCTGGAAATGACCATGGCCTGCACCTCATTAGTCAGCATATCACAGTCGGTGTCAGTCACCAACATCACCATCTGTTTTGTGCTATCTTTGAGAAAGGGACACAGAAAGTTCAAGCAGAACACATGGGCTAAAAAAATCGTCATTCCAGAACGTGATAAGTTTGTTTTTTCATTCTAATATTTGTGTCTATACCTGAGTTTGTTATAAAATTATTACACAATATTTATATGCTTTTGAGGACAGACTTTACTCTTCATGAATGTGTAAATTAACTTAATTATTCATACATGAGAACAATTAGTTCCCTTTCATGGGAACTCGAGCTGCGTCAAAGCGCTAGGGGAAATGCCTTGACGTCAGTCATGTGAAGAACTGTGCAACCAATGAGAGAAAATGCGTGTGAATGCGCGTCGCGGGTCAGTGACGTCATTAACAGGGCATAAAAGGTGCGCCGGAACCTGGAAGCGACAGCTTTGAGTGTCTTCAGCGTGCTGTGTGTCGAGAGTGTGTGTGTGTTTGCTCGATTATTTCTCACCAAGCTAGTTTAAAAAATCAGGGATTTCTAGTAGTGTGAAAATGGCGGAACAGGTCTTCAAAACGTGTGCTTTTCCCTGCCCATGTTTTATCACGGACAGGGATACACACAATCTGTGCGTGGCCTGTTTGGGAGTGGAGCACGCTCGGTCAGCGCTCGAGGGCGATGGCTGCGAGAACTGCGAGAGGTTCTTGTTGCGTACGTTTTTCTCCTGCCTGATGGTTTTTGATGATGCTGCTCAGGCTCGCGTTCCCCAAGGCTTCGGACCCGCTGCAGCTGAGGCTCAGCGGCGTTTATGTTCATGGGGTTCGCAAATGGATCTCTCAGTGGGGCTTGAGACAGGTATGCGTCTCAAGTGCTAAATGCTGACGCTCTAACAGATCGTGACTCAAATCAGGTCCGAGGACTGGTTCGTCACGATCGATCTCAAGGACGCATATTTCCACATCTCCATCCTTCCACAACATAGGAAGTACCTACGGTTCGCCTTTTGGAGGAGGCGTACCTGTACCGCGTGCTTCCCTTCGGCCTAGTTCTGTTGCTCCGCACCTTCACGAAGGTAGTGGATGCAGCTCTTGCTCCGCTAGCTCTCGAGGCATTTGTGTCCTCAAATATGTTCACGACTGGAAAACCTAGTCGCTGCTACTAGGCTCACATCAAGGAGCTGGGGTTAAGGCTGAACACCAGGAAGTGTGTGCTTTCTCTGTTTCGGAAAACCACTTTCTTGGGTGTCCTTCGGGACTCAGTGGCCATTTAAGCCGTCAAGAGTATCTAAATAGGCCAATCACTCACTGCCAAACACTTCCAGAGAGTCTTGGGGCTCATGGCAGCGGCTTCCAGTGTCTTCCCGCTCGGCCTGCTGTACATGAGGCCCCTGCAGTGGTGGCTCAAAACCAGCGGGTTGTTCCCGAGGGGCAACTTTTTCCACACAATCAGGGTCACGAGGTGGTGCCTACGCGCCCTGGGTATGTGGAAGAATTCCTGGTTCCGGGGAGCAGACATCCTGTCGAAACAGACTTTGGGCCTGGCCCCTGAGGGGGCCCAGCTCCTAGACTCGGGTCTCTCAACTGAGGTTGTAATGACCATTCTCCACTCCTTGAAGTGGAAACTCTTCACTTCCTGGTGTAGCGAGAGGCATCTGAACCCAGTTACCTGTCAGGTTGGCAATGTGCTGGAGTTCCTGCAAGGGAGATTTGCTGCAGGGCTGTCCCCTTCCACCCTGAAGGTTTATGTGGCTGCCATAGTCGCTTACCACATACCTCTGGGTGGGGTTTCCTTGGGCAGGAACCCCCTCGTCACTCGTTTCCTCTGTGTAGATTAAGGCTGAGACCTGCGGCACAGACCAGGGTTCCGGCCTGGGACTTGTCTTTGGTGCTCCAAGGCCTGTCTCAGGCTCGCTTTGAACCCTTTGAGGAGGTTCCCATTAAAATCCTCTCTCTCAAGACCCTCCTTTTGCTGGCTATCACCTTGCTTAAGAGGGTAGGGGACCTACAGGGTCTGTCTGTGGCTCCCACTTGCCTTGAGTTTGCGCCCGGGATGGCGAAAGCCTTTCTCCACCCGAGGCCAGGCTGTGTTCCCAAGGTTCCCACTAATGTGGCTCGGTCTATCACGCTGCAGGCCTTCTGCCCTCCCCCCTTTGACGGTCATGAAAAGGAATACAAGAACAAGGTCTGTCCAGTGCGTGCACTGGACGCTTACGTCTTCAGGACTGCCACCTGGCATAAGTCGGAACAACTGTTCATTTGCTTTGGGGCCCCTAAGCGGATGCCAACGTCTAAGCAAACTCTGAGCCGATGGATAGTCGAGGTTATCCCTCTCCATTGAGAGTCCGGGCCCACTCCACTCCGAGCATGGCTTCATCCAAGGCCTTCCTTACGGGGGTTTCCTTGGCTGATGTCTGTGCTGCGGCTGGCTGGTCCTCACCGCACACATTTATGAGGTTCTACCAACTGGACCTAGACTCTGCTCCGGGGACGAGGGTGCTCTCTCAGTGAGCTTGGACACACCCTTCGGCTGGTCACTGAGGTGGCGTTGGTATAGCGTTCCCCTAGCGCTTTGACGGAGCTCGAGTTCCCATGAAAGGGAACGTCTCGGTTATGTTTGTAACCTTGGTTCCCTGAAGGGGAGCGAGACGCTGCGTCTCGGCCTCAGCTCCTTGTGCCTTCGTGCCCGCTTCAGACACTCTTTCAAGCTGTCGCTTCCGGGTTCAGGCACACCTTTTATGCTCTGTTCATGATGTCACTGACCGGCGACGCGCACTCACACACATTTTCTCTCATTGGTTGCACAGTTCTTCACGTGACTGACGTCAAGGCATTTCCCTTAGCGCTTTGACACAGCTCGAGCCAAGGTTATATACGTAACCAAGACGTTTTGTTTTCTGTATAGCTGATTTAAACGGATGTATTTTGTCATAAATTAATTGGATGTTAATTGGATCTCTGTATTTTTCAGGTTTTGGTTCAGTGATGATGAAGAAATGAAAATGTTTGCAGTAAAATTTCTGCTGAATCTCATTGTTACTGCAGTAGAAAATGACACTGTTACGGGAACAAGATTCTTTGTTCTGCTGTCATCAGTGTGCAGTTACAAAACCTTCCCTTTTGATGAAGAGTGGGATGATTTTGATGATTTTAAACGGAGTGATTTCCTGCTGGATCTTTTCTCACATGTGACGAACTATGAGACTCAAACAGGCAGGAGTTTCCTTTCAGCATTACAGTCAGTTTTCCAGTCACCTGATGTCTGGATCATAGATCTTTCACAGAGAAAGACCTCCATCCTCCTGGAAGTGCTTAAACTCCAGACAGAGAAGAAACCAATAAAGCTGAGTGGATATTCAGAGGAAGAGAGTGAAATGATGAGTTTCCTTCAGTGTCTGCCCTTCATCTCACAGCTGAGGTACATTAACTTTTGGAAATTCACTTTCAACCATATCAATTAAAATTGCTTTACTGTATTTTGAATTTGTATTTATCATATTCTGTCATTTACTTATATATATCTATGTGTGTGTGTTTTACATTAGTAGTGCTTTAAATCGTCTTTATTCTTTCTTTTAAATCAATTCATCAGTGTTTATAACAAAGAAGACTTTAACTGGCATTTAAACACAAATACAGTGTTTTTGAGTGTTTATCATTATAAGAGTTCTGTGAAATGTCTATTCATATACATTTTTCTTTTGGAAACAGGTTTGATTATCCAAATATCAGTCTTTCAGTGCAGTTTCTTCTGAAACTCTTCATTAAAGCAGCCGACACTGAGACACAGACAGGAGAACAGATGCTGAAACTGTTAACATCAGTCTGTACCTACAGATCTTTTCCTTATGAAAGGACTGACAGAAATAAACAGAGTGATTTCCTGCTGGATCTTTACTCACATGTGAAGAACTATGAGACTCAAACAGGCAGGAGTTTCCTTCCAGCATTACAGTCAGTTTTCCATTTACCTGATGTCTGGATCATAGATCTTTCACAGAGAAAGACCTCCATCCTCCTGGAAGTGCTGAAACTCCAGACAGAGAAGAAAACGATAGATCTGAGAGGATGTTCAGAGGAAGAGAGTGAAATTATGAGTTTCCTTCAGTGTCTGCCCTTCATCTCACAGCTGAGGTACATGATCTTTTGGATATTCACTTTCAACCTTAGCAATTAAAATTGCTTTATTATATTTTGAATTTGTATGTATCATACTTTGTCATTTATTTATTTACATGCATATGTCTGTATGTTTTACATTACTAGTGATTTAAATCATCTTTATTCTTTCCTTTAAATCACTTCATCAGTGTTTATAACAAAGAAGACTTTAAGTGGCATTTAAACACAAATACATTGTTTTTGAGTGTTTATCATTATAAGAGTTCTGTGAAATGTCTATTTATAAAAATTTTTCTTTGGGAAACAGGTTTGATTATCTGAATATCGGTCTTTCAGTGCAGTTTCTTCTGAAACTTTTCATTAAAGCAGCAGACACTGAGACACAGACAGGAGAGAAGATGCTGAAACTGTTAACATCAGTCTGTACTTACAGATCTTTTCTTTATGAATGGACTGACAGTATTAAACATAGTGATTTCCTGCTGGATCTTTGCTCACATGTGAAGAACTATGAGACTCAAACAGGCAGGACTTTCCTTCCAGCATTACAGTCAGTTTTCCAGTCACCTGATGTCTGGATCATAGATCTCTCACAGAGAAAGACCTCCATCCTCCTGGAAGTGCTGAAACTACAGACAGAGAAGAAAACAGTAGATCTGAGAGGATATTCAGAGGAAGAGAGTGAAATGATGAGTTTCCTTCAGTGTCTGCCCTTCATCTCACAGCTGAGGTACATTAACTTTTGGATATTCACTTGTTTCTATTTTAAATGGATCATAAATTAAAAGCCAAAAAATCAAACGTTCCCTGATCTTCTGAAATAGTATAATAAAATGCAGTATGTCTCAATAAAGAAGTAGAAGGAGGATTGTGATTGATCAGTGTGCCACAGTCAGTGTCTCTGACCAACATCACCATCTATAACTGAGTTTGTGAAAAATAATACAGAACATTTCAATACTTTTAAGATCAGTATGTGCTAGTTTATATTTTTATTTAGCAAATTTAATAATTCATTGTTTTGTATTGACCTTTGGGTGGAAAATTTGTTTTAAAAAAAATTGAGAAAACCTGTAACTATAAGGTCATAAAGAAATTGTTAAATAGTCATGAAATTATACTAATGTAGTTCAAGAAACCTCAACTAACATTATTTGTGACTTCTGGTCATGAGGTGTGAGTAGTCGCTTACTCAGCCTTTCCCCATGGGTTCATTTTTAATTGTCTCATAAATCTCTATTTTAATTTATAGTTGAGAAAGATCTCTCTGATCTACTATTTAAATGTATTATTATTATTCTTAGCAAAACTTTGAACAGTATCTCCTTTTGGCCTTTCAAGCTACAAACACCAAACTCGGCTCAGAGCGTCAGAGCGATTGTTCTGACTCGGGTTGCTCTTTCTTTTCAAACTGATACAACTTACGGTTCCCTTTCAAGAGCGGGAACGAGACGTTGCAAAGAATGCATTTGGGAACTCCTCCCCTTCTCGTAATTTCTGAAACCTTATACGATAACGCCAGTTGACAAATGGCCAATTGTCGCGCGGTGCGGCTCTGGCTGTCAGGCAGTAGAAATAGCATAAGCACGGCAATTGCGTCAGAATATTTCCTTCACACGTTAATATGAGTACCATTAATAAGAACCTTTGTAAGATTTGCGCGGGTCCCATAGACCCATAGGACGATATTGCGTACTGCATTGCCTGTCTGGGCTTGGTCCACACAGAGGATGCTCTGCTGCAGACCTCCTGTGCGCACTGCATCGACCTGCCGGTGCTGAGATCCAGGAGGGACATGGCGCACAATATCGCGGGGATGAGGTCCAGGGAGCGGTATCCCTTGCTGCGTCAGACAGGGATTGGGCGGCGTCGAAGTTGGAGCGCCCCGACACAGAGGGCCCGGGGTTACACGCGCAGCACGCCATGGCAGCGCACCTATGCCCCTCCTCTTCCTCGCTCGGTGGGCGTGTTGCCGTCCAAGCCGTGCAAATTCACTGTACATCAGGTGGAGAAGGCCCGGCTGGCAAGGCAGCGTCTGCTCTACATTCAATGGCTGTGCTGCAGGTCTTTCAGGCCAAGATGCTGCAGTCCCTGGACGGATGATGTCAGGGACCTGCGTGCGGCAACGGATTTCGCGCTCATGGCCACCAAGCGCTCGGCCCAAGCCATCGGCCATTCCATGGGTGCCATAGTGGTAATAATTCAGCACGGTTATTCTCTTCAGTTCAGAAGCAGACCGCCCCGTTTCAATGGTGTGGTCCCGTCACTGGCACTCCCTCAGAGTGCACCTGTTCTGAGACAGGTAGTTCACAGTCTGCTCGTGAAAGGAGTGATAGAGCGCGTCCCTCCGAGCGAGAGCGGATTCTACAGCTGCTACTTCGTGGTGCCCAAGAGAGATGGAGGGCTCTGTCCGATCCTGGATCTGAGACCCATCAACCAAGCGCTCCACAAACGCGCTTTCAAAATGACAACGCTGAGGCAGATACTGGCACAGGTATGCCCCAGGGACTGGTTAGCATCTGTAGATCTGAAGGATGCGTACTTTCATATTTAGATTGTGCCACGCCACAGGCGTTTCCTGAGATTCGCATTCGAGGGCTCAGCATACCTGTATGCAGTGCTCCGGTTCGGGCTGGCATTGGCACGTTTTCAAAATGTGTGGATGCAGCACTTTCTCCCCTCAGAGCGAGTGGGGTGCGCATTCTGAACTATCTGAACGATTGGCAGATTCTAGCTCATACAAGGATGTGCTAGATTCAAGATTCAAGATTCAAAGTGTTTATTGTCACATATACAGACAGAAAGCATGTTTCCCTGTACAATGAGATTCTTACTTTGCCTTCCACAGTAAATGTCACACAAGTAGTAAACTAAAAATAAGATAAATATATAAATAATAAGAAGAGCAAATATATAAAAATGTAAAAGGGCAAAAGAGTGAAGTAGTAGAGTAAGGTAGTGCAGTCCTGATAATGTAAAGTGAGGTAGTGCAGTTCTGATAGTGTAAAGTGTGGTAGTGCAGAATGTAAACAATTGTTCATGTATGTTGTGATTGTAGACTCCTATCCGCTGTTTAGGAGTCTTATGGCAGAGGGAAAGAAAGAGTTCTTCAGTCTAGCAGTCCTGTATTTCACACTTCTGTACCTCCGTCCTGAGGGTAGAAGTGTGAACAGACCATGTTGGGGGTGGGAGGGGTCTTTGATGATGGAGGCAGCTCTTCTGTGGACTCTGCGGTGGTAGATGCTCTGCAGAGAGGGCAGTGGAGTTCTGGAGTTCTTCACCACTCTCTGCAGGCGTTTGCGGTCCATGACAGAAGTGCTGCTGTACCACACAGTGATGCAGCTGGTCAGGACACTCTCAATGGTGCAGCGGTAGAAGTTGCTGAGGATCTTAGGCGACATGCCAAACTTCCTCAGCCTCCTCAGAAAATACAACCGCTGTTGAGCCTTCTTGACCAGCTGCGTGACGTGAGGTGTCCAAGTGAGGTCCTCATTGATGTGGACACCCAAATATTTTAAGCTGCACACCCTCTCCACTTCAAGCTCCCGGATGAACAGTGGCTGAGGCGTCCTCCTCTCCTTACTCATGTCCACTATCATCTCCTTTGTCTTGTCTGTGTTGAGGGTGAGGTTGTTGTCTTCACACCATGACACCAGACTGGCCACCTTCCTCCTGTAAGCTGCCTCGTCACCGCCAGCGATACGTCCTATCACTGCGGTGTCGTCCGCGAACTTCAGGATGATATTGTCCTTGTGGGAGGCGACACAGTCGTAGGTGTACAGGGTGTAGAGGATGGGGCTGAGTACACAGCCCTGTGGAGTGCCAATGTTCGTTATGGTGCTGGCTGAAGTCCTATTTCCAATCCTGACAGACTGAGGCCTGCCAGTCAGGAAATCTAGGAGCCAGTCACAGAGGATGGGGTGCAAACCAAGTATGGACAGTTTGTGGGTGAGTTTGTGTGGGATGACCGTGTTGAAGGCAGAGCTGTAATCTATGAAGAGTATCCGCAGGTATGAGTCCTTGTTCTCCAGGTGAGAGAGGGAATACTGGACTGCAGCAGCGATGGCATCCGAGGTGGACCTGTTGGGCCGGTAGGCATACTGCAGGGGGTCAATGGTATCCGGTATGCTGCTCTGAATGTGGGCCATCACCACTCTCTCGAAACACTTCATTATGATTGGAGTGAGTGCCACTGGCCACTGGAGGGAGAGGTTGAAGATGGAAGTGAAAACATCAACCAGCTCGTTGGCACATGCTCTGAGGGCCCGCCCAGGAATGTTGTCTGGTCCTGCTGCTTTGCGGGGGTTGATCCTCCTCAGAGCTTTGTGTACCTGAGTTGATGTGATGGTTGGTGGGGGGGAGGGGGGTTGGGTGATCCAGATGTATGTGAGCTCCCTCTCTGCAGTGTCGCTGGGGGCCTAAAAGCGGGTGTAGAAAGTGTTGAGGTCATCCGGTAGGCTGTCTGTTGAGGCGATGTTGGTGATGTTGGTGGTGGTCCTGTAGTCTGTGATGTGCTGCAGGCCTTGCCACATCCGCCCCCTGAATCAGCAGTAGAGTAGAAGCTGTCCAGCTTCTCTCTGTACTGCCTCTTGGCCACTGTGATGGCTTTTCTCAGTCCATACTTCGCAGCTTTGTACTCGTTCTCATTGCCTGATCTAAATGCAAGAGAGCGAGCACGCAGCATGAGACGTACCTGACTGTTTATCCAAGGCTTCTGGTTGGGAAACTTCCTGATTCGTATGGTGGGCACGATGTTATCAACACAAGTGCTGATGTACCCAGTCACATACTCAGCATAGTCCTGTACGCTGACGGAAGAGTCCTCCACAGTGGCTAAACACATCCCAGTCTGTCAACGCAAAACAATCCTGCAGGGTGATCTCGCTTTCCGGGGTCCAGAGTTTGATCTGTTTGGTGACAGGGTGTGCTTGTTTCAGTCTTTGTCTGTAAGCAGGGTACAGGAACAAAGAAATGTGGTCCGAGTGTCCGAAGTGGGGGCGGGGTGCAGCCCTGTATGCACCACGTATGTTGCTGTAGACGTGGTCAAGTGTGTTTTTATCACGGGTGGGAAAGTCAACATGCTGGTGGTATTTGGGGAATACAGTCCGCAAACTACACTGGTTGAAGTCACCAGCAACAATAAAAACAGCGTCAGGATGAGCCGTTTCTAACGCGCTGATGACGTCATGGAGTTTGCCGAGTGCTGCCGCGGAGTTAGCACGCGGGGGGATGTAAACAGCGGCCAAAAACACAGCAGTAAATTCCCTCGGTAGATAATAAGGACGGCACTGCAGCAGTAAAAACTCCACATCTGGTGAACAGTGCGCGTCAATAGTCCGTATATCTTCGCACCACGAGTTGTTTACAAACACACACACGCCTCCCCCTTTAGTCTTACCGGACGCGGCCGTTCGATCGCCTCGGTGAACCGAGTGAGTCTGTAGCTGAATGGCGTTCTCTGGGACTTTGTCTGAGAGCCAGGTCTCTGTGAAAATCAGGGCGCAGCACTCTAATTTCCCGATGGGTTGTAATCCTGGCTCGTAGCTCGTTCAGTTTGTTTTCTAGAGACCGCACATTCGTTAGCAGGAGGCTGGGTAGCGGTGGTCGGCAAGCGCAAGCTTTTAGTCTAGCATGAAGCCCTCCCCTCTTGCCTCGCTTGCGTCGCCGTCTCCGAAGCACTCTCCTGGGGTCAGCGAACTTACTCGAGACCGGCGCTTCGTGGTCCTCGGGGTAGTTTCGGTGGTGACTCTGTGGGCGAACAATGAGTTGTAGCTCCAGTGGAATAGAACTAAAAAAATCAAAGTTGCGTGAGTTGGCGATGTCCAATAATGCCTGTCTGTTAGCAGTGCATGGCATTTGTGCACTGCAGAAAAAACGAAAAACACACAAAAAATAAGAAAAGTCGGACATTTAAGTGTGGAGCGAGCAAACACGTCTGCCTCGGGGGGCGCCATCTTGCATGGACATACAGACATGCTGCTTGCTGCATGTCATACATAATCAGACATGCAGACATACAAACAGATCAATCAGACATACAGACATGCTTCACCATCTGGAGTCACTGGGCCTGCGAGTGAACATGCAGAAGAGCATGCTCACTTGAGTCAGTATACAACGTATCTAGGTGTGTTCTTCGACTCGGTGGCGATGCGAGCCCACCTCGCCCCAGAACGCATCTCTACGGCTCTCCAGAGGCTTCTTGGTCTTATGGCATCAGCATCTTCAGTGTGCCGCCTGGGTCTGCTGCGAATGAGGCCGCTGCAGTTGTGGCTGAAGACCCGAGTCCCGTGAAGGGCGTGGATATCAGGGCACACGCACATCACGGTCTCCCGCAGCTTCGTCAGCGCTCTGGGACCATTGTCCAATCAAGAGATGTTCAGCCAGAGGGTTCCCCTTGGGTTGGTGATGACGGACGCGTCGAGCTCAGGTTGGGGTGCAGCATGCGAGGGTGTTCCGACTTCCGGTCTATGGTCGGAGTCACAGAGTGAGTGGCATATCAACCGCCTGGAGCTGAAAGCGGTGTGTTTAGCCTTCATGGCTTTTCTGCCGCAAGTAGGACCGCAGCATGTGTTGATTCGCACCGACAACATGTCCATGGTTTCATACATAAATCGCCAAGGTGGCGTGCGCTCCAGACCCCTGTTCGAGCTGGCTACGAGTCTCCTTCTGTGGGCAGATCAACATCTCCTCTCCCTCAGAGCATCGCTTATCCCAGGTATACTAAACCGCGGAGCGGACATGCTTTCGAGAAACTGGGATCTGGGATCTGGGATCGCTTCTAGAGGGCAGAAGTGGACCTGTTTGCGGCGAGCGAGAAAGTGCACTGCCCGCTGTTCTTCTCCCTGTCGCACGTCCCACTAGCGGGGGATGCTCTGATATCGCGTTGGCCAAGAGCCAGGTTGTACGCGTTTCCTCCGGTAAAATTTTTTCCTTTAGTCCTATGCAAAATAAGGGAGGAATGAGCATCGGTGATCCTCATCGCCCCGAACTGACCGAATCAGCCTTGGTTCCCGGACCTAAGAGAGTTGCTGGCAGCCTCCCCGTGGCAGATTCCCATCAGCAAGAATCTGCTGTCTCAAGCGAGCGGTGAGATATGGCACCCCAGTCCTGAGCTGTGGAGCCTGCACGCTTGGCCGCTTCAGGGGCCTTAGAAGAGCTTGCGCTGCCTTCTCGTGTGCTGGACACTCTCGCGGAGTCTCGCACACCCTCCACGAGGCGCCTTTATTTTCTGAAGTGTTTGTGAAAAGTGAAGTGAAGGGACTGTTTGTGAAATGGTGCAACGATAAAACAATATCAACCCGGTGAGCTGTCCCATGTCAAATGTGTTACGATTTTTACAGCTCTGGTTGGATGAAGGGAGTCTCCCGTCTACTCTAAAAGTCTATGTGGCCGCTGTCGCCTCGTTTTGTTTCCCGGACGACGGGCAATCAATCGGGAGGCATCCA
The DNA here is from genome assembly GCA_037043235.1 of Rhodeus uyekii. NCBI lineage: Eukaryota > Metazoa > Chordata > Actinopteri > Cypriniformes > Acheilognathidae > Rhodeus > Rhodeus uyekii. Next base: position 1,362,092 of record JAWRVZ010000096.1, on the reverse strand, counting down.
CTGATGGTCAGATTTCTCAGAGGTGCGAGAAGGTTACACCCTCCACGCCCTCCATCGGTTCCGCCGTGGGATTTGGTGCTGGTTCTGAGATCTTTCTCTCTGCCACCGTTTGAGCCCTTGGAATCGGTCGCGATTAAGGAGCTTTCGCAAAAAAACTGCGTTTCTCCTCGCACTGGCATCGGCTAAGCGCATTGGGAACTTGCACGCATTCTCAGTGAGAGACGATTGTATTCGTCTCGGGCCCGGAAACTGCAGTGTTACTCTCTCTGGCCGAGACCTGGCTTCGTGCCAAAATCACTTTCTACTCCATTTAAACCGCAAGTAGTTTCTCTGCTCGCTTTGTCCTCAGAGCCATCAACCTCACAGGATGTTGGGGCTCAGAGGGCTGTTTGCCCCTTCAGGGCTTTGCAGATTTACTTGGACTGATCCACCGCATGCCGGCAGTCGGACCAACTCTTTGTGTGCTATGGTGGTGGTACTAGGGGAAATGCTGTCTCTAAACAGAGACTTTCTCACTGGATAGTAGACGCTATTGCTTTGGCCTATGTGAACCAGGGACAGGAATGCCCTCTCAACATCAGAGCTCACTCGACAAGAGCTATTGCTTCGTCGTGGGCCCGGTCTAGAGGTGCGTCAATACATGATATTTCTGTTTTGCTGCTGGCTGGTCTTCTCAGAACACCTTCGCCAGGTTTTATAAACTGGATGTTCCATCTCTGGCTTCTCAAGTGCTTTCGGTGAGTAATTGAATAAATTATTCCTGGGATATTGCTACTTTTCTCAAGATACAGTTGTTACCGCTTTTGTTGTTGACACTGTGGTTCTTGTACAGTAGTTTGTGCTTATGTGCTCACTGTCACCGCTTTCCCGAAGACACTGACGCTATGCTTAGTTGTGCTTAAATGCTCTCTGAATAGTCGTGGCTGCCCTGTAATAGTGCAGCCTGCTATTTTTTAGGCTTCTGATATGCACATTTTGGTAGGCTTCAGCTACTGATTTAATTGGTTTGACTGGGAACGAGACGTTGCATTATCCGCCGTGTTCGCCGCTTGACCAGCTGTGCCATGTTCAGTCATGATTCTGACGAGGTTTCCGCGTTTGCTCTTTATACTGCCTGACAGCCAGAGCCGCATTGCACGACAATTGGCCAGTTGTCAACTGGCGTTAACCTATAAGGTTTCAGAAATTACGTGAAGGGGAGGAGTTCCCAAATGCAATCTTTGCAATGTCTCGTTCCCGTCTCTCAGGGAACCGAGGTTACATAGTAACCGGAGACGTTTCCTTAAAAAATTCCATTGACTTTAAGTGAAGGAATGTTAAAATGAGCAAAGAATCTTCAAACTCCAACTGTCAAATCTAAACACCGAAGCCCATTAGACTCAATGAAACTTTCATTCTATCATATTTCTAATCCATCCATCCATCCGTCCGCTTAAAACCTGTAAACTTAAATCCTAAAACCTAAAGCTGTCAAAACTACTTGAAACTTTCTCATCTAACTTTTTCAAGGCAAATTCAAAGTTAATTTAAGAACTTTTCTCATCTAGTTGTTAATGGAACTGGTTTCCTAGAGTGTGTCAGTTAGTCACTAATTAAGTTCACCTGTGTTTCATTTAGCTCTTTTTGTTTGTGTTTATGAAGCCCTCAGTTTTTTATTTCATTTCTTTGTCTTGTGTTGCATCTCTGTTCCGTGTTCTCCTGAATTCCCCTGTGCAGTTCATCTTCTCTTCTGTGGATTATCTTTATGTTTTGTGTTTATTAAAAGTAAAGCAATAGATTCCTCTCTTCTTCATTCAGTGACTCAACTGTGACAGAAATGCAAGAACTTGAACAGATTCTGGGAGTTTGTTTTTGACTCACTTTTAGTCTCTTACCACGTCTATTAATGTCCTTCTCTGCTAGTCGACTTGTTTGGAGTCTTAACTCATAAACACATTTTTTCGTCTCATTTTGTTACATTATCTAGAATTTGGTTATTCTTTTTAGCGCATGTTAAATCTCTGCGTCTGAATACAATCTCCATGGGCTGATTGATCGTCTACACTGCACTTTTTGTTTGGTTTCTCTCCTCAGATTCTTTGACCTAATCAAGGTTTACTTTGTTTTGTTCTATGTCTGTATTTATTAAATACGGTTTTGATATAATAACCTGTAAACCTGTAAATGTGGTGAGGGATCATTTGTTGTGTTTTTGTATTGATATGGGTTTTTATATTTGTTTGTTTTCTTTAATTGTTTGTCTCTCTGTTTTGTGCAAATTAAGTAAATAAATATTTTTTTTTACTAACATTATATGTGGACCTTGAAAAGAGAAAAGAGAAATATATCATTAGATTTTGTATAAAAATGTTAGTTATGTTTCTAGTTATCAGATTATTTTTTGTTTTTTTTGTTTGCCGAATCGTTGATTTATAAATGCTGCATTTTGTTGTAAATTAATTTAATGTTTTTCTCTGTATTTTCCAGGTTTTGGTTCAGTGATGATAAAGAAATTAAAATGTCTGCACTCAAATTTTTGTTGAATCTCACTGTTACTGCAGTAGAAAATGACACAGTAAAAGGAACAATATTCTCTTTTCTACTGTCATCAGTGTGCAGTTACAAAACCTTCCCTTTTGATGAAGAGTGGGATGAATATGACACTGTTTGTCAGAGAGATTTCCTGCTGGATCTTTGCTCACATGTGAAGAACTATGAGACTCAAACAGGCAGGAGTTTCCTTCCAGCATTACAGTCAGTTTTTCAGTTACCTGCTGTCTGGATCATAGATCTCTCACAGAGAAAGACCTCCATCCTCCTCGAAGTGCTGAAACTCCAGACAGAGAAGAAACCAGTAGATCTGAAAGGATATTCAGATGAAGAGAGTGAAATGATGAGTTTCCTTCAGTGTCTGCCCTTCATCTCACAGCTGAGGTACATGAACTTTTGGATATTCACTTTCAACCTTATCAATTAAAATTGCTTTACTGTATTTTGAATTTGTATGTATCATATTCTATCATTTATTTATATATATGTATGTGTGTGTGTGTTTTACATTAGTAGTGCTTTAAATTGTCTTTATTCTTTCTTTTAAATCAACTTATCAGTGTTAATAACAAAGAAGACTTTAACTGGCATTTAAACACAAATACAGTGTTTTTGAGTGTTTATCATTATAAGAGTTCTGTGAAATGTCTATTCATATACATTTTTCTTTTGGAAACAGGTTTGATTATCCGAATATCAGTCTTTCAGTGCAGTTTCTTCTGAAACTCTTCATTAAAGCAGCAGACACTGAGACACAGACAGGAGAGCAGATGCTGAAACTGTTAACATCAGTCTGTACCTACAGATCTTTTCCTTTTAAAGAGACTGATAGTATTAAACAGAGTTATTTCCTGCTGGATCTTTGCTCACGTGTGAAGAACTATGAGATACAAACAGGCAGGAGTTTCCTTCCAGCATTACAGTCAGTTATCCAGTCACCTGCTGTCTGGATCATAGATCTCTCACAGAGAAAGACCTCCATCCTCCTGGAAGTGCTGAAACTCCAGAAAGAGAAGAAACCAGTAGATCTGAGAGGATATTCAGAGGAAGAGAGTGAAATTATGAGCTTCCTTCAGTGTCTGCCCTTCATCTCACAGCTGAGGTACATTAACTTTTGGATATTCACTTTCAACCGTAGCAATTAAAATTGCTTTACTGTATTTTGAATTTATAGGTTTCATATTCTGTCATTTTTTTGTGTATATATACATATATATATATATATATGTTTGTGTGTTTTACATTACTAGTGCTTTAAATCGTCTTTATTCTTTCTTTTAAATCACTTCATCAGTGTTTATAACAAAAAAGACTTTAACTGGCATTTAAACACAAATACAGTGTTTTTGAGTGTTTATCATTATAAGAGTTCTGTGAAATGTCTATTCATATAAATTTTTCTTTGGGAAACAGGTTTGATTATCCGAATATCAGTCTTTCAGTGCAGTTTCTTCTGAAACTCTTCATTAAAGCAGCCGACACTGAGACACAGACAGGAGATCAGATGCTGAAACTTTTAAAATCAGTTTGTACCTACATATATTTTACTTATCAATGGACTGACAGAAATAAACAGAGTGATTTCCTGCTGGATCTTTGCTCACATGTGAAGAACTATGAGACTCAAACAGGCAGGAGTCTCCTTCCAGCATTACAGTCAGTTTTCCAGTCACCTGATGTCTGGATCATAGATCTTTCACAGAGAAAGACCTCCATCCTCCTGGAAGTGCTGAAACTCCAGAAAGAGAAGAAACCAGTAGATCTGAGAGGATGTTCAGAGGAAGAGAGTGAAATTATGAGTTTCCTTCAGTGTCTGCCCTACATCTCACAGCTGAGGTACATTAACTTATGGATGTTCACTTTCAACCTTAGCAATTAAACTTGCTTTATTGTATTTTGAATTTGAATGTATCATATTCTGTCATTTATTTATATGTGTGTGTATGTGTGTGTGTGTTTTACATTACTTGTGCTTTAAATTGTCTTTATTCTTTATTAAAATCAATTCATCAGTGTTTATAACAAAGAAGACTTTAAGTGGTGTTTAAACACAAATACATTGTTTTTGAGTGTTTATCATTATAAGAGTTCTGTGAAATGTCTATTCATACAAATTTTTCTTTGGGAAACAGGTTTGATTATTCGAATATCAGTCTTTCAGTGCAGTCTCTTCTGAAACTCTTCATGAAAGCAGCAGAGACTGAGACACAGACAGGAGAGCAGATGCTGAAACTGTTAACATCAGTCTGTACCTACAGATCTTTTCCTTTTAGAGAGACTAACAGAAATAAACAGAGTGATTTCCTGCTGGATCTTTACTCACATGTGAAGAACTATGAGACTCAAACAGGCAGGAGTTTCCTTCCAGCATTACAGTCAGTTTTCCAGTCACCTGATGACTGGATCATAGATCTCTCACAGAGAAAGACCTCCATCCTCCTGGAAGTGCTGAAACTCCAGACAGAGAAGAAACCAGTATATCTGAGAGGATGTTCAGAGGAGGAGAGTGAAATTATGAGTTTCCTTAAGTGTCTGCCCTTCATCTCACAGCTGAGGTACATGAACTTACTTTCTTTTAATCTTTAATTTTACCTTCAGAGACCCAGTAAAACAAAAGTTAAAAACTGTTTCTGGTTTTGTCTATAAACTGCCACTTTGCATATCATTTTATTGGACCCCAGTGTCATAATTTTGCAGCTTAAGTTTATTTTAATACCTTGTATGCAGCCTAAATCAGTGTGTTATAATGTAGAAAAGCTCTGTTCCTTTTCAAGGGAACTCGCGCTGCGTCGAACGCTTTGGGGAATACTTGGACGATAGTCTCGTGAAGCACTATGTAAACAATCGAACGATCGATCGACCGAGTGTGAGTGACTGTCACAAGTCGGTGACATCATGAACCATGGTGATAAATATGCACCGGAAACCGGTGACGGCAGCTTAGAGTGTCTTCAGCAAGCAATGTGTGAGAGTGTGTGTGTATGTGTGTGCGTATGTGTCAAGCTGGTCTTTCAGAAATCCCTAGCCAGTTTAAAAAGTCAGGACTTTCCAACTTTATCATGGCAAATCAGACGTTTGTGCAATGCCTTGTTTTCTCTCGGGAGGGGACTCGCATGCACTTTGTGTAGTCTGTCTGGGAGCGGAGCATGCTAAGTCAGCGCTCGCGCCTGCCTGGCGGTTTTTGATTCTGATTCAGCTCAGGCTCGCGCTCCCCAGGGCTTGGGTCCCGCATCAGCTGAGGCTATGTGGCAATCTAAGTCTTGGGGCTCGCAAATGGATCTGGCGGCAGGGCTTGAGACGGGCGCCTTTACCCGACAGATCCGGTGCCTCTTGCCCGTCGGAAGCACGCCCAAGAGCGGTTACACCCGATTGGGCAGAGGCACCGGCGCTTCACAACAGGCTTCTCAGAGGCAGAGTGTTGTAACCCGTCAACACCCCCAGAAACCCGGGGGGTCGGACGGGAACTCCCAGCCTCAGCCTTCTGGCAAGAGGACGGATCTGAGGACCATCATCCTCGCCAAGAAGGCTTCCTCGAAGAGGTCCTGGCGCATCTGGCCCGAGAGGCGTTCCTCTTCAGTTGCCACCAGAACAGCTTGCACTAAGAGGAGCACCCCCTCCAAGGAGGGTCCTAGAGCATTCACTACAAGTGTACCCCAGAAAACCGGGCCTTTGCATGTGTGCTACACAAATACCAGAAACCAGCCTCGAGAGGCTGGTACCCTTAGTATAATTTCTGGTCGCATGGACATGCCTACCATAAATCTCTCAGTGGGTCCTGCGTATCATAAAAAAGGGTATTTTATCCAGTTCGGGTCTCGCCCACCCAGGTTCAGCGGGGTTTCACCCACGGTGGTGCACCCTGAGCAGACTCTGGTGATGGAGCAGGAAGTAGACGCTCTACTGAGGAAAAGGGGCCATAGAATATGTACCCCCCTCGGATAGAGAGTCAGGCTTTTACAGCTATTACTTCATCGTTTCCAAGAAGGATGGAGGATTGCGGCCCATCCTAGATTTGCACCTTCTGAATCGTTTGGTTATGAAATTAAAATTCAAAATGTTAACACTGAAGCAGATCTTGACGCAGGTCGGGTCCGAGGACTGGTTCATCACAATCGATCTGAAGGATGTTTATTTTCATATTTCCATCCTTCCACAACACAGGAAGTACCTCAGGCTCACCTTTGGGGGGAAGGCTTACCAATATCGAGTACTTCCATTCGGCCTAGCTTTGTCACCCCGCACATTCACAAAATGAATGGACGCAGCACTAACCCCGCTGCGCCTCCAGGGCATCAGAGTTCTGAATTACATAGACGACTGGCTGATACTGGCTCAGTCACCACAGTTAGTGATTCAACATCGACATGTTCTTCTCGCACACATGAGAGTGCTGGGGTTGAGTGTGAACGCAAAGAAGAGTGTGCTTTCTCTTCTTCAGAGAACCACCTTCCTAGGTTTTGTATGGGACTCAGTTTCAATGACAGCACGGTTTTCCCCTGTGCACATCGATTCGATCCTAACAACCGTAAAGAAAATCAAACTAGGCCAGCCACTCACTGTAAAACACTTTCAACGAGTACTGGGTCTCATGGCAGCAGCTTCCAGCGTTATCCCGTTTGGGTTACTGCACATGAGGCCACTACAGTGGTGGCTCAGAACCAGAGGGTTTTCCCCGAGGGGCAACCCTTTCCGCACTTGGATATGTGGAAGAAACCCTGGTTTTCTTCTCAAGGACCCGTATTGGGAGCTCTTTGTCGACGCGTAATGCTATCGACGGATGCATCCCTTACGGGCTGGGGAGCGGTCCTGAGGGACAGCTCCACCCAAGGTCTGTGGCACGGACACCAGTTATCCTGGCACATAATCCTGCTAGAGATGATGGCTGTTTGGAGGGCGCTTCAGGCGTTCCTCCCAGAAGTCATGGGCCACCATGTGGTTGTCCAGACCGACAGCACCACTGTGGTCTCCTATATAAATCATCAGGGGGGTCTACGCTCGCGACCACTATACAAACTGGCGCGGCGGATCCTCTTTTGGTCCCAAGGGAGACTTCTCCATCTACGGATGAGTTTCCTTCAGTGTCTGCCCTTCATCTCACAGCTGAGGTACATGAACTTTTGGATGTTCACTTTCAACTATTTTAAATCGTCTTTATTTAAATCAATTCATCAGTGTTTATAACAAAGAAGACTTTAAGCGGCATTTTAACAAAAATACAGTGTTTATAATTATAAGAGTTCTGTGAAATGTCTATTTATATAAATTTTTCTTTGGGAAACAGGTTTGATTATCCGAATATCAGTCTTTCAGTGCAGTTTCTTCTGAAACTCTTCATGAAAGCAGCAGAGACTGAGACACAGACAGGAGAGAAGATGCTGAAACTGTTAACTCACTGTACCTACAGATCTTTTCCTTATCAATGGACTGACAGAAATAAACAAATTGACTTCCTGCTGGATCTTTGCTCACATGTGAAGAACTATGAGACTCAAACAGGCAGGAGTTTCCTTCCAGCATTACAGTCAGTTTTCCAGTCACCTGATGTCTGGATCATAGATCTTTCACAGAGAAAGACCTCCATCCTCCTGGAAGTGCTGAAACTCCAGACAGAGAAGAAACCAATAAAGCTGAGTGGATATTCAGAGGAAGAAAGTGAAATGATGAGTTTCCTTCAGTGTCTGCCCTACATCTCACAGCTGAGGTACATTAACTTTTGGATATTCACTTGTCTACTTCTAAATCAGTATCACATCTCTGTATTTTGAATCTGTGTATGTAGCAGATTTGTGTTACGTTACAATAGAATATTTTGATAATGATCAGAGTTTTAAATTGATCTTTATTTTTATATTATTGATTTATTAAACTGATAATAACAAAGGATGATGAAATTTGCATACAAGCGTACAAATAGAATTTCTATGGTTTTATCTTTGTCATATTTATGCAATACTGAATGTATGTTTATACATTTTAATCTTTCTTTGGGAAACAGGTTTGATTATCCGAATATCAGTCTTTCAGTGCAGTTTCTTCTGAAACTCTTCATTAAAGCAGCAGAGACTGAGACACAGACAGGAGAGCAGATGCTGAAACTGTTAACATCAGTCTGTACCTACAGATCTTTTCCTTATCAATGGACTGACAGAAATAAACAGAGTGATTTCCTTCTGGATCTTTACTCACATGTGAAGAACTATGAGATACAAACAGGCAGGAGTTTCCTTCCAGCATTACAGTCAGTTTTCCAGTCACCTGATGACTGGATCATAGATCTCTCACAGAGAAAGACCTCCATCCTCCTGGAAGTGCTGAAACTCCAGACAGAGAAGAAACCAGTAGATCTGAAAGGATGTTCAGAGGAAGAGAGTGAAATTATGAGTTTCCTTCAGTGTCTGCCCTTCATCTCACAGCTGAGGTACATAAACTTTTGGAAATTCACTTTCAACCTTATCAATTAAAATTGCTTTACTGTATTTTGAATTTTAATGTATCATATATTCTGTCATTTATTTATATATATGTGTGTGTGTGTGTGTGTGTGTGTGTGTGTGTGTGTGTGTATGTTTGTGTGTTTTACATCTGCTTTAAATTGTCTTTATTCTTTATTAAAATCACTTCATCAGTGTTTATAACAAAGAAGACTTTAACTGGCATTTAAACACAAATACAGTGTTTTTGAGTGTTTATCATTATAAGAGTTCTGTGAAATGTCTATTCATATACATTTTTCTTTGGGAAACAGGTTTGATTATCCGAATATCAGTCTTTCAGTGCAGTTTCTTCTGAAACTCTTAATTAAAGCAGCAGAGACTGAGACACAGACAGGAGAGCAGATGCTGAAACTGTTGACATCATTTTGTACCTATATATATTTTCATTATCAAAGGACTGACAGTAATAAACAGAGAGATTTCCTGCTGGATCTTTGCTCACATGTGAAGAACTATGAGACTCAAACAGGCAGGAGTTTCCTTCCAGCATTACAGTCAGTTTTCCAGTCACCTGATGTCTGGATCATAGATCTCTCACAGAGAAAGACCTCCATCCTCCTGGAAGTGCTGAAACTCCAGAAAGAGAAGAAACCAGTAGATCTGAAAGGATGTTCAGAGGAAGAGAGTGAAATTATGAGTTTCCTTCAGTGTCTGCCCTTCATCTCACAGCTGAGGTACATGAACTTTTGGAAATTCACTTTCAACCTTATCAATTAAAATTGCTTTACTGTATTTTGAATTTTAATGTATTTCTGTCATTTATTTATATATATATGTGTGTGTGTGTGTGTTTTAAATTACTTGTTCTTTAAATTGTCTTTATTATTTATTAAAATCACTTCATCAGAGTTTATAACAAAGAACACTTTAAGTGGCGTTTAAACACAAATACAGTGTTATGAAACTAAAATTCAAAATGTTAACCCTGAAGCAGATCTTGACGCTGATCAGGTGCGAGGACTGGTTCATCACCATCGATCTGAAGGATGCTTATTTTCATATTTCCATCCTTCCACAACACACGAAGTACCTCAGGCTCACCTTTGGGGGGAAGGCTTACCAATATCGAGTACTTCCATTCGGCCTAGCTTTGTCACCCCGCACATTCACAAAATGCATGGACGCAGCACTAACCCCGCTGCGCCTCCAGGGCATCAGAGTTCTGAATTACATAGACGACTGGCTGATACTGGCTCAGTCACCACAGTTCCCTTTCAGGGAACTCGAGCTGCGTCTAGCGCTAGGGGAAATAGTCTTCCTCGGTCACGTGAAGATCTGTGCAACCAATGAGAGACGAACGCGTGCGAATGCGTCACTGCCGGCGGCTGCCGGTGACGTCACGAGCTAGAGCATAAGAGCGCGTCCGAAACCCGGGCGCCTCAGCTCTGAATGTCTTCAGCGTGCTGTGTCTGTGCGAGAGTGATTTTGAGTGTGAGATGTCAAAAAAATCAGAATGAGTGCGGAAAATGTGGCGATTGAACAGAGGTTCACACCGTGTGTTCATCCTTGTCCTCGTTTTATAACAGGCAAGGATACACATGTTATGTGTGTAATCTGTTTGGGAGAGGAGCATGCACGGTCGGCACTTGAGAATGCCGGCTGCAAAGACTGCGAGAGGTTTTCCTTGCATGATCTCCGCTCCCGCCTGGCGGTCTGTAAAGAGGCCGCCCAGGCTAGTGTTCCCCGTGGTTCAGGACCTGCAGCAGCCGAGGCTTTGCGGCGCTCTCGTTCCTGGGGATCACAAATGGATCTTGCCGAGTCAGCTGGGGTGGGTCCCGCCTTACCTCAGCTCTCGCGAGATCAAGCGGGTCCCAGTCACGAGCACTCCGAGAGAGGTGCCCGTGCTGTGACTCCAACATTAGCTCTATCTAGTTCAGAAAGTGAGATGGATTTAGCTAGTGTTGGCCCGGCCGAGGAGGAATCGCCACCCTCCTTGCCGGCATTTGAGGAGCTTGTTGAGGTTGTGACGCGAGCGGTCTCTTGTCTGGGACTTGATTGGCCAGCAGAGACCAGAAGCGCTCGTCCCAGAAGAAGTATGTTGGACGAGCACTACTTACCAGTTCACGTCACTCCCCCGCGCCGAGCAATGCCTTTTATACCAGATTTGCATGCCGAGGTATCTAGATCTTGGGGAAGGCCAGCCTCCGAAAAGGTTCATACACGCAATAGCGGAATGTATAGCAATTTAGTAGGGGGTCAAAGTCATTGTTATGGAGGGATGAAAAAAGTGGATGAGGCTCTCGCGAGTTACCTCGTTCCTCAGTCTTCATCCGCCATTAAAGCTCCGGCGCTCCCCTCCAAGCCGATGCGCGTCACATCGTCCTTGGTGGGGAAAGCGTACTCAGCTTCGAGTCAAGCCGCATCGTGCCTGAACACCACGGCACTGTTACAGGCGTATCAGGCTGAGTTGCTTGGGAACCTCAACGAGGGCGGCAGCATTAGTCCGGAGGCAGTGACAGAGCTGCGCCGGACTGTGGATTTGTCTCTCCGGACCACTAGGGAGACGGCCTACTCTGTCGGCCGCTCCATGGCAGCTCTGGTGGCCACGGAGAGACACCTTTGGCTTAATTTGTCAACAATGAAAGATAAAGACAAATTTGTTTTGCTGGACGCTCCTCTGTCCCCTTCGGGCTTGTTCGGCGATGCCGTAAAAAGCGTCGTCGACAAGTTTCAGGAGGCTGCACGACAGCAGGCGGCGTTCAGTAAAGTTCTTCCACGCCGCCCTCCACGTGAGACCGCCAGTCAAGCCAGGTTTCAGAGCTCCTCATACAGGGCCGCTCAAAAATACAGTGTCGCAACCCGTCTCCCCCCGGTAGATGCCGGAAGGGGGGGCCGACAAGTTAAAGCCGCAGGTCGTAAAGGTGACCTAAGGGTTGTCCTGGAGGCTAAGAAGGCTAAGAGTAAGCGGCCCTGACGCCAAGCCGCAACCAGGTGGTGTGTCCCTGGAGCAGCTCAACAGTCAGCCCGCCATGGGAAAACCACCCCCTCTAAGGAGGGTCCTAGAGCAATCCTCCCGGGTTTCCGGAATCAGCCCCGGCTCAGTGGGGGATATGTTCTTGATACCAGAGGCCAGCCCAGGGAGGCTGGTTCCCCTAGTAGAATTCCGGGATGCGTGGTCACGGCTACCCGGTATCTCTCAGTGGGTCCTGCGCACGGTAACCTTAGGGTACGCCATTCAGTTCGGGGGTTCTCCACCTCGCTTTTCGGGGGTCCTACAGTCAGTGGTAGGCCCTCAGCAGGCTCTGGTCATGGAGCAAGAAGTAGACACTTTGCTGGCGAAAGGGGCCATCGAGCATGTACCCCTCGCAGAAAGCAAGTCCGGTTTTTACAGCCGGTACTTCTTAGTTCCAAAGAAGGATGGAGGGTTGCGGCCTATTCTGGATTTGCGTCTCCTGAATCGTGCGGTCAGGCGTCTAAAGTTCAAAATGCTAACGCTCAAACAGATCATAGTGCAGGTCAGATCCGAGGATTGGTTTGTCACAGTCGACCTCAAGGACGCGTATTTCCATGTCTCCATCCTTCCGCAACACAGGAAGCTCCTGAGGTTCGCCTTTGGGGGAAAGGCGTACCAGTATCGGGTGCTTCCGTTCGGCCTAGCGCTCTCACCCCGCACGTTCACAAAAGTCGTGGACGCTGCACTAGCTCCACTGCGGATACGGGGCATCCGTGTTTTAAATTATTTCGACGACTGGCTTATTTTGGCGCAGTCACCGCAGTTAGCGGAGCAACATCGAGATGTGGTGCTCGCACATATGAAGGAGCTGGGGTTGAGGCTGAACGCCAAGAAGAGTGTACTTTCTCCCGCTCAGAGAACCACTTTCTTGGGAGTCATCTGGGACTCAGTCGCGATGTCGGCTCGGCTTTCCCCCGAGCGCATCCAAGCTATTTGTTCAGCCGTCAAGAGCATCAAGCTAGGCCAGCCACTCACGGTGAAACACTTTCAGAGGGTGTTAGGGCTCATGGCAGCGGCATCCAGTATCATCCCACTGGGCCTTCTGCACATGAGGTCCCTGCAGTGGTGGCTAATGACCAAGGGGTTTTCCCCGAAGGGGAATCCACTACGCACTATCAAGGTCACGGGGCGATGCCTACGCGCTTTGAGCATGTGGAAGAACTCTTGGTTCCTGTCTCAAGGCCCAAGGCTTGGGGCTCTGGTTCGGAGAGTCTCTCTCTCGACAGACGCCTCCCTCTCGGGCTGGGGGGCGGTCATGAAGGACCGCTCCTCACAAGGTCTATGGAACAGTCGGCACCAGACCTGGCACATAAACATGTTAGAGTTACTGGCGATCCGCAGAGCACTATGTGCGTTCCTACCGGACCTTCGCGACCACCATGTCACTGTGTTCACCGACAGCATGACGGCGGTCGCATATATCAATCACCAAGGGGGTCTACGTTCGCGACCACTGTACAAGATGGCGCGGCAAATCCTCCTCTGGGCCCAAGGGAAGTTGTTGTCTCTCAGGGCAGCCTACATCCCGGGGGTCCAGAATGTGGGAGCAGATGCCTTATCGAGACAGGGGGCAAGACCAGGGGAATGGCGGCTCCACCCCGATGTGGTGGAGCAGATTTGGGAAAGATACGGCAAGGCTCAGGTCGACCTGTTTGCCTCAGTAGAGAACACCCACTGCCCTCTGTGGTTTTCACTAACGCATCCAGCGCCTCTGGGGCGGGATGCCATGGTACAGGATTGGCCGAGGTCACGCCTGTACGCCTTTCCCCCGATCGCTCTGCTCCCGGGAGTTCTGGCCAAGGTTCGCCGGGACAAGGTCCGTCTCACGCTGGTGGCCCCCCACTGGCCATCCAGGATATGGTTCTCGGACCTGGTATCCCTCCTAGACAGAGTCCCTTGGGAGATTCCAGTCAGGAGGGACCTTCTGTCCCAGGCGGAGGGTTGCATTCTATATCCGCAACCAGAACTAATGAAACTGTGGGTCTGGCCCCTGAAGGGACCCAGCTCATAGAATCTGGTCTCTCAGCTGAGGTTGTCGAGACCATCCTTCAGTCCAGAGCTCCCTCCACGAGGAAACTCTACGCCTTGAAGTGGAAACTTTTCACGTCCTGGTGTGTTGAAAGGCAGTTGCACCCAGTAACCTGTCAAGTCGGCAAAGTACTGGAGTTCCTGCAAGAAATATTTGTGGCAGGGCTGTCCCCCTCCACCTTGAAGGTTTATGTGGCTGCCATAGCGGCTTGCCACGTACCTCTGGGTGGGGTATCCCTGGGCAGGGACCCCCTGGTCACTCGTTTCCTCCGTGGCACACTAAGGCTGAGACCTGCGGCACAGACCCGGGTGCCGGCTTGGGACTTGTCTGTGGTACTCCAAGGCCTGTCCCAGGCACCCTTCGAACCTATAGAGGAAATCTCAACCAAGTACCTCTCTCTTAAGACCCTGTTTTTGCTGGCTATCACCTCGCTCAAGAGGGTCGGGATCTTCAGGCCCTCTCAGTGGCCCCTTCATGTCTTGAGTTTGCGCCCGGGATGGTAAAGGCATTTCTCCACCCGAGGCCAGGCTATGTCCCCAAGGTTCCCACGGATGTGGCTCGGTCTGTCACGCTGCAGGCCTTCTGCCCTCCCCCATTTGATGATCATGAGCAGGAGCACAAGAACAAGGTCTGTCCAGTGCGAGCACTGGACGCTTACGTTTTCAAGACTGCCACTTGGCGTAAGTCGGACCAATTGTTCGTTTGCTTTGGGACCCCTGAGGGGGCTCCTGCCTCTAAGCAAACCTTAAGCAGGTGGATAGTCGAGGCTATCTGTTTAGCTTACGAGTCGGCCGGACATGCTTCTCCTCTGAGGGTCCGAGCCCACTCCACTAGGAGCATGGCGGCATCCAAGGCACTCCTCTCCGGAGTGGCCTTATCTGATGTTTGTGCTGCGGCTGGCTGGCTTCGCCGCACACGTTTATGAGGTTTTACCATTTGGACCTCGATGCCGCCCCGGGAACTAGGGTGCTCTCTCAGTGAGCTGGGACACACCCGGAGGTCACTGAGGTGGCGTTGGTATTTCGTTCCCCTAGCGCTAGACACAGCTCGAGTTCCCTGAAAGGGAACGTCTCGGGTTACGAATGTAACCCTGGTTCCCTGAGGGGAACGAGACGCTGCGTCTTTGCCTCAGCTGCGTCTTCAGCCTCCGTGCACGCTTCAGACATTCATGCTGAGGCGCCCGGGTTTCGTACGCGCTCTTATGCTCTAGCTCGTGACGTCACCGGCAGCCGCCGGCAGTGACGCATTCGCACGCGTTCGTCTCTCATTGGTTGCACAGATCTTCACGTGACCGAGGAAGACTATTTCCCCTAGCGCTAGACGCAGCGTCTCGTTCCCCTCAGGGAACCAGGGTTACATTCGTAACCCGAGACGTTAGTGATTCAACATCGACATGTTCTTCTCGCACACATGAGAGTGCTGGGGTTGAGTGTGAACGCAAAGAAGAGTGTGCTTTCTCTTCTTCAGAGAACCACCTTCCTAGGTTTTGTATGGGACTCAGTTTCAATGACAGCACGGTTTTCCCCTGTGCACATCGATTCGATCCTAACAACCGTAAAGAAAATCAAACTAGGCCAGCCACTCACTGTAAAACACTTTCAACGAGTACTGGGTCTCATGGCAGCAGCTTCCAGCGTTATCCCGTTTGGGTTACTGCACATGAGGCCACTACAGTGGTGGCTCAGAACCAGAGGGTTTTCCCCGAGGGGCAACCCTTTCCGCACTTGGATATGTGGAAGAAACCCTGGTTTCTGTCTCAAGGACCCGTATTGGGAGCTCTTTGTCGACGCGTAATGCTATCGACGGATGCATCCCTTACGGGCTGGGGAGCGGTCCTGAGGGACCGCTCCACCCAAGGTCTGTGGCACGAACACCAGTTATCCTGGCACATAATCCTGCTAGAGATGATGGCTGTTTGGAGGGCGCTTCAGGCGTTCCTCCCAGACCTCATAGGCCACCATGTGGTTGTCCAGACCGACAGCACCACTGTGGTCTCCTATATAAATCATCAGGGGGGTCTACGCTCGCGACCACTATACAAACTGGCGCGGCGGATCCTCCTTTGGTCCCAAGGGAGACTTCTCCATCTACGGATGAGTTTCCTTCAGTGTCTGCCCTTCATCTCACAGCGGAGGTACATGAACTTTTGGATGTTCACTTTCAACTATTTTAAATTGTCTTTATTTAAATCAATTCATCAGTGTTTATAACAAAGAAGACTTTAAGCGGCATTTTAACAAAAAATACAGTGTTTATAATTATTAGAGTTCTGTGAAATGTCTATTTATATAAAACCTTTTTTTGGGAAACAGGTTTGATCATCCGAATATCAGTCTTTCAGTGCAGTTTCTTCTGAAACTCTTCATTAAAGCAGCAGACACTGAGACACAGACAGGAGAGAAGATGCTGAAACTGTTAACATCAGTCTGTACCTACAGATCTTTTCCTTATCAATGGACTGACAGAAATAAACAGAGTTATTTCTTACTGGATCTTTGCTCACATGTGAAGAACTATGAGACTCAAACAGGCAGGAATTTCCTTCCAGCATTACAGTCAGTTTTCCAGTCACCTGATGACTGGATCATAGATCTTTCACAGAGAAAGACCTCCATCCTCCTGGAAGTGCTGAAACTCCAGACAGAGAAGAAACCAGTAGATCTGAGAGGATATTCAGAGGAAGAGAGTGAAATTATGAGTTTCCTTCAGTGTCTGCCCTTCATCTCACAGCTGAGGTACATTAACTTTTGAAAATTAACTTGCCTACTTCTAAATCAGTATCACATCTCTGTATTTTGAATCTGTTTATGTAGCAGATTTGTGTTGTTACAATAGAATATTTTGATAATGATCAGAGTTTTAAATTGATCTTTATTTTTACATTATTGATTTATTAAACTGATAATAACAAAGGATGATGAAATTTGCATACAAGCGTACGAATAGAATTTCTATGGTTTTATCTTTGTCATATTTATGCAATACTGAATTTATGTTTATACATTTTAATCTTTCTTTGGGAAACAGGTTTGATTATCCAAATATCAGTCTTTCAGTGCAGTTTCTTCTGAAACTCTTCATTAAAGCAGCAGAGACTGAGACACAGACAGGAGAGCAGATGCTGAAACTGTTAACATCAGTCTGTACCTACAGATCTTTTCCTTATCAATGGACTGGCAGAAATAAACAGACTGACTTCCTGCTGGATCTTTACTCAAATGTGAAGAACTATGAGACTCAAACAGGCAGGAGCTTTCTTCCAGCATTACAGTCAGTTATCCAGTCACCTGATGTCTGGATCATAGATCTCTCACAGAGAAAGACCTCCATCCTCCTGGAAGTGCTGAAACTCCAGACAGAGAAGAAACCAGTATATCTGAGAGGATATTCAGAGGAAGAAAATGAAATGATGAGTCTCCTTCAGTGTCTGCCCTTCATCTCACAGCTGAGGTAAAATGTTTGACAGCCTTTTGTCAAAAAAAGCAGGAGGATCTATTTTTAATGGATCCTAACTTAAACCAAAAAAAAAAAATCTAACTTTCCCTCATCTTCTGAAATAGTATAATAAAATGCAGTATGTCTCAAAGAAGTAGAAGGAGGATTGATTGATCAGTGTGTCACAGTCAGTGTCTCTGACCAACATCACCGATCTATAACTGATTTTATGGAAAATAATACAGAACATTCAGTACTTTAAAGATCAGTATGTGCTATTAATAAAGGTGAAATCAAACTATTTAGCAAATTAAATAATTTATTGTTTTGTATTGACCTTTGGATGAAAAATAAATAAAATTTGTTGAGAAAAACTATAACTGTAAGGGTCATAAAGTTATACAGGTCCTTCTCAAAAAATTAGCATATTGTGATAAAAGTTCATTATTTTCCATAATGTAATAATAAAAAATAAACTTTCGTATATTTTAGATTCATTGCACACCAACTGAAATATTTCAGGTCTTTTATTGTTTTAATACTGATGATTTTGGCATACAGCTCCTGATAACCTAAAAAAAATTGCATATCATGAAAAGGTTCTCTAAACGAGCTATTAACCTAATAATCTGAATCAACTAATTAACTCTAAGCAAAAGATTCCTGAGGCTTTTAAAAAGCAGTGGACTGAGTCTGGAGTGGAAACATCCAAGAGACACAAGGCGTGTGCAGGAAATGGGTTACAGGTGCCGCATTCCCCAGGTCAAGCCACTTTTGAACCAGAAACAGCGGAAGAAGCGCCTGACCTGGGCTACAGAGAAGCAGCACTGGACTCAGTACTTTTTTTCGGATGAAAGCAAATTTTGCATGTCATTCGGAAATCAAGATGCCAGAGTCTGGAGGAAGACTGGGGAGAAGGAAATGCCTGAAGTCCAGTGTCAAGTACCCAGTCAGTGATGGTCTGGGGTGCCATGTCAGCTGCTGGTGTTGGTCCACTGTGTTTTATCAAGGGCAGGGTCAATGCAGCTAGCTATCAGGAGATTTTGGAGCACTTCATGCTTCCATCTGCTGAAAAGCTTTATGGAGATGAAGATTTCGTTTTTCAGCACAACCTGGCACCTGCTCACAGTGCCAAAACCACTGGTAGTGGTTAACTGACCATGGTATTACTGTGCTCAATTGGCCTGCCAACTCTCCTGACCTGAACCCCATAGAGAATCTGTGGGATATTGTGAAGAGAAAGTTGAGAGATGCAAGACCCAACACTCTGGATGAGCTTAAGGCCGCTATCGAAGCATCCTGGGCCTCCATAACACCTCAGCAGTGCCACAGGCTGAGTGCCTCCATGCCATGCCGCATTGAAGCAGTCATTTCTGCAAAAGGATTCCCGACCAAGTATTGAGTGAATAATTGAACATAATTATTTGAAGGTTGACTTTTTTTTAATTAAAAACACTTTTCTTTTTTTGGTCAGATGAAAGATTGAGATTTTGGGTTTTCATGAGCTGTATGCCAAAATCATCAGTATTAAAACAATTAAAGACCTGAAATATTTCAGTTGCTGTGCAATGAATCTAAAATATATGAAAGTTTAATTTTTATCATTACATTATGGAAAATAATAACTTTTATCACAATATGCTAATTTTTTGAGAAGGACCTGTGTATACTTATAAATTATTCTTTTATGCTTCAAGAAACAAAAAAAAATGTAACTGCTCAACTAACATATATGTGACTTCTGGTCATGAGGTGTGAGTAATTGTGTAATGGTGTGAGGTGTGTCTCAATTTTAATTGTCTGGTAAACCTCTATTTGAATTTAGTGTCAACAAAAGTTTCATGAACTGTTTGTAATTGCTTGGCTCACACTACCATGTCTAAGGCTAAAGGTGAACATGCAGAAAACGATATGGCATTTGTTCCACCATTACTACCCAGGTAGCCAAATAGATGTGGGCACACTGCCGGCACAGTGCCACAATCACGACAGAATAAAAAGTATAATTATCTGATACTGGCCCGAGTCCAGGTTCCAGAGGGAAATGCGAAATACAGGGTTACATATATTTAATTAACTATTTAGGGACTACAAAATACATACTGCCAAAACAATATTAGCTCGTTCGCTAGAAATACAATCCTGCTCACCATTATTGGCACTCCTTCATGTTTTGCATAACTAAGTGAATATCTTCAGAAATAAATGGAAATGTACCAAATTTATATCAACAGGATCTTTTAATTGGAGGTCCAAAGTAATTTAACAAAGACAATTGTTATTTCAAAATAGATATTGTAATTCCAAAGGAAAAAACAGAAAACCAACTTGTGCACTAATATTGGCACCCCTCCTTAATATTTGGTTGCACACCCTTTGGCAGCCTCCAAATGTTTCTTATATCCATCTATAAGCTTCTTGCACTTCTTGGGTGGCATTTTCTCCCACACTTCCTTTACAATATGTTCAAACTCTTAAACATTTGCAGGGTTCCTTTCTCCAATGGCAGATTTCAGCTTCCCCCTAAGATTTTCAAAGGGATTGAGATCAGGACTCATTGCTGGCCATTTTAAAACAGTCAATTTTTCCCCTTTCAACCATTCCTGAGTGCTTTTGGAGGTGTGCTTTGGGTCTTTATCTTCCTGGAAGACCCATGATCTTTGTCTCAAACCAAGTTTCCTTACACTGGGCAAGACATTTTGGTCTAGAATTGCTTGAAATCTTCTGATTTCATGATGCCTGTGATACGGTCAAGGCCTCCAGTACCAGATGCAGCCCCACAGAATTATGGATCCTCCACCATGCTTGACTGTTGGTAGGATGTTCTTTTCCATAAAGGCATCATTGCGCCATCTGTAAACATACTGTTTGTGTGCATTACCGAAAAGCACCACTTTTGTTTCATCTGTCCATAAAACATTGTCCCAGAAGGCTTGAGGTTTGTCCAGGTTCTCTTTCGCAAAGATCAATCGTTCCTTTTTATGTCTTTTCTTCAGCAATGGTGTCTTTCTTGGCCTCTGCCCATTAGACCCTGCTTTGTTTAGTGTGCGGCGTATGGTACTTGATGAAACAATTACACCAGACTGCTCCAGGTTGGTCTTCAGGTCTTTAGATGTTTGACGTGGTGTTTTTTCCACCATTCGCACCAACCTTCGAAGACTTCTGTCATCAATTTTTCTCTTCCCCTCACGTCCAGGTAGGTTCTTGACAGTTCCATGCTTGGAAAACTTCTTAACATTACACACCGTTGAAACAGGGATACCAAGGTCTTTGGAGATGGCCTTATACCCTTTGGAGGTCTTGCGCTTGCAAATAATAGCATTTATGTTGTCCTCAGACAGCTCCTTTGTCTTTACCATTGTCACACATGAAGAGGGAATGACAGGTGGCTTTTTAAAACACCAAAATGATCATTCATTGGCTAATTCATGTCACATGGGTGGAGGCAATTCATCACAGGTGATCCTCATTTGTGATTTGCAACGAGTGAGCCAATTTGGGTTTCCATAATGATTTGCAGCAAAGGGTGCCAATACCATTGACACGGCAAGCATTATGCTTTTCTATGTTTTCCTCACAATGTTTATCTTTTTAAATGTTCTTTATCATTTGCGGTTTTGTATCAAACACAAGCTATCTGTAGTAATGTGTTGTTTCACTTGATAAATTTCCTTCTGTAGATATTCCACAATATGTACATAAACTTCATGGGTACCAATAATGGTGAGCAGGACTGTATATATGTTAATAAGTATTAGGTTTTAAGATAAGTAAATGTTGTAATTAATTAGATACCAAAAACTACTAAAATGTATTATTAAAGATTATATGTATATGGGGGTTTGTTTTGTTGACATTTTGACGATTGTGATGATTACATGCAAGGCAAGAATACTGTATATTAAATAATGTACTGTCTGTGAAAGTGCAATTACTAAACATACAGACAATATTGGTTCTAGCTTGTTGGTAAGAATTAATATTAACAAGTGTGCTGTCGTTGTGTAAAACATAAAAAAAGATATGCCTTTTCTGCTTGTTTCAACTCGTTGAACAGTTGATGTCTGAACTGTAAAAGACTGATTGTTTACTTGTAAAGGTTTTTCTGCACTTACTGTAAAAAGCACAGTTGCCATAAACTCTACAAAAGCATTATATTTCACTTTACCTTTTTTCAGTTTCCACCAAAGCCTCTTTTTGTTTTGTAAAACATTATATATTAAATTATATTGAACATTTTTATCTTTGAATGTTATTTAGCAACTTATTAACCATCTCCACAAAATTAAATATGTCTTACCTCTTCTGATTTCAGTTAATTTCAGAAATATTTATATATTTACTACAAGTTGAATGTAATACTCAATTACTTACATGGCGGAGATGAACACTTTAGATGATCTTGACAAATCTAGATGACAAAAAGAATAAAAACCGAAAGATGAACAGGAGCAGGAGGAACATTACACTGGTCACATGATGTACGACAGAATCACAGCCAAATTGGCGAGACAACGCTGCCTCAGAGAAAAAATATTATTAATAATAATTGTGAAATGGTAAAAAAAAAAAAATTAATAAATAAAGTTAACCAACATAACCGATTATCTATAAGATTCTTCTCGATCCTCGTAGACGCTCCATAAGGCGGAAATGACGTCAAACAGATATAACGACATTAGCGGTGCTGAAGAGAGTACCTTAGAGAAAAGCGGCCAGAAAGCCGATTTGGTATGTTTAAAAGACTTTACACAAAATACTTTACCTCAGGAAAACTCTCAGTTTGGCAATGATCTCTCATTGAAAATGCCGCCCAGCTGTGCACGCGATGAGCATGTGACTTAGTTAATATTCTCTCTGCAAAGTTTCTTCTTTTAAATATCTTTATTTCCTTAATGCAGAATCATTTTTCTTATAGTTAAAAGGTGACCCACTTTTAGCCCCTAGTGTCACTGAGAAGCTGGACTCAATTGCAGGCTCAACAGAAAGTTTATTCAAGCAACGTAAATAATCAAAAGGAAAACAAGTCTCTTGCAAATTATAAGTCCACCGGCCAGAAAACCGTGAATAGGTCGCGAGCAGATCGCGAAGGCAGCGGGGAATAGAACAGCAGAGCGCCCGCTGGGCGGCATCGATGAACGCGAGCCGGAGAGAGCCTGATGACAGGATGCAGAGAGCGAGATCGCTGGTGGGCGCGGCCAGCAGACCTGGTGACAGGAGAAAGGGAGAAGCGTAAAAAAGCAAAAACAAAACAGGGAAAATAACCGGCACTGGAGCCTAAAACACACGACACGACACGACACGACACGACACGACAAGGTTGACAAGATTCAAACGGGCTAGGTCGAGTTGAGAAGGAGACCAAACAACAACGATCAAGCACAAGACAACCGACACAAGAGGAATAAATAAGAGAGGTAATTGGGAAGAGTGATAACAGGTGCGGAGGCATGAAGTGAATAACAAGGGGGTGGGGACAATCATGACACACTGACAGCAGACTAATGTAAACACAGCCACGTGCGTGGCGACAGTCACACAGACAACGAACACAGGACAAAGGGGAAAGAAAGCACATCAAACAGGAGACGTGACATCTAGACGCCAGCCTCTCATCTGTCCGCTCTCAATACACAACCTAACCAAGATTCATTTGTAGCAAATGTGCCTCATGTGCTGTTTCTCAACCAGAATTGGGTCAGGTCCACACAATCAAAGCCTAACCAAATCTGGCAACCATTGCTGGGCCAGAGCTGGCTCACCTCTGGCGAGTTGCTGCCAGTACAGAGCTGAGAGAGCCGACACTCGCCAAATTGGCCTGATTCCACTGGCCAGTCACAGGTGTTTGGCTGTGTTCCCAGTCATTGTTAATTGACCTAGTTTCCTAGTGTGTGCCTGTTAGTCACTAATAAGTTCACCTGTTTCATTTAGCTCCCTTTGTTTTGTTTGTGTATATGCAGTCCTCAATTTGTTCAGGTCTTTGCATTATGTTGCACCTGTTCTTTGCACATCTTTCATGTTCTCCCAAGTGCCCCGTGTAAATTATCTTCTCTTATGTGGATTATCTTTGTTTTAAGTTTATACTTTTTTTTTACTGAAACAGCTTCCTCTCTTCTTCATTTGGTGACTCAATTGTGACAGAAACGCCAGACTTAGAACATATTTAAAGGATAGATCTACAAGTAGTACAACTGCTCTGTCTTGACCAAGAGGATTTTGCTCTCATGGACCACACAATTAATTTTTCTGTGTCATTGTGGAGTTTGAGGTAATGTACTGGAGCCTCACCCATACTCCCATTGCTGATGGTGAGCAGTGCAAGATTTCTGTGGAATTATGAGGATTTGGAAGAAAATCTTTTCCTAAATCTCCCATATCTGCTGGTCCTGCCCAGCTCCAAGTCTCCTAAAGAATTAAATTTACATTCGTTGCAGAACAGTACCCCCAACTCTTCCAGTCAGGCAAAAAAAAAAAAATGTATTTGAACATTTTTTTAATTTGTTGAACTGTGTCCCCAGGCCGTTGTTGAACTGTGTCCCCAGGCCACTGATGAACTGATTCCCCAGGCCCTGCCAGACCTCCCGTGGCCTGAACCGCCGGCCCTGCCAGACCTCCCGTGGCCTGAACCGCCGGCCCTGCCAGACCTCCCGTGGGACCTTCCAGACCTCACAGACCCGGCCGCTCTCTGCCAGACCTCCCAGACCCATTGGAGCTGCCAGTCCTGCCGGACCTCCCAGAGCCGCCTTGGACTGCTGCGCCACCCTGGTTACCACTGTTCGCCTTGGTTACCACTTCTGTTAATATCCTTCTCAGAACGCTCTCCAGAGCTCAGCACTGAAGTCTGCTACAATGCTCACTCCAGCCCTGAGTCAGAGTCGGTCACTGAGTTTCCTGTCTGCCACGACACAACTTTAGAGTTTGTCATTGAACAGTCACCATCTCTGTCTTTTGTTAAAAAATGTCTCCAAGAATTTGGTTATCCACTTTAAAGCATGTTGCATTTCTGCAGCTGGATGCAGTCTCCATTGACTGATTGATCATCTACACTGCTTGATTGATCGCTCCACAATTTTGTTTGGTTTCTCCTTTCAGACTTTTTGAACTAATCATGGTTTACTTTGTTTTGATCTATGTCTGTATTTATTGCATACAGTTCTAATAAAATATATTGTTCACTAATATATTGTATACTAAACCTGTGTGTGGTGTTTTGTATTGATGTGGGGGTTTATGTTTGTTTGTTTGTACTGATTGTTTTTGTGAAAATTCAGTAAATCAATCATTTTTTTTAAATGTATCATTATATGCGGCTTCAAAAATTTTTTTTTTTTCATTAGATTCTGTCCTCTTAAAAAAGTATTGCTGTTATGTTTTTAGAGTAATTGGTTTTGTTTGCTGTATAGTTGATTTATAAAGGATGTATGTTGTCAGAAATTAATTTGAAGTTTGATTCTCTGTATTTTTCAGGTTTGAGTTCAGTGATGATGAAGAAATGAAAATGTCTGCAGTAAAATTTCTGCTGAATCTCAGTGTTGCTGCAGTAAAAAATGACACAGTTACAGGAACAAGATTCTCTGTTCTTCTGTCATCAGTGTGCAGTTACAAAACCTTGCCTTTTGATAAAGAGTGGGATGATTATGATGAGTTTGAGTTTTATCAGAGTGATTTCCTGCTGGATCTTTGCTCACATGTGAAGAACTATGAGACTCTAACAGGTTGGAGTTTACTTCCAGCATTACAGTCAGTTTTCCAGTTACCTGCTGTCTGGATCATAGATCTCTCACAGAGAAAGACCTCCATCCTCCTGGAAGTGCTGAAACTCCAGACAGAGAAGAAACTAGTAGATCTGAGTGGATGTTCAGAGGAGGAGAGTGAAATTATGAGTTTCCTTCAGTGTCTGCCCTTCATCTCACAGCTGAGGTACATGATATTGTATTTAATATTTAATAATGATATTGTTATTGGTTTAAAATTTGTATAATTGTTTAATGTTCAAGACTTTTTTTCCATGTTTGATTCAGTTGTGTGATTCCAATATCAAAATGGTAGTATAGCCACCAGAGGGCTCTCCATTTCCCGATTTTGACCCTTTAGCCCAGGGGTGGGCAAACTACGGCCCGCGGGCCATATCCGGCCCGTTGGACTTTTTAATCCGGCCCGCCGAACTTGCCGAACCTGTATTAAACCTCCTTCATTTTACATTTCCCTGTAATGTCACTATGTCGCGGCTGCAAGCGGCAGTGGCGCTGAAAGTGTGGTGGAGAGTATGCGTGTGTCGCAAACCCCTCTAGACCCCCACCCCCTTCCGCGAGTGGAAAACAGAGCTACACGCGTAAATACGGGTACCCGCAAGATCATTTTAATCACTCGCGCGCGCGCGAACATTCGCCCGCTCTCAACTGCTGTTTTTGCTCGCGCGAGCATTTTTATTTTTGTCAGTCGTGGAGCGGGGCTTGCTCTTGTAATAGTAACATCAAACGTCATTGGTTAGTTCCCTTTTTTCCAGAGGTCAGTTGTGATTGGAATCCTGTGATTGTCAATCTAGAGCTGAGGCAAATATACGATTCAGTCACATTGTATATTATGGGGTTTTTTTTGTCGATTAAATTGTATTAATATTGTTTTGTTGTAATTTCACGTGTCCCAGTCGAGTGATTTAAGACCAAACTATACTTTATACAGGTTTTCTAGGATTTATTATAAGTAAATGCACAGGTGCGACCTTCTCAAAAGAAGTTGTATGCTGTCAACGTTATGTTGTTATTTGCTGCATTCAAGAACATGACCTGCAAATACAAGAGGAAAAATAGGGAAATATAGGTAGAGGAAATATAATGTACATTAGAATAAAATGTACATGACACTTAGAGCTCATACACCAGTTTTGAAGTCATTACATATTTTAAATTGAGGGAAGTATATCCTGCCTTTGCTCTGGTCATGTCCCTATATATAAAAATAGCATTGAAAAATAGCATTGAATCATCTTCACTATATATTAAAAATATCTGAATTTATCTAATTCAGATATTAGATAAATTCAGATATTAGATAAATTCCCCCCCCCCTCCCCCCCGTCAACAATCCCGGCCCCTCTGTCAATTTTAAGAAACCAATGTGGCCCGCGAGACAAATAGTTTGCCCACCCCTGCTTTAGCCTGTTCCCTGGATTTTTCCTGTTTGTCTGTGATTCCTGCCTGATGTTTGTTTTGGACTGCTTGTTCTTGTATTGACCTCTTTGCCTGTTTTGGATTATGCCTTTCACTTAATTACTGCATGTGGATCCTCAACCTTTGTTTCTCTGAGCAGTATGTTACAGTATAATTATCATTATTGATATTTCATGTCTAAACTGATGCTCTGTTTCATATGTCTATGATAAAAATTAGCTGAATACAACTGTTTATTTTAACTTGCAAGTAAGAAAGTAAGAAATCTCAATTTCACATATCTCATTTCCATTTTTACAGATTATCTTTTCTGAGTAAAAGTGTTCAAAACAGAGTTCTTCTAAAATTCGTAACAGAGTAAATTTTAATTTGCATACAAGCGTATGTTCATACAATATTTTAATTTTTCTTTGGGAAACAGGTTTGATTATCCGAATATCAGTCTTCCAGTGCAGTTTCTTCTGAAACTCTTCATTAAAGCAGCAGAGACTGAAACACAGACGGGAGAGCAGATGCTGAAACTGTTGACATCAGTCTGTACCTACAGATCTTTTCCTTTTAAAGAGACTGATAGTATTAAACAGAGTGATTTCCTGCTGGATCTTTGCTCACATGTGAAGAACTATGAGATTCAAACAGGCAGGAGTTTCCTTCCAGCATTACAGTCAGTTTTCCAGTCACCTGATGTCTGGATCATAGATCTCTCACAGAGAAAGACCTCCATCCTCCTGGAAGTGCTGAAACTCCAGACAGAGAAGAAACTAGTAGGTCTGAGAGGATGTTCAGAGGAAGAGAGTGAAATTATGAGTTTCCTTCAGTGTCTGCCCTTCATCTCACAGCTGAGGTACATGATATTGTATTTAATATTTAATAATGATATTGTTATTGGTTTAAAATTTGTATAATTGTTTAATGTTCAAGACTTTTTTTCCATGTTTGATTCAGTTGTGTGATTC
This sequence comes from Rhodeus uyekii, assembly GCA_037043235.1. Lineage (NCBI taxonomy): Eukaryota > Metazoa > Chordata > Actinopteri > Cypriniformes > Acheilognathidae > Rhodeus > Rhodeus uyekii. The sequence continues at coordinate 1,334,526 of JAWRVZ010000096.1, read as the reverse complement.
CAATATCAAAATGGTAGTATAGCCACCAGAGGGCTCTCCAATTTCCAATTTTGACCCTTTAGCCCAGGGGTCTCAAACATGCGGCCCGCGAAACAATATTTTGTGGCCCGCGGAACAATATGAAAGTTGAATGTAAGTGCGGCCCGCGAGTGTTTTAATGAATAGCGCTTTACCGCGTTGTGTGCGGAAGATTCCTTTTTCGTGCAAGCTGGAGCTGCACAGACCAACTAATCACAGTGGAGTAAATGACTCCCGGGGGCCAATCACAGTGGAGTAAATGACTCCCGGGGGCGGGGCATCGGCCGGGCTTGATGCAGACAGAAACATTTCACAACCATAGAGCTGATCGTTGATAGCGATATGATCGCCACTATCCATGCGAATGATATGACGAATCTGCAAGTTAATGACCGGCTTGTCCCGATGAACCAATGGGGTTAATATAGAAAATAAAATCCAGTAAATAACGCATCCGTGGCTTCATCCCATTGTATATAATAAATATATTAAAGGTGTCCCACAGTCCCAGCTGATAATTATCAGCCCGGTAGCAGTCCCCTATCTCAGTATTTTTTTACCATATACAAATTTTACGATGTTCATGTCATCAGGAAAGTATGGAAGCCGTTTCCACCACAATTGAGAGAAAAAAGGATTATTTAAGTCATAATAATGAGAGGGTTTCTCAAAATAATAACTTTGTATCTCGAAAAAATGAGGGTTTCTCACAATAATGACTTAGTATCTTAAAATAATGAGAGTGTTTCTCATAATAATGACTTAATATCTCGAAATAATGAGAAAGTTTCTTATAATAATGACTAAGTATCTCGAAAAAATTTATTTCTCACAATAATGACTTAATATCTCGAAATAATGAAAGTTTCTCATAATAATGACTTAGTATCTGGAAAAATAAGAGAGTTTCTCATAATAATAACTTAGTATCTCAAAATAATGAGAAACTAAGTCATTATTATGAGAATCTATCTCGAAAAAATGTGTAACTTTTTCCTCAACCTTGAACTTCAGTAAGTGCAAGTACAGGTCTACTTACTGACGATCATCTTCAAGCTATACTGAGAGTCTCAACTGTTTCCTCTCTCAAGTCAAATGTGGCTCAGATGTGTGAGAGGAAGTGCTGCAGGACTCTGGCAGCAAGAAGTAGGCAAGACAAGTCATATTCAGGAGAACCGTTCATGTTCTTCAATACTCTGTTTATGTTCAGGACAGTTCATGCTCAGAAGAACCCATTGAAGTTAAAGAACTGTCAATAATGACGTTTAAGAAAATATTTTTTGTGGAATACTTGATGCGGCCCTGCCTCACCCAAACTCTGCCTCCTGCGGCCCCCAGCTCATTTGAGTTTGAGACCCCTGCTTTAGCCTGTTCCCTGGATTTTTCCTGTTTGTCTGTGATTCCTGCCTGATGTTTGTTTTGGACTGCTTGTTCTTGTATTGACCTCTTTGCCTGTTTTGGATTATGCCTTTCACTTAATTACTGCATGTGGATTCTCAACCTTTGTTTCTCTGAGCAGTATGTTACAGTATAATTACACTGTAAAAAAAAAAAACTCGTAAAAAACGGTAAATGACAAAAACCATAAAATTAAAGTAAAATATCTTAATTCAAATAAAGTGCAAAAACAATTTTACAGAAATTTTCATTAAAAATTTTAGTGAAAAAAACATGTTATTTTACAGATTTTTCTCGTGTTTAAAGTAAGATATTTTACCTTTTTTTACGGGTTTTTTTGGCAACCGTAGCTGCCAGTTTTTTTTCTTTTTTGTAAAACTGTTATTTTATGGATCTTTCCTAGATTATTATGATCAAAAACCTTCAATTAAATGACAGTGTTAACAGTTCTATGGAGAAACACTGTTATTTTACAGGTACTTACTAAATTACAGTCAAACACCTTTAATTAGATGATATCGCTAAGAGTTCTATGGATAAACACTGTTATTTTACAGGTATTTACTAAATTATTACAGTCAAACACCTTTAATTAAATGATATTGCTAAGAGTTCTACGGATAAACACTTATTTTACAGATTTCCTAAATGATTACAATCAAACAATAAATAGTCAAGACGTGCTAAAGATTTAAAAAAGTTTTATTTTGGCAGATAAAATAAGTCTAAACAGTATAAAAATAATTACAATCATCTCAAACTTCAATTTGCAGCATTTGTTTACATATAATTTAATAGTGTTTAAATTATGTAAAACATGTAATCTAAAATCACAGTTATTGAATAAATAAAATACAAAATTTAAATTACTTCAGTAATTAATAATAGTTTATCAAATTATCAAACTAGGGTTATGGTGACAGTCTAAACATACTGAAAACAAAACTGTAACACTTTACAAAATGAACAGCACTTATACAGCGTTTATTAAAATTATACAGCATTTATTTATTAAATTTATGACTGGAGTAATGATGCTGAAAATTCACCTTTGCTAACATGAATGAATTACATTTTAAAATATTTTCAAATAGAAAAGTTATTTTAAATTGTAATTGTTACAACAAGGGAGAGCAGGAACGTGTGTGATGCGGAGAGGAATGACGAGGAGCAACAGGTTCCAAACGGAAGCTCACTTTTATTCAAACTCGGAGAAAAAAAAACCACTTTAAATATAAACAGAAAACGGCACTTGTTGTGCAAAACTAGGAGACCAGAAAACACTTGGAGAAACGAGGAGAAACAAGGAGATAACATCCACACACAAAACTTACAGCACCAGGAACATGGAACAAAGTCACATTAACAGGATCAACAACTGACAAAGACCAGGACACACAAGAGGGTATAAATAGAGACAGACATGGGAAACACCTGGAGACACTGACGAGGTAATTGAAACTAGAAAGGTGTGGAAGGTTCTAGAAAGCCCTGGAAGTGAACAGGAAGTGATATCACAATAGACAGGGAGTGACAACAGGAAGTGACCCCATGACCTCAGTGACAGGGAAGTGACAAAGAAAGACAGGACCAAGTGTGACATTACCAACCCCCCCTCCCCACCCCTCCTCCCGGCAGGCGCGTCCTCGCGCCTAGGAAAAGACAGTCGCGGAGGGTGGGCGGGTGACCCGGAGGGGGACAGTTCAAGACAAGGAAAGAAACAGACATGAAACCAAGAATAGGACACACCAACACCAGAGCCTGGAAGAAACATAGAACAAGGAACACATGGAACATGGAAACATGCATTAAATAGGCATATGAAATTTCAGGGTGGCCTCCAGGGCAAGGCCAGGCTGGCTTCTCTGGCTGGAGGACCGGCGGCGGAGGCTCTGGCTGGAGGACCGGCGGCGGAGGCTCTGGCTGGAGGACCGGCGGCGGAGGCTCTGGCTGGGCCGGCTGGAGGACCGGGGGAGGTTCAGGCTGGGCCAGCTGGAATGGCGGATCCAGAAGCTCGGGCTGGACCGGTGGCTCTGGCAGGGCCGGCTTGACCGGCAGAGGATCTGTGAAGGCCGGCTCGACCGGCAGAGGCGGTTCTGGCAGACGGATCTCGGCCTCTGGCTCTGGCTGGCGGATCTCGGCCTCTGGCTCTGGCTGGCGGATCTCGGCCTCTGGCTCTGGCTGGCGGATCTCGGCCTCTGGCTCTGGCTGGCGGATCTCGGCCTCTGGCTCTGGCTGGCGGATCTCGGCCTCTGGCTCTGGCTGGCGGATCTCGGCCTCTGGCTCTGGCTGGCGGATCTCGGCCTCTGGCTCTGGCTGGCGGATCTCGGCCTCTGGCTCTGGCTGGCGGATCTCGGCCTCTGGCTCTGGCTGGCGGATCTCGGCCTCTGGCTCTGGCTGGCGGATCTCGGCCTCTGGCTCTGGCTGGCGGATCTCGGCCTCTGGCTCTGGCTGGCGGATCTCGGCCTCTGGCTCTGGCTGGCGGATCTCGGCCTCTGGCTCTGGCTGGCGGATCTCGGCCTCTGGCTCTGGCTGGCGGATCTCGGCCTCTGGCTCTGGCTGGCGGATCTCGGGAACGGCCGCGGGACTCGGTCTAGCCCGTTTACGGAGGTGGCGGCGCTTTGATTCGGTCGTGGTCGATGGTGGGTGAGCGGCGGTGCCCCATTGATCCCCGGGCTGGTCTGAATGACGGCTAACCTTGTCTTCCTGTTCGCCCACCATAAACTTGGAACCATTCAAAATCAGAACGTAGTTCACAAAGTCCATGACTGGTTCAAAACAGTGTTCCTGGTCGATGAATTGGTTTAGCTCATCATCCAGACCCAGCCAGAAGCAGTAATTGAGAGCAGGATTCCCCCAGCTCACCTGGTTTACCAGATCCAGAAACTCACTAGTGTAGCTTTCCAGTGAGCGACCTCCTTGGCGAAGAGACGCGAGTTTGATGGCGGGTTCTTCCATCTTGCCACGAGAAGTCTTGTTGGGGTGACAAGCCCGGTCAGTTGTTCTGTTACAACAAGGGAGAGCAGGAACGTGTGCGATGCGGAGAGGAATGACGAGGAGCAACAGGTTCCAAACGGAAGCTCACTTTTATTCAAACTCGGAGAAACAAAACCACTTTAAATATAAACAGAAAACGGCACTTGTTGTGCAAAACTAGGAGACCAGAAAACACTTGGAGAAACGAGGAGAAACCAGGAGAAACAAGGAGAAACAAGGAGGTAGCATCCACACACAAAACTTACAGCACCAGGAACATGGAACAAAGTCACATTAACAGGATCAACAACTGACAAAGACCAGGACACACAAGAGGGTATAAATAGAGACAGACATGGGAAACACCTGGAGACACTGACGAGGTAATTGAAACTAGAAAGGTGTGGAAGGTTCTAGAAAGCCCTGGAAGTGAACAGGAAGTGATATCACGATAGACAGGGAGTGACAACAGGAAGTGACCCCATGACCTCAGTGACAGGGAAGTGACAAAGACACAGAAAGACAGGACCAAGTGTGACAGTAATATTATTTCACAATATTACAATAGAAAAGTTATTTTAAATTGTAATATTATTTCACAATATTACTGTTAGTATGATTAATTAAATAAATGCAGCCTTGCAGGTGAGCAGACGAAACTTCTTTTAAAAACATAAAAATCTTACGATCACAAACTTTTGAACAGTGTGTGTGTGTGTGTGTGTGTGTGTGTGTGTGTGTGTGTGTGTGTACTACCGGTCAAATGTTTTAGAACAGTAATATTTTTCTATGTTTTTAAAGATTTCACTTCTGCTCACCAGGGCTGCATTTATGCTATTAAATTATAAAAAATACAAAATAAGCTGTAATATTGTGAAATATTATTAAAATGCAAAACAACTGTTTTCTATTTGAATACATTTTAAAATGTAATTTATTCCTGTGATGCAAAGCTGAATTTCCAGCATCATTACTCCAGCCTTCAGTGTCACATGATCCTTCAGAAATCATTCTGATTTGAGGATTTGCTGCTCAGGAAACATTTATGATTATTATCAATGTTGAAAACAGTTCTTTTTAGGATTCTTTGATAAATAGAAAGTTCAAAAGAACAGTATTTATCTGAAATAGAAAGCTTTTGTAACATTGTTTACCATTCAAAAGTTTTGGGTTGGTAAGATTTTGTTTTTTTGGGAAAGAACTTAAAGAAATGTAGAAATTTTTTCAGCAAGGGTGCATTAAAGTGACAGTATAGACATTTATAATTTTGCAAAAGCTTTATATTTCAGATAAATGCTGTTCTTTTGAACTTTCTATTCATTAAATAATCCTGAAAAAAATGTACACAGGTGTTTTCAACATTAATAATAATATTAAATGTTTCTTGAGCAGCACATCAGCATATCAGAATGATTTCTGAAGGATCATGTGACACTAAAGACTGGAGTAATGATGCTGAAAATTCAGCTTTCCAAATGCTGAATTTGGATCAATACTCACCACTCCTGAAGATCGTGTGGCTGGATTTTTTTCTTCCTAAAATGTATTTTCTACACACACACACACACACACGCACACACGCACACATTAGCCATTTACTAACAGAGGGATTTTCAAAAGAGCTTGTACAAGACTCAGTTCTCAGTTCGCTCATTTACAAAGCGCTTATATTGATTTGTTTTTTATCTTAATCCTAGTTTACAATATTAACACATGCTAACAACACACAGTAACGTTAACGTTAGCTGGTAGCTAATACATTGAACTATGTAATGTCGTAATAATAATAAACTTTATTTTATATAGCGCCTTTAAAAGTTACATCTCAAAGCGCTGCACAGAAACATATAAATACAATAAACATACATTAAACTTAATTTAAAAGAAAAAGATGCATGATATAAAAAGCAAAGCAGAACACACAATAATAATCACTTGTATGCAAGTCTAAAAAAATAAGTTTTAAGTGAAAATTTAAAACCACTATAAGAGTCAGCATGTCTGATCTCATTGGGCAGAGCATTCCAGAGTTTGGGAGCGAAGGAAGAAAAAGCCCGGTCACCCATAGAGCGTAAACGTGTTGGAGGAACAATTAAAAAAAACAGAATTAGATGAACGGAGATTGCGTCTTGGGGTGTATGCAGTTAAAAGTTCAGTCAAATATTGTGGTGCTAAATCATGCATGGCCTTATAGGTGAGCATTAGAATTTTAAAATCAATGCGAAACCTGACCGGGAGCCAGTGCAGTGACTCCAAGATGGGAGTGATGTGTTCACTTGTCCTGGACCTTGTCAAGATGCTGTCCACTGAGTTTTGAACATATTGCAGTTTGTTTACTGTAGTTTTAGAAACCCCAGCAAGCAGAGCATTACAATAGTCGATACGGGAAAAGACAAATGAATTGATCAATTTTTCAACCACTGAGAGAGAGAACATAGGGCGCAGTCTTGCAATGTTTCTGAGATGAAAAAATGAAGTTTTGACCATATTCTGTACATGCGGATCGAATGTTAGATTTGCATCGAATATCATCCCCAGATTTTTACATTTTGTTTGAAATTCCAAAGCAGAGCCATCCACCATTAAGGTTACAGCATCAGCTTTGCGAATTTGTTGGGGTGAACCGATGAGCATGACCTCAGTTTTGTCACTATTGAAACAGAGAAAATTATGACATCCATATTTTTATCTCAGAGATACAATGTTCTAAAAAGCCAACAGCCGTATTATCTCCAGGTTTTGAGTGAATATAAATGTGTGTGTGTCGTCTGCATAAAAATGAAAATTAAGACCCAAGGATCTGAGAAGTTGACCCAGTGGAAAAATGTACATACTAAAAAGTAAGGGACTCAAAACAGATCCCTGGGGAACTCCAAATTGCACTGCCCCAACTTTGGACCTACATCCACCCAGTGACACAAACTGCCTTTGATCTGAGAGGAAAGATTTAAACCAGTTTAATACTGTGTCAGTAACACCAAAAACGGATTCCAAACGACTGAGTAAAGTAAAGTGATCCACTGTATCAAAAGCTGCGCTAAGATCGAATTAAAATGGAGAGACAGCCAGAGTCTGCAGCAATCTACAGGTCATTTGTGACCTTAACTAATGCCGTTTCTGTGCTGTGCAGTTTGCGGAAGCCTGACTGGAGGGGCTCAAAAAGGTTATTGACAGAGAGGTGAGAATTTAATTGAGAAGCCACAGGTCGCTCAAGCAATTTTGCAAGATAGGGGAGATTTGAGATGGGACGGAAATTATTGAGGTTGTCCCGGTCTGCGTTGGTCTTTTTTGGTATAGGAGTAACTGCAGCAATTTTAAGTGCAGCAGGCACAACACCCATTCGCAGTGAGTCATTTACTATACTCAGGACAACAGGGCATAAAGAAACAAAACATGATTTAAACAAATCACAAGGTATGGGATCAATTGTGGAAGTGGTTGATTTCAATTTTGAAACTTCCTTTCCAAGGGAAACAAAATCGTGTAAGGAAAAATTAGAAAGAAAAGAGCCAGAAAAAGGTGTGCTCCTAAAAGCCGGATCAGTCGAAACAGAAATAATGCAATTGCGAGCATTGACAATCTATGAACTGAAGTGATCAAGAAACCTATTACAAAGATGAACTGAGGTAGGTACACAAGAAGAGCGGTTTCCTTTAAGGAGTTTGTTAATGGTATGAAACAGTTGTCTGGGGTTGTTTTGGTTAGTGTTAATTATCTGAGAGAAATATTGAGACCGGACTGAAACAATCTCTGCCCTATATTCCAGTACATGGTCTTTCCAAGCTTGGTGATGCACAGTCAGGCCAGACAGACGCCACCGTCGCTCCATCTTACGACAAGCTGCCTTCATAGAGCGCAGCACGTCATTGTACCATGGAGCAGAACGCACAAAGGCCACAGACCGGGATTTCATAGGTGCAAATGAGTCCAGACCAGACATAAGAACAGTATTTAACAGTGAGATTTTGTCCTCCAGAGAGTCAGACGGAGAGAAAACGCTTAATGTGGACTCAAGCAGAGAAGCCAGGTAGATCAATGGATTTCCATTTGCGGTAACGTACAATATGGGATGAGGCAGTGTTAGGATGTGACAGTTCCATATTAAAAAAGATAGCAAAGTGATCAGACAATCCTAAGTCAGTGGTGGAGGGCTGAAGCAAGAATGATCCCTTTGCAATGACGAGATCTAGGGTGTGACCCTTGATGTGTGTAGAGCAGTCCACAAGCTGCTTCAAGTCAAAACAGTCCAGCAAAGACAGAAAGTCCTTAGTCATTGCAGATTCTTTTTTGTCAACATGGATGTTAAAATCCCCCAGGATAAGAGTTCTCTCAAACTTGAGGCATAACATAGACAGTAGTTCAGCAAATTCAGGTAAAAAGTGTTCAGTTGTCTTAGGACAGACATGTCCAAAGTCCGGCCCGTGAGCCAGATGCGGCCCGCGCTCAAATTTCATCCGGCCCGCAGCCTCTGTCATAAAATCAATAACGTCTGGCCCGCACTTATACTTTATAAATTGGACAGCAGTACTGCTATTCCTCATTTACCCGCTAGAGGGCAGCAGCTGGAGCTCATTGAGCTGCAGTGTGACACAGAGAGTCGCAATCAGCACCAGCAGCTTTCTCTCGCCAACTTTTAACGACAGCTGGATAAGGACAGGTTTCGAGATATTTGAGCGTTTGCTAAGAAAATGCTGAGCTTGTTTGGGTCGACGTATTTCTGTGAGAAGACATTCTCAGTTATGAACATAAATAAGAGCCGTGTGAGGACACTGCTAACGGACTCTCACCTGCGAGACATCTTTGTCAGGGTTCTGCCACATTCTGTCTAGAAATTTCTTGTTGTTGTGGCAGAGCTCTGACACTACCGTAATGTCTCGTGTTTGGTGTGTGTCCGCGCGGATTTGACGGTTCGAGCCGCGAGCGCTCTTGTCTGTGTAATGTCTTGTGTGCAGGTTATATTTTCCGGTCCCGATACTTTGGTCTGGGTCAGGTTTCAGACATTCATAACTCGTGTGTTCGCCCTTGTTGTGAGCGCGCAAGCCGAATGGTTCTATGTTTTGAGTGGGCGCGGTTCGTGTTTTCATCGACCGTGTGCTTTCACGTTGTGTTTTGGTGTTGCGCGCGCAGTTCAGTTGTCACCAGCTGTGCGCCGTCTTTGTTTAATGTCGACACGTGGTGATGCGCGTTCGCATTGGCTGTGTGTTTGTGTCTTGTCATTTTAAACCCTTCCCACCTTGTTCCCCTGGTCATCAATTACGACAAGTTGTCAGTTTTCACTCCAGAATAAACTTTTAAAAGTTCAAACAACATTTATATTTACTGATGTCATATTTCACATGAGCCCTGCACTTGTGGATATGACTATTGCTTGCTCATTTCTCTGTTATTTTATTTAAAAGTTCTGTGAAAATTGAACTGCCATGGTGATATATTTCATGTTTCAAATGTAATTTGAAACTCTGTTCTGTTTAAAGAAAAGTTAAGTGAATATTCAATTGCATGTGATATGCATGTTTCAAATGTACCAAAAGACATGCTTAAGATTGTTGGGAAAAAAAGCTAATGTGAAACACAGAATGGCTTTCTAAAACTAGTTGAAATACATATTGTTGTTCTATGTAAAGAAAGTCAGCCAAGGTTGGCCCCCCACACATTTTACCACGTCAAATCTGGCCCCCTTTGCAAAAAGTTTGGACACCCCTATCTTAGGAGGTCTGTAGACAGTAGCTATAACTGTAGTGATGGGAGCAGAGACACTCAAAACAAGACACTCAAGAGAATTAAAATGGAGGGTGACTACTGAATTTAATGTGAATCTTTGATTATACAGCACAATGATGCCCCCACCCCTGCCGGATGGTCGCGGGGCATCAAACAAACCGTAGCCAGATGGAGTAAGTTCATTAAACAGAAGTCCATCGCCCTGCTTGTGCCATGTTTCTGTTAAGCAGACCAAGTCCGGTTTCTTTTCGATAATAATATCAGATAAAATGACTGCTTTGTTGTTCACAGAGTGAACATTAAAAGGAGCCGATTTCACCAGACTCGGAGGCGTTACGAGTGACGGAGCGATCTCTGCACGTTTGAGCGCTGACAGGTTCTTAAAATCCACCCCATTACAGAGTACTTGCGTCTAGACGCGCGATGCTTATGTAACCTTTATTTCTGGATGCCGTGTCGGCGAGGACTCCAGTCTCTTCCGCGGGTACCGTCAAATAAACACGGGTCACAATGGTGATGATTTTGTTACTTTAATAGGAAGCGTCGGCATAAAAGCAGGAGCAGCCACCTAACTCGTGTACAACTCTCTCCCTTCTCTCTATCTCCTATTACCCAGCATGCCCTGCCTTAAAGGGGCCGGCGCACCAAATAAACTCAGTAATATAACAAATTTGCATAAAACAAACAAAACGTATTAAAGCATTTTTGAAGTATATTACCAGTAAAATAAATTATCACTAACATTCTTTTCCTCAAAATAAAATAAGCATTTAACAAATAATAAACAAGTGAAAATAAATGAACATCACAATTCAAGGTTACAGTCTTCCCCTGCTTATCAAAGAAACGTCCTCGTTTCTCTCAATATAATCCTGAATTATTCAACAACCTCAATAAACAACCTATCAACATAACCCCAACATTTTACAGTAGTGTAACAACATGTATACAATCATGTGGCATACCAATTTACTCTAACAACATAGCATATCACATTGATGTATAAAACAATTTAAGTGCTCAACAAACAAAATCTTTAAATTTCTCAGGTTTCTTAACCATGCGACCACTACGAGTCATTTGAGGTGGATCTCCTGAGGATATTTCTGTCCTTGTGCCTTGAGGGCAAACATTAGATTGTGGCGCACATTCTGGCTGAGCCAGAGTTTGAGCTGAACTTCCAGCTCTTTCATCAAGCACAATCTGTTTTGGAGGTTGGTTAGGCACATAAGGTGGTGTAGGGGGTCGAAAAGGCAAAGCTCCTGACAATGCAGTGAGTGGGGCGGAGTGAGGGGCCTCCGCACTATCTACAACAGGAGGTACAAATACTGGAGAGGAACAAGCAGGCAAAGTCCACAAGGAACCCTTGTAAGGTTTTAAGCGATTGTGATGAACCACCCACCTTCTTGACTGTGGATTCCGTGGATCTGTAATCTCGTAGGTTACACCTAGGCTATTATCTTTGTCCATTCTCCTCAGAATTTGATAGGGTCCTTTCCATTTAGGAGCCAGCTTATTCTGTTTCTGTGCTGGGTCATCCAAAAACACAAAGTCACCTGGTTCATGTGGATGGAAAAATGTATTTTTGTCATACTGCCCTTTCTGCTTAAGCTTCGCTGTGGTGGATTGTGCAGCAGCGTCTCTGAAAGCATAGGACAAACGTGTGGTTAGGTCTCGAGCATAGTCCGCAGGGGTACCTGATGTACATGAAGTGACAACTGGACTACAGTTCAAAAGGATGTCAGCAGGTAAACGTGGTTCTCTGCCATGTGCTAGAAAGAAAGGAGAAAATCCAGTGCTGGAATGAACACTTGAGTTATAGGCCAGTTCCACCTGAGGCAAATACTTATCCCACTCACCCCCACTTTCACAAATGTACTTAGCGAGTTGGTCTTTCAATGTTCGATTCAGTCTTTCGACCATTCCATCACATTGAGCATGGTAGGGAGAGGTACGGGTTTTCTCAATGCCTAGTTGACTGCACAGATGTTTAATCATATCTGACTCAAACTGTCTACCTTGGTCTGTATGGATTATCTCGGGGACTCCGTGCTGTTTAATGTAATCCTCAAAAATACACTGTGCCACAGTTGTAGCGCGCTGGTCTTTCAGGGGGTACAGATTGCCAAAACGTGTAAAATAGTCCATTACAACCAAAACATACCTATTTCCTAGGGAAGTAATAGGTAGCTCCGTGATATCTGCAGCAATTCTTTGAAATGGTCTTTCTGCACTGATTGACTGTAACAGGGCCCTTTCATGAGGTGTGGTAGAGCTACAAGATTGACAAGACAAACATTCAGCACAGAATTTCTGAATATCACGAGCCATGTAAGGCCAGTAGCACATTATCCTGGCTCTCAACAAAGTACGCTCAGCACCCAAATGTCCACTAAATTTCTCTCCATGAAAACACTTAAGAGCTGTTAAAATAAGTGCCTCCGGTAAGACTACCTGGTAACTGGAAGGGCTATGCGGAGATGATTTTACTCTACGACACAATATACCTTCTTGAACCGATAATTTAGGAAATTCATGCCAGAGTTTCCTCAGTGTGGCAGGGGAGCGTTTGAGTCTGCCTAATGGGGGCCTTTGATTACTGTTCTCTTTCCAGTCTATGACAGTACTAAGACAAAGGTCAGCCCTCTGCTGAGCTTGCAACTCTGCCAAATCAACTGACAATGTTGGAGTCACGTCAGGAAGAAGTCCACCATCGTTCGGTGCTTCAGCAGCAACGGGGACTCTTTCAGTGGTGGTATGGCTGGAAATGACACACTGTACTGCTTTTGTTTCTGTCACCGGCGAGCTAGGACGCCGTGACAAGGAATCAGCATTACTATGTTGCTTTCCTTCTCTGTAAAGAATAGTAAAATCATAGACATCCATTTCAAGTATCCAACGTGCTCTTCTACCAGTTGGATCATTATCAACAGAGGCCTTTTTCAGATGTAATAATGGTTTGTGGTCAGTAACATTTTTGAATGGGGCCCCTGACAAGAAATGTCTGAAATGCCGAACCGACCATACCACAGCCCAGAACTCACGGTCATAAGTTGACCATTTCCTCTCAGAAGGAGTCAATGTATGACTGGCATATGCAGTTACACGTTCCTTCCCATCCTGCATCTGAGCAAGCACTGAACCTACACAGTCATGAGAAGCATCAGTGTGGAGTAGAAAAGGCTGTGTGAAGATAGGGTGAGCTACAATGGGAGGATTAGTGAGAGCATACTTCAGTGATCTAAAAGCATCTTCACATTCACTCGACCACTTGAAAACAGCACCTTTTTGGGTTAGAGCATGAAGGGGTGAAGCAACTATAGCAAAATTTCTGACAAACCTCCTATAATAGGAGCACAAACCGACAAATGCTCTCACCTCGGTGACAGTTTTTGGGGCAGGCCATAACCGGACCTTCTCCAGGTTCTTTTCATCTGGCTGAAGACCCTGACTGGAAACAACATGACCCAAGTAAGAAACTTCACTGCGAGCAAAATGACACTTACTACCCTTCAATTTAAGACCGGCTGATCGGAATCGCCTGAAAACCTCCTCAAGACTGTTAAGATGTTCACTGAAAGTACGACTGAACACCAATACATCATCTAAGTAAACAAGACAAACTTTCCAATTAAGTCCACGAAGCACCAGCTCCATCAGTCGTTGGAAAGTCGGAGGAGCATTCGTAAGACCCATTGGCATAACTTTGAATTGATACAAAGCACTGCCTGTATTGAATGCAGTTTTCTCCCTATCATCAGAGTCTAACTCAACCTGCCAGTATCCACTTGACAAATCCATTGTACTAAACCAGCATGCACCAGACAAGCTGTCTAGAGCGTCTGACGGTCGGGGCAAGGGGTGCGAGTCTTTGACTGTGACTGCATTAAGCTTCCTGAAATCAATGCAGAATCTGTAACTGCCATCTTTCTTTTTTACCAAGACAACAGGGGAAGCCCACGGACTACAACTTTCCTCAATGACATCATTGGAAAGGAGCTGCTGAACTTGCCTGTCTATCTCAGCTCGGATGTGTGGCGATGTTCTATAAGCCCTCTGCCTGATGGGCTGTGCATCTCCAGTGCGAATGCTATGCTTGACCAAATCTGTACGACAATAATCACAATAATTTGCACTGAAGACATCAGAATATTTGGAAACCAAAGTCTCTAGCTGTGTCTGTTGTTCTCGATCTAACGCAGAGTGACTGAGGTCTACCTTGGGCTTTGGGAAAGGTTCACTTTGAGTCTGTATCTGAGCTACTGTGGACTCCAACATTGTGTAGTCTTCCCCTGGCTGAGAGACTAATGACTGGAACTCACCAAGCCTCGTGCCACAGGGAACATGACAATCATCATTTGTTGGATTCATAGCTCGAACAAAAGTCACACCTGCTTTTACAGTGTTTACTGTGCGTGCTACAAAAAGTCCTGGTACCGTCTGAATTTCAGGGTCTAAAAGTCCAACATAACTGCACGTGAACTCCTTTTCACCAATATTGGGTAGAATTTTTGCTAAAATGTTCATCTGTGACCTAGCAGGAATCAGAATGGGCTCTAAGGTTACAGCACAGCTCCTGAGAGGAACTACATCCTGCGAACATAAGAGAGGAACAGTCCAGTCCCACAATTTTAACTGATTCTCTCTGAGGTCAATTTTTGCGTGATGTTTGCTGAGAAAATCCCAACCAAGGATGATAGGCTGTGTAGCATTTCTAACCACTTGAACATTATGGGAAAACACTTCCTCACCCAGTCTAATAGTAATAGACAACATACCAAGAGTGTCAAGATAGTCACCAGTAACTGATTTTGCCAGTAGAAAAGATTTCTGCACAGGTTTTTTTATGAGAGCGGGAATCGACATTCTCAATGTTTCACTGATCAAAGATATTTCTGAACCTGTGTCTACAAAAGCCTGTACAGCAATATTCTCAATGATAGCAAACACATAAGGTGTGGGAATGCCAGGAGTTACCAGTTCAGCTTGTTTGGGCCCACTCATAGATGTAGTAGACACTTGGCCCATAGTACCTGCTACCAGACGTTTCCCTGTAGATCAACCGCATCATCAAAACTGACGCGATGATCCCCAGACAAGGGTGGAGGGTCGCTAGAAGATCGTGGGGGATATCTCTCGCCAGAAAACGTGCTGGAGGGCTTTTCTGTTGTGCGATAATCCTGTTGATTATGACGATGAGAAGCAGGGTTGGCATATTGAGCACCATAACGTGGATGTTGGCTTGTGTGATGATCTCGATGATGTGGCGATGGGCTGAATTGACGATCTCGATGATGTGGCGATGGGCTGAAGTGACGATCTCGAGGATGTGGAGATGGGCTGAAGTGACGATCTCGAGGATGTGGAGATGGGCTGAAGTGACGATCTCGAGGATGTGGAGATGGGCTGAAGTGACGATCTCGAGGATGTGGAGATGGGCTGAAGTGACGATCTCGAGGATGTGGAGATGGGCTGAAGTGACGATCTCGAGGATGTGGAGATGGGCTGAAGTGACGATCTCGATGATGTTCTCGATAATGTGGAGATGGGCTGAAGTCACGATCACGATGATGTGGAGATGATGCGTATCTCTTTGGTGATGCGAGAGGTGAATAACGATGCTTTTCTCTACCACGTTCAGGAGAGTAACCTCTCTGTCTGGAAGCATGTTGAAAACTGTGCTCATTCTGTCTCTTTAACTGACTAACTTCCATCCTGAGTGTCTTAACATCAGAAGTTAGTTGTTTTACAGCAGTCATAATTTCCGAACTAATGTCTCCAGATGATGCTGTCTTTGTGGACACCATGGCCGAAAGCGATTCACCACTGGGTGAAGCTGTAGATGAGTTTGGTGTTAGGTTGGTCTTTTGACTAAGATGGGAAATGGGTGCAAGCCTGAGAACTTCCTGTGCCCGTTCCCACTTACAAGCAATTGCTAAGGCTTCCTCTAGGCTAGTAGCACCATGTTCATGACATTTTGCTTGGAGAACAGGGTCAAGACCGGCTATGAACCGTCTAAATCTCTCCATAGAAATGGCTGCTTCACCATAGTTTGGAAATGCTTCTAACACCAGTCTTGTTATCTCAGCTGCAAATACTTCCAAAGGCTCTTTGGGCATTCGTGGTCTGGCATTCACAAAAGTCTGGAAATGCAGCAAAAACTGTTTTCTTCCAAAAACATCATTTAATGCAGCAACACAAAGTTCATAATTTTGTTTTATCTCTGGAGACAGGGAGAGCCAGTAAGCTAACGCATCTCCACTCAACCGCGTGGGCAAAATGGCGGCCAAATCTCGTGTCTGTGCATCAGAACAAGCTTTAACAGCAAGCTCTAATCGGGCTTTCCATAGGGAAAAACTGTCTTTATCCCTACCGTCGCCATGAAAACACTGTGGAAGATCGACCTTGAAGTGAAGAACTTTTGTAGTGTGACGAGCTGAAGCCGCGTTCTCTGCGCGCTGAGCTGTAGTGTCTACTTCGTCATCGCTCTCGTTGGGAGACGGAGCAAGCACGCGGAAATCAGTAGACATTTTGAGTTGATTTAGGGACTGTTAACTTAGAACGGAGCGTGATGCAATAGTGTATTTAAACAAGCCAAACGTCTCATCAAAGTTCACTCATCACTATGCTTCGCGGTGCATTGAAAAATGCGCCGTCTTAGTTGATGCTTACTGCCGCGAAACTTCTAGAAACTTGAAACCGCTGCCACCAGTCTGTAACCCTTATTTCTGGATGCCGTGTCGGCGAGGACTCCAGTCTCTTCCGCGGGTACGTCAAATAAACACGGGTCACAATGGTGATGATTTTGTTACTTTAATAGGAAGCGTCGGCATAAAAGCAGGAGCAGCCACCTAACTCGTGTACAACTCTCTCCCTTCTCTCTATCTCCTATTACCCAGCATGCCCTGCCTTAAAGGGGCCGGCGCACCAAATAAACTCAGTAATATAACAAATTTGCATAAAACAAACAAAACGTATTAAAGCATTTTTGAAGTATATTACCAGTAAAATAAATTATCACTAACATTCTTTTCCTCAAAATAAAATAAGCATTTAACAAATAATAAACAAGTGAAAATAAATGAACATCACAATTCAAGGTTACACTTATACCGCATAGGACGCAGGATTCCGGCATTTTGACAAAGTTCAAAGGTGTCATTTGCTAAAAAAATATATTTATTTTTAAGCACAACCGTTTTTCAGCAGTGTACCTCACAGCCATGACGGGAGAAGCAGCAAACTCGCAGGGTCGAGTGTCGTTGTCAGTGCAACAGATGAGTTGATTCCAGCCAAAAAAACAATAATTCACAGATAAAAACAGCAGGCCGAAGATTAAAATGTAATTCCGCATTTCATTTGTGATGATAGTAGGCCTACTAGGGCACTTCTCTTGCTCCAAAACCCTCATGTACCACTTCGAGTAATCCAATCGAATATTTAAAATCAATAACCCGGAGAGAGGAGCTGTCACGACACGATACACGGGGAGGACTCAATTGCAAGGGAAAAGGATTTATTTACAAAGTAACAAAGCAACATAACAGGAACTCAAAACCCACGAGGGGGAAAACATTAACTGAAACATTATGCATAAACAAACCAGGGAACACGAACTAACCGGATGAGACGGTAAACGAAGAAACAGGAAACATGGGGAGACAACGACGCCACGCTAGACAGCAAACACACTGGGATTAAATAGGGTACATGAGGGAAGGAGTGATCAGGAACAGCTGGGAATGATTAAGGGAAACAAGGAGGCGGGGCAGGCACTAACGAGACACAAACACATGGGAGAGAGAGCAGTGCCACGGTTCTGTCCACTAGAACACTAATAACACTGGAAAAAGAGACAGAACCGTGACAGGAGCGGCAGCCAGACGCGCCAGTGTTCCCTTTCATCCGGAAGTATCTAACGTTATCGCGATTAGATTATTACTTAAACACATTACATCACAATGTTGCAGACTATATTTTTTTTTAAATAAAAGCTAACTTATTTAACTTACCTTCTGTAGTTGTCCGGTAACGTTACACGTTGGTAAAAGTCGTTGGCCATATTGCATTTTATCTTGTTTGTTCTCCATTAACAACCCGCAACTTAAATTCGCCTAAAATAGAAAATTTTGCAGTCCGACGTAAAATAATCAATGTAATAATCCATGTAAAACCGAGCTGAAGTAGTACTGTGCACTGCAGATGCTGAGCTGCAACTCACACAGACAGATACGTGCACACACACACACACATTGGTTATTCTGATGAAACTCAGAATAACCAATCATGCTCAAAGCAACACAGACATACAATAATGTGGCATTTGTAGGCTGTTGTAGTAAATAATTGTTTAAATTGTGTTTTTATTGCACATATATATGTGTATATATATTGTGTGTGTATATATATATATATATATATATATATATATATATATATATATAATTGTTTTTTTTTATTGCAGTGCATGATATATATGGTAATACAGTGGTAATATATATGGCAATCATGTACTGCAATAAAACACAATTTATTTACCTGACCTTTCCTTTAGAAATACTTTGCCTAATAATGTCAACTCTCATTTTCACTTTTACTGTGTGGCACTGTTACACAACCTGTTGGTTTAGGTTTAATCTTCTGTCCAAAGCAACACTTGTTTGCTAACATTGCATAATCAGGCATAATATTATGACCACTTTCCTAATATTGTGTTGGTCCCCCGTTTGCTGGTAAAAAAAAAGCCCTGACCCCCAATATGTTAGCAGATCCTTTAAGTCTTGTAAGCAATGCACATACACCTGGCCATCCACCATGATGCAAAAGAAAATATGATTCATCGGAATCTGTGCTCCGTGGTCCAGTTCTGATGCTCACAGTGCCCACTGTTGGCACTTTTGGCGGTGGACAGGAGTCTGCATGGACACCCTGACTGGTCAGTGGCTATGCCGCCCCATACGCATCAAACTGAGATGCTCTGTGTATTCTGACCACTTTCTATCAGAACCAGCATTAACTTCTTGAGCAGTTTGAGCTCCAGTTGCTCGTCTGTTTGAGCGGACCACACGGGCCAGCCTTTGCTCCCCACGTGCATCATTGAGCCTCGGCCGCCCATGACCCTGTGGCCAGTTCACCACTGTTCCTTCCTTGGAGCACTTTTGATAGATACTGACCACTGCAGACCGGGAACACCCCACTAGAGCTGCAGTTTTGGAGATGCTCTGACCCAGTCGTCTAGCCATCACAATTTGGCCCTTGTCAAACTCGCTCAAATCCTTAAGCTTGCCCATTTTTCCTGCTTCTAACACATCAACTTTGAGAACAAAAACAGCTTGGGCTTTTGCATGGCTTTTTGTTTGTGGACTTCTCGTCTGCATTTAATCTTATGCAGCCTGTTATTTTAGGACAAAAACTTATTAGTCAGTTTAATTTTAGTCATGGTATAGTCTCATGAATCATGATCTTTTTAGACAGACTTCGAGTGGTTGCCCCTGTGGCAGCGTTTTAGGACAATTTGATGTTCTACAAATCATTATAAACTTTTGTGCCTGAGGCAATTCATTTATGTAACAAATGTGTCTTATTATTATTATTTATTTATTTTATTTTTGCAGTTTATTAAAGATACTTAAATGTCTTGATTGAACTAAGGGCTAATCCTAGCTTAGTCTTAACCCTGTCTGTGAGACCAGGCCTGGGTTTGGGGTTAAGGTTAGGATTAAGCACCACAATGCTGTAAATGCGAGTGGTAAGCTTGTAAGTCCTGATCTTTATGTCGGAATACCACAATATTTAAAGATATTTAGCATTGACATTGTCAGGTTTTTAGGGTTAGGGTTAGGGTTAGTTAAGCTAATGCATAAAACTTAGCGTTAATCATATGTATATAAACAATAAAGTTTACTGTGGCTTCTTAAGAAGACATCTGATGCACATTCTTGGATCTTCATTTTCTAGAACTAGGCTAGTAGAGTTATTCATTTACAGATATTGTTTGTAATATTACATGAATTTGGATATAATTTAAGAAAACAAAAAAATACAGTATAAATAATACAGTAATTTTCCTGTATATAAAATATAATTACTGTAATTTGACATTAATGGTATAGTCCTTAAAATAATAATCAAGTTGTTAATTTACATATATTGTTTGTACTGTAGATGTACTGTAATTTTTTATAAATTATTTAATACTTAGAATAACAGTCAAGTTGTCAATTTACAGATATTGTTGTAATTTTACATAAATTTGTATGTAATTTAATAACACAGAAAAACATGGTATAAATAATACAGTAATTTTCCTGTATATAAAATATAATTACTGTAATTTGACATTAATGGTATAGTCCTTAAAATAATAATCAAGTTGTTAATTTACATATATTGTTTGTAATTTTACATGGATTCGTATGTATTGAATGAAAACAGAAAAGATAATGTATAAATTATCAGGTAATTTTCCTGTATTAAAACTGGGAATTACTGTAATTTGCCATTAATGATATAATCCTTAAAATAATGGTCAAGATGTTAATTTACTGATATGTATTGTAATTTTACATAGTTTTAAACATGATTGAAATTTACAAAAAAAATACTGTAAAAAATAGAGTTATTTTCTGTAAAATTAGGATTTTTTTACAGTGTATCATTATTGATATTTCATGTCTAAACTGATCCTCTGTTTCATATGTCTATGATAAAAATTAGCTGAATACAACTGTTTATTTTAACTTGCAAGTAAGAAAGTAAGAAATCTCAATTTCACATATCTCATTTCCATTTTTACAGATTATCTTTTCTGAGTAAAAGTGTTCAAAACAGAGTTCTTCTAAAATTCGTAACAGAGTAAAATTTTAATTGCAATACAAGCGTATGTTCATACAATATTTTATTTTTTCTTTGGGAAACAGGTTTGATTATCCGAATATCAGTCTTCCAGTGCAGTTTCTTCTGAAACTCTTCATGAAAGCAGCAGAGACTGAAACACAGACGGGAGAGCAGATGCTGAAACTGTTGACATCAGTCTGTACCTACAGATCTTTTCCTTATGAAGAGACTGATAGTATTAAACAGAGTTATTTCCTGATGGATCTTTACTCACATGTGAAGAACTATGAGACTCAATCAGGCTGGAGTTTCCTTCCAGCATTACAGTCAGTTTTCCAGTCACCTGATGTCTGGATCATAGATCTCTCACAGAGAAAGACCTCCATCCTCCTGGAAGTGCTGAAACTCCAGACAGAGAAGAAACCAGTAGATCTGAGAGGATGTTCAGAGGAAGAAAATGAAATGATGAGTCTCCTTCAGTGTCTGCCCTACATCTCACAGCTGAGGTGAGAGAATCTACAACAATTTACAGTGTCACTATTCTTTTGATCTTATTCCTAGTTTAGTGACAGATTCCTGACTCTTACAATATATTTTACACTGGATACTACAGTTTTCATTTGTCTTAGAAATTCTTTTCCTAATTGTTAATAAAGAACAAGTGATATTCTCGAAAGGTTTAAACCGTCTTAAGCTTTATTTCTTGCAAGAATAGGCATTCTCACATACAGACAAAATCTAAGCGTGAGAAGGAAACTAAGTGTCTCTCTTCATCAGTTTATATACTCTCTCTAAACGCCCACCTTGGCCTGTCCTCAGGTCAGGTCGTTACGCTTTCACTAAACACAATGAATCCTATTGTATATTATGTTTGGGACCGGTAGACCTGTACTCGCTATGCAGCACATACACACAGCAGAACATCTAGTTTTCTGATAAACTTGCCTACTTCTAAAAGATGAGGATTAATAATTAAGTAATAAAAGTTCCCTTACACATTCTCCACCGCAGCTCAAGGCTGATCACACTGGATGCGACAAAGCGAACATTGCAAATCTTTTGTTCTTAATGTCAAAAATAGTGCAAGCGTGTGAAGTAAAGCAGAGGTAGAAAGGGGCATCAGTCAGGGCATCATTTGTGTTGTGCTGCACCCAGTATAGACAGTATTAATCATTATAATAAGTTTCATTTGCTTTTTTTGCTTTTATTTGCTCTTGCTGGGTCAATCAGAGGGAGGAAAAAAAGCCTAAGAGTCGTTGTTTTCAGGTCTCCAAGATGTTCTGTACTGCCAGGCAAAAAGTGATATGATAGCTTTACATCTGGGTACAGATTACTATACATCTGATTTTTGGGTCCCAAACATTTCATTACATGTATTTATTTTATCTTCTAATGTTCAATAGTAAATAATCCAGTCTTTTCTTTTGGCTCCACCTCGGCCTTCTGCCAACATAATTTACAATTCCACATACATATAGGTTATATTGGTAGAAGAGCGCCCTCCTTTCTAGTTTTTTTTAAAGAGTTTCTTCTTCAAATGCTTTTTGCAATCCATCATTGTCTCATACATTATTTACAGTTTTTAATTACATTTTCAGCAACAGACCTGGTATTTTCAATCATATGTTTGCATCATCTAAAAGGTTATATGTTCTCACGAAATCAAAATTTTAATGACATATGAATTTCTCCAACATAATCTGCTCCATTGGTCTGGTGCTCTTGTGTTGTGTTTGGTGTTGCACATGGCTTGTAATGTTTTTTTTTTTGTATTGCTTGCGATCTTGTACTGTCATGTATTGTGTGAGCACAGGACTGTTACCATGTTTTGTTTCTATCTGCTTTAATTGGCTTGACCTCCGTTTTCTAATTGTTAGCTAATTTACCCCACCGATCATCCTTTATTATCCTCTTTGTTTGCTTTCCTGTCTTCAACCAGTGTTCTCTGTCCTGTGCCAGACTGTTGTCTAATGTGTCCACATGTTTTCCTGTTCCCCCGTATCCAGACCGTCTCTGCACTGCCTTACCTGACTTGTCAGTAGATCTTGTGTTTTTCCCTTTTGGGTAGTTGTTGTTTATTGTGTTATTTTGTTTGTGCATTGTAAAAACGTCCATCGAACTTTGCACGTGTGTCCTCACAATCCCATCAACCAAACTCTAATATACAGTTTGAACTTTGAACATGTTGTAAGCTTTAAATTGAAGGAATTATTCATACTGAATGAAAGTTTGCAGTTAAAGATGAGATGCAGTGAAGCAAAAAAAAGTTGATAAATTAGTTGTGAGCAGGTGTTGTGTCCTAAGACACTTTAGATTTATGCATGTCATACAATAAATTGTTAATTTCTTTTTTATTGTAATGAGCCACACTAATTTATTTTAATTCATTTTAATCTAGTATTTATTATGTTTTTCAGCTGTTCTGAGCAGTGTTTGTTAACTTTAGTTAAAGTGGTCCAGTTCAAAGAGAATCCAGAGTTGGTGACTTTACTTTTAGAGGCTCTTGGTTTCTCCGTCAGTCTGGAAGGACTTTTACCCAGAAAAACCTGCAGGTCTGTGGGGAGAATCTTGCGTTTCTCTTCTGACAGACTCAACCTCACTCTAAAACCTAAAGCCATCTCTATAAGAGGAACAAGGCTTCTCTTCAGACACATCACACACATACACACATTCAGGTACAGACATGCTTATAAATAACCATTTCAAGTGTTGATCTTGATTAATTTTCTTGAATTGAGATTTGCTTATATTTACAGTGCATATTGTTAATGTTTTCAGGCTGAGTGGATATATGGTGGTGAGAATAGTGAAGGCATTGAGAACTATGAGAGTTCAAACTCCTGTTACTGTTCATGAACTCACACTTGATCCGAACTGTGAACGGCTGTCAGAGAGGAAGAGGTCCAGCGTCCTGTGCAGTTTGGCCGTCCTTCTGAGACTCTGGACTGTCCGGTGTTTGAACCTGAATGAATATAAGATGCAGTCTGTTTCTCTTTCTGTCCTACTGTGTCACCAGGGACCAGTGACTCTCAGGTCTGAATGTAGGACAAATATCAGCAGTGTTTGACTTTAAAGTTTGGCTGTATATTTATCATGGCATAAAAATAAAACAATTCTGTATCTGTAGACCATCAAAAGAGAGTCTCCAGAAGCTGGTTGAATGTGTCTTTGAAGCTCAGGAAGAGGAATTGACTCGGTACTTCCTGCAGAAAGTGGGTGGAGATCTGACTTCCTGTTCCCTGAGCTGGGAAGAGCTTCACTATCTCCTACAGCACAGCATTCAACAAATCACTGTGGACTTCAGAAAGAGTAACTTTCAGTGCAACATCAGAGACATGCTGCCATTTCTGAACAAGATTCAGTTTAAACGGTAAGCTACTCAATAAATTAGTTCTTAAAAAACACTTAGAAAACCTCCAAATGAATGGCAAAATGTAAAAAGCTTTCTTTTTCACATAAAATCTCAAACTGAATAGTTCAAGATTTATCTATGATTTGTATGATCTCTGTACAGGATGAGCTCTAGCTTCACGCTGTCTGTAATCGGAGCGATCTATGAGAGCGGCTCTGCTGGATTTGTGTCCAGTCTGTTGAGTTCAGTGAAGAACTGCATCAACCTGCAGAACAGAGATCTGGACTCCGTCCACTGCGCGGCCCTGCGCTTCACACTGCAGCACTGCACTGCAGTTTCACTCAACCTGCTGTGGACCTCCATACCAGAGGAAGAGCTGGAGAGCGTTGTGCCTCTCTTCAGACACGTCTCCCGCATTAGGTCTCGATGCTTTTCTTTCTGGCTGCTTCTCAATGAGAAACTCTTTATTTCTCTCTTCTACTCTTTCTCTTGTGGTGGCAAAATCTTTTACTAGTTCTGAATAAGAGACAAATATCCCAATTGTAATTTAAAAAGGTTTATTTTCTTGCAAGAAAAGGCCACAGTCATACAGACATCCGAAGCTTCCCTGCAGAGTGTGACAATGAAGGGAGGGCTGCTTCGACACTTATATCTCTAGTCAAGGCTAAAGACTCAGTTGTAATTTTCCATTTCTTATCAGGAACACATTACCCTCTCTATACCTCAAGTGTATTTCTTCAGACTTATTATATTTTACTTACTAGTTCTACAGAATAAAAATACAATTAATGTCACACAATAATCAATAATGTCAAGAGAAAACATATCATTTATAAAATTCCATCACAATTCCTCCCTTTTTATCATTCATTGATAACTACAAAAATAATATTCAGAATTTTAGTCCTTTCATTACTACATCTATGCTCTGATTTTCATTTAAATCATCACTCACTTGAATTTGTGAAGGAACAAATGCTAAGGCTGTTTTTGTAGGGAAAGTCCATTGGTATAATCAAGCAATTATATATATTCACGATGGAAAATACACCATAATTCGATTAATTCATGTCAGTATAATCCTCACTGGTCTCCTCCTCATCATCATGATCATCTTGTCTTTGATACTTGTTAGGAATTTCATTGTCATAATCAGACATTAGAAGCATTTGATACGAAACTGTGCTGGTTACAGTTCAAATACTAATGCTGAAACACATTGAATTACACATGGTAGACATACTATCAAGATCAATCCTGTCACAAGTTAGTAAACCATTCGAACCATTGGCTATCAACTCTTGGTAGCTCTTTTACGGCCATCCTCATGTGATCAATTACATTTGTTACGTTGTCACTGTAATCTGGGATGTAAAAACAGCATGATGTACTTAGCATCTTACATACCTCTCCTTTCTCAGCAGTTAACATATCTAACACCAATCTGTTCTGTATTACAGCATCTCTGATTTGTGCTAGTTCATCATTAATTAAACCCAAAGCATTTTCAGTACTGTTTGCTATTTCTAACACAGCCCATTCCAAACCATTGGTCTTGTTCATAGCTACCCGTTGTGGCATTCCAGTAGGAAAAACCCAGACTGATGCTGCTGAAGTGTCGTTCGGTTTGTTGAAAGGACAAGTGAAGATGACAGTTCTTGTCCCATAAGTCATTGAATAGTTCATGGTGTTGTAATTTTTCACATTGCTTACTACCGAAGTAGTTCCGGTCCGTTGTTCTCTACGGCCCACTAGCCAGTCATGTTTACTTAAGTCTCCTGGTTCAACCAGAGGTCCCGCAGCGCTGGGAGCCTTTTGTTCCTACCTTCAGATATATTTGTTGTTGCCAATCTGTTCCGCTTTTGTCGATTCCACAGTAGTACATTCCTTCATCAGATAGTCTTACTCATTTCACCGCTACCACCATTCCTCCTCGATTGTCTCTGTTTCCAGCCCACCCTTTCTTGCTCACTCTGAATCTCTCATCAGTCCCATAACTCGTTGGTTCGTGGTAGGCCACCACATCAGACCATTTACATGGGTGTCTGCAAAAATACACTTGGCCATACCTGACCCAGTAGCTGACTTTTATACAGTTAATGCAGTTCTTCTCATAGGGATTACACTCAAATCTTACTTCAGACCCCTCCACCAGCGTGACTCCTCCCGCGATGGTGTGTTGTTGCTGCAGAGATGTTACTGCTCAGAGCGGTGTCGTTGGTCTCTTTGGTCTGATCGATGGCCCCTGTTGCATATAGAATTATAGTACAGATAATTATTGATATCACAGTCAGAATACATGTGGTGCCTCTCAGGTGCCTCTGAACGGGTGCCAAGGTCTCGGTGCGGCATCCATTTTGGTTATCTTGATTCCCACCATTCTGGCTGTTTTGACTTTGATTCCTCCTCCGGGACGTCCTTGCTTGTTTAGATAACAGAAGTGAAGTCTGTGTGAGACGTAGATGTAGCGATTCTAAGCCTAAGGGAAATGGTGCGGATCTATGTGTGCGTGAGTCGTTTTGTGATCGAACACACATAAATCTGCACAAAGGGGAATTTGGATATTAACAGTTAATTATAACGGATTATAACAATTATTAATATCTATGGCTTGATTCGACTTGTAGAATTTTCTTTAATTCTAGAAAAGAGTTCAAAGGACGGATAATTTGTCCAGCAAATATTGACCTTATAAACTCTATAAAAAGGAAAGGTTTCTTTTGGCCACAAAGAAAGATCTTTCCATTAATTTGTAACAAGGATCGGTCACCATTAAAGTGACTTATGGTTGAGCAATTCAGAAGCAATCACGTGTGAATATATATATTTTAATAATCGACAAACAATAGACAAACATACACAGATGAATTGAAAAAGGGAAGAAGAGAGAATAAGAGAGTAAGAGTAGGAGAGACAAAGGAAGGTAGTATTACAGACAATAACCTATTTGAGAACAAGCAAGGAATCAGACCAACTTATTGGTATAAACTCAAATCTCTTAAAGATCGTTTTAAGGGCTACTTGCTCATGTTTCTTTCTGTGGCTGGTCGGAATTCGTGCGTGTGAATTCCGATCTGGTCCGAGGTTTGCTTCTTGCTGGGCGGGTCCGTTGTGGTCCGCGGTAAGTTCAAATTTTGGTTCTTAGTCTGGTAATGTCCTTTGTGGAAAATGGCGCTGAAGGAGGATCCAAGAATCCGCGCCAGAGGAGGGAAAGGAACAGGAAGAAGGGGCTGGAAGAAGGAGGTTGATCCTTGGCCTACGGGCGCTTATAAAGGCATGAACAAAGCACGCCTCTAAGAGTTGGGACAGCCAATCAGAGTGAAGGAACTGAGAAGCGGGAAACTTTTCTTTGTCTCTTAGTCGGAGGTGATTAGCATGTTTTATTGCCTACTTGAGAATGCAGACCTTTGGGTTTTGGAATAAAAGAAAGAGTCTGATGCATCCTAGCACAGTGAAACAAACCTAGACGGTCTGCAAATGGAAAGACAAAGATTTCGAGACCATTCATGGCTATACTAACTCTTAGCATGAAGGCAAGGTAAAGATTGACTTGGTTTTACCCAAGTATTTACTGATTATAAGCTTCTAAATTATCAAACACATCTAAAATGGTTATAACAAAAAGCATGCATACATATAGGTAAAACACAACACATCTAAAAATGGAAAGTAACTAATTTAAAAGTCACATGGCACAGTCTTTTGTTCTTGGTATGTATGTGTGTGTTTGTGTGTGGGGGCTGTTTTACGATGGCATCCTTTGAAATGCAGAGGAGAGCGAGGGTGAATGCGAATGGTTTGTGTCCTAGAAGTCTTAAACTGTCAAGTCACAGACTCTACGGAGCCGATCCTGTCGAATCACTTTTTCAATCAAAGAATGAATCTGATCGATCATTCATGAGCACCGTCCATACTCTACAGACCCCCCTTTGGCCAACGAAGTTCGTGTTTGAACATCTTTGGACATTAGTTCCGATTGTCGAATGGCAGGTGCATCATGAAGGATTGACTTGGTTGATGGGAGTTGAATCAGCAGGTGCCTTGACAGTGTCACCTGTCATCTTAAAGTCAGTTCATTTGAGGCAGGTGTTTTCTGGTTGCTGCAGGGAGTGGTCAAGGCTTTGCGGACCGTGAGACATACATGTAGAAAACTGACCTAGCGCTGGTGCTGGTGGAAGGAGGACAGCAGGTAGACATTAGTGCACTTCCAGGGTGTCTGCAGGTCGGAATGTTGCTCTGTTCTGATGGCAGTGCCGAATGGAGCTTGTTTGAGCTGTGTTGGGCAGAGAGTCAGAAGTTTGTGGTGGCACAGTACTTCTGTGGTGGGTCCTGTTCAGGGAACCGTGTTGCTCATGCCAGCAGCTCTGGTGACTCTGAGGCAGGCACATCCGGCCATCTCAGTGCAGTTTCCGCTTGACACCTGTGCGAAATGTCTGAAGTCGGTTGTTGTTGTTGACAGCTGTTGGTCCTTCCGTGGCGTTTGCGTGTTGAGGTCTTTGTCACTGCATGTGTTGTTTCAGGGTTGGTGTGGTTTAAGCCTTTCTTTCTTTGACTGCAGAAGCCTTCATGAAACTTGTGGGTGAAGTTTTGAGTGGAGGGCTCTGGTTTCCCTCCCCCCTTCGGTGTTTGTCAAAGGCTGAGGGAATTTTTTTTCACTGCTGATGTGGTGTTAACCAGCAGGGTACCTCTTTGTGGGATTCAATTTGAGTTGACCAGACTCTGTCAGTTCTCTCTGGACCAGGTTGAGCTTGTCTCTACTGCAGCTGAACTGTTGTGTCCGGGTTCGGACTTGAGCTCTTGGAGGGCAGTGTCAAGGTGAGTGATGCTGGAAACTCACCCCCCTTTCTCAATCTTCAGTTCAAGTTCTGGATCAGGAGTCAACTGACACAAGTGGCAGTGTCATGCTGGTGGGAGTGTTGACCACCTGCAAATTCTGCTTGTGAGGTGAGTGTTTCTGTGAGACTGGGTTACTTGTTGAACTGGCAGCCAACCAGGTACCATCTGACGTACTTTGCCATGTCTTGCTGCATGCCAGGGCAGAATGTCACTTGTTTCGAGTGGCTTTAGTGCCATGGTGTCTGGTGCATGGTGCGTCGTGGGCATATGCTGTCGTGACCCCCCTGTGGCGCGGTGTCACCACTAGCCTTGGCGCTGTGAGGACAGCCGGGGCATACCACAGCATGTTTGCTTTCACGCGCAGCAGGTGTTTGAGTTCGTGCAGCCTTCTGAGGCTTGGTGCAGAAGTGAGGTCAGAGGTGCAGATAGGGTGGCTGGTGGGGTCTGAGAGGTGGTTAGAAGCTTCAAGGTCAGCTGTATCGCTAGCAGCGTTTTGTGGAGCCAGCGTAAGCGGCTGTGATGTTGACACCGTTGCTGGAGGTGTCTGCTTGCTGCGGGTTGTTGCTGCAGCATTGAGGGTGGGTGGGTGGGTTGGTACTGACCATAGCTTGCCATGGAGTGCGCCCGTCTTGGCGTTTGGTTTGAGGACGGGCCAGATGGGAGCAGAGTAGGTGCTGTTGGATGGGCGGATGACACCTTCTTCAAGCATGGAGTTGATGATTTCCTGCACAGGTTCTTGTGAAGCTATGGGAATCTTGTACTGCTTGACAGAAGTGGGAGGAGCATTTGGGTGTGTTGGGATGCGCACTGTGTGAAGGTCAGTGAGACCACAGTCTTGTGAGTCTTTGGCAATTGACGCTTTGAATTTGTACAGTACTTGTCGTTCTTGACAGTCTGTATCAGCCTTTAAAGCGTCCGCATCCTTGAGGATTTGCTGGACTTGAGTCTCAAATCCTGGATATGGCTCCTCTGTCTCCTTTGTGTCATCTGCCCTGTCAGCTGTCAGAGGTGCAGTGTCGTTGTCAGTCTCACAAGCAGGTTGGTTAGAGACTGTATGCACTGTCAGGCGTTGATCCTCTGTTCTGCATACCTGTTCTGTGGTTAATGCCATGGCAGGGGCGATAGTGATGATCTGGAAGGGTGCTGTGGACAGGGTGTTGTCAGTGCGCCCTTCTGGGATCATTGAAGGTGGGATGGAACCAGTTATTGGTAAAGTGAGTTCAAAGTTGTGGAAGTCATGACTCACTAACCATCCCAGACGATAAGCTCTGGGGATTCTAATGTCTGTTGCAGTGCAGTTGTTGAACAGGATGTAGACCGCACGGGAAAGCACCTTGGTGAGAGGTGTGGCTTCCAGGGTTTGACCACGTCGCATGTTGAGCCGAACAGCGACCCCTTTGGTGTAGGCTGGTACTACAATGTCCTGTTCATTAACTAAAGTGCAGACCTCTGGAATGGTCTGGCCTGACTTGAGGTTTTCAGGGCAAACTGCAACAGAAGATTTTAAAGTCATTGGGGCCCATACCATTTTGTCAATAAAATCCACTTGAGCTTTAAGGCGAATCAAAATGTCTGCTCCGATGTAGACATCGTGTGGCAGGTCCGGGAGGACCAGGAAGTAATGGGTTAAACACCTGCCATTCCAGTTCAAGTTCAAAGCGCAAATGTTCTTGGCAGTTCTCATTGTTGACAAGCAGGAGTCAATGGGGAAGCAGGTGCGCTTGCTGGTGAAGGGAAGGTCAGGTGAGTCCTTGATGAGGGCATTGAACAGTGCAAGGCTGATGGCTGAGTTGTCTGCCCACAATGCAAGAGTGATGTCTGTTGTTGTGACATCATTCAACTGCAAGTTTGTTGTGACCTTGGGGAGGTCAGAGTCAAAGTCTTTGATAGGTTGGAAGGTGCACAGCAGTGAACTTGAAATTTTCCCGGGAGCTGACACGGCTGTGAAAGTTCCCGCGACCTCTGGCTGAGTTCCCGTGACCTCCATGACCTGACAGTCTGGTTCAGTTGTCCTAGGTGACTGGAGAGACAGGGGTTCTCGCACTTGAGCCCAAATTTTCAAGTGTCTAAAGTCCAGCAGGGGTTCGAAACGATCTAGCAGATCTTTGCCGATGATGAGAGGAAATGTGTCCACAGGTGATACGTACACTGGGTGTACCAGACTCATTGGACCGATTGTGAGGTGGATGGGAGCAGTGTGTTCGAGCTGTACCTCATTTTGGCTGTATGAGTGCACATTCAACACACATTTTTGTGATTTGAGAGTTCGGTTCTGTCTCTTAGCTGCAGCTTGGAGTCTGTCAAAGAGTTGGGATGACATTAAAGTGAGGTCTGCCCCCGTGTCAACAAGGGCCTCAAGCCTCATCTCATTCTCCAAGGTGACTGCTAGATGCAGTTTCCGGGTCACCCCCTTTTCAATCAGGTTTCCTAAGAGTCTTAGTGTTGGGACTTGAGTGGTGACTGCTAAGCAGGTGGTGCTAGTCTCAGGTGAATTGTCAGGGAGGCTGACAACCACTACAGCACTTGCAGGTGCCTTGTGAGGCTGACTGGTTGGGTGCTGGAGAGAATACACTTGTTCTGTCTGTGCAGTCAGCGGCAGTTGTGTGATGCTTGAAGATTGGTAGGTCGTTTCTGTGATCTGTGGTTGGAATGCTGGAATCTGGACTTGCTGTTCAGTTTGAGGGCTGATAGTGATGGTGTTGATTTCACATTTCACGCCTAGTCATGCGTGGTCTGACATGTCGTCCTTTTGAGGTGTCCTGTTGACAAGTTCTCTTAGAATCTTCAGGATCTCAGCTGTTTCAGACACAGTTGCACCTTTCTGTTCTGGAACAAACTTGGACTTGGGCTTGTTTGGGCCCTGTCGAGAGCCATTTCGCCGGTGACTCTCTGGGCTGTACGCACCGTTCGATGAGTGTCGGTCGTTTCTGGGCCATCGGCTACCATCCCACGTGGCTCCACCCTTTGTGTTGTGGGGTGAACGTGGCTGGTCCCAGAATCTTTCAGAGTGTCTGGGCTGGTGCATGGGACGGGCACCATTGTAGTTATGGCGCCCTCTGCTGGCTGGAAACGATCTTGACTCTCTGTTTGGGTGCCCACTGTTGTGGTGTTGCTGGGCACCCTCTAGTGACAGTTCAGCGCTGTGATAGAAGACAGGGTAGACTGTTGGGTTTTTTACAGTCTTTTCAGTGACAGTCTTTTGCTTGGTGTAAGCTTTATGGGCGAGGTCCCGCAGCTGTTGGATGGGCATGCTGCGGGGACAGACCAGAACTCCTAGATGTTGACTCACTGTGTGATGCAGATTTCGGAGGAACAGAATTTTGAAGTTCAGATCCTCCTCCATTCCAGGCTCGTTCCGTGCTCCGAAGTAGGTCTGTCGCAGTCGATTGTAGTATGCTTGCGGGGTTTCTGCTCGGCCCTGTGTAAGGTCCATAGCAGCGAAGAACCCGTTGTCTGACTCAGGATCAGAGAACTCTTGAATCAAAGCCTGTCGCAGCTGTTGATAGTTGGTTTTGACAGTTTCTGGTTGTCGATCCAAGAAGCTGCGTACATCCCGGCTTGATGTGATTCGAAGCAAATACAATCTGTCCCATGTTGTCACATTGTGCACAGTTTGTAAGACAAAGTCTATATCCTGCAGATAGGCATGCACGTCGTGTCCTCCTGCAGGGCTTGGGGTGAAAGTGGGGATGTTTCTGGCCAGCTTGTCAAGTTCTTTGTGCGCGCTGCCGTGCCTGGCGGCAGGAATGTCTTGGGAAGGTTCCCACCCCTTCGCTGCTGAACGGGGTTCTGGGAAGCTGGCTGGTGACACTTTGAACTGTGGGCTAGCACCCCCCTTGGGAACAAGGAACTCTTGACTCGGAGGTCTTGACCTATTGTTCAGGGGAAACACTGTGTTGTGCATTTCCCCTAGCTGCTTGCTGTACAGCTTGTAGGAATGTCTGAGTTCTCTGTGAGCATTGTCAAGTTCATCTTTAAGATTGTCTCTTTCATTTGCTAGAGCAAGGATTTCGGTTCTGGCCAGTTGCAGGTGCTTTTTGCAAGCTCTGACCTCAGCATCCTTCTCTTTTAGTTCATTTCTAGCTCTGATCAGGAGAGCTTCGCCTTGTTGGAGTCGTTCATTTAAGTCCTCTCTGTGGTCTTTCTCCAACTGCTCTCGGTGCTCTGTGTCAGCACGAAGTTCTCTTAGTGCATTTTGGAGTCTCTCAACTTTGTCTTGTAGCTCTGTGTCGGTCTCATCCGCTCCGCTGTGCCGTTCCTGAGCCTCGACGAGTAGCTGATCTAGACGAGTCTGGGCGTCAGCCTGGTTCCTCCGGGCCTCCTCAGCCTGAAGTTTGAGCGCTGTTGTCTCCTGCTCCAGCTGGATGTTGTTATTCTCGCTGAGCCGTGTCTGGACGATCAGATTGTGAGCGAGCCTCCCGATGATCTTGGCCCATTCTTTGCGATTGTAGCTCTGTGTGGGATCATGGGTCGTTAGCCTGTTCAGATCGTCGTCCAGCTGTTCTCTGCTCAGCTGCTGTAGGTCGCCGGTGACTCCGGGCAGGAACTCATGGGTCATAGCAGACAGCCAGGTCTCGAGGTTGTCCCAGTGGGCAGCAGGGCTGGATGCACAGGACATCTTGGCGTACTGTTGGCGAGAGAACACAGCACAAAAGAAACACATGCAAGTCCTTGCAGAATTTAGAGCTAAAATTTTGCACGTTTCAAGTACAAATTTAGAGCTAACAGTATAGACTGTTAGTGAGCTACGGTCCAGATACTTAATATCTTTGGCCGTGAATCTTGGTGAGTGCCAAGCCTAAATAAAGATTTTGACGGCGGCAGCC
Organism: Rhodeus uyekii; assembly: GCA_037043235.1. NCBI lineage: Eukaryota > Metazoa > Chordata > Actinopteri > Cypriniformes > Acheilognathidae > Rhodeus > Rhodeus uyekii. Next base: position 1,300,563 of record JAWRVZ010000096.1, on the reverse strand, counting down.
TATTGGGTCGTGTGATGACTCTGGCGGCTGGGTTCCAATCTAATATTTAGCTTTCCTTGCTTGCTCACACAGGTTCTGTCTGTATGTGAACTGAAAGAAACACAACAGGACAGTGAGGTACACAGGGCAGGATAAAACAAACAAAAATATTAAAGTGGATTAAAAATCGAAAACAAAGTAACAGGAAATGGTAAGAGGGGAGGAGAAACTCTAAGCTTCGCCACTAGGTGTTATTGCGGACCCGACAGAGCGGTGGCGCTGTCGAGTAATAACCCTTAGGGAGACTGGATGCTTAGAGGGGGAAAGCCCCAAAGGCACTCAATGTTAATTTGAAAATGTTGAATTTAAACTTAGTTTAAACCGAATTTCAAATAACCAGGTGCCAAGGTACCTGTATAATTTTGGAAATTTGCTGTTACAATAAATAGGCACTTAAAGCAGAAATAACACTTCAGAGGAAAGTCATGGGAGGAAAGATCTGAGCATGACCTCCAGGGGGTGTGTTAATCATTGAATGCCTGTGGTGACACTGATACAACTTTATTTGAATTTAAGTTAAACTCGTTTAACATAAATTTAAATAAGTGTGAAGAGTCGTAGAGACAGAGAGTGTCAAATAACAGTAACAGTGAAAATTACAGTTCTGGGCAGAACTAATGCAGCAAAAGGGAAAGTTAGGATTAACCTTCAGGAAAATTGAGAGAGAAAACAAAGAGGAGAAGCCGCACTACGAATAATGTCCACCAGGTGGCGTTATCGAGTTCGCTGCGACGATGACGTAGGGAGGAGGGCCTGCGCTCTGTTTGGTCAGAGAAGCAGCGCCAATCCCAACGCTCGTGATTTGAATTTTGGGCGGGTTCAATGGTTCATTGAAGCTGCAAAATACTCACGCATGCAATAAATCTCTCTATATATAACTTTTGGTTCCTCTTTCGATCGCGGCGGATCAAGGAAGTGCCTGGCATGAACCTTTCACTACCATTAAAGCACAAATATAAACGAACAGGCTTTCTTCACTGTCGTTTTTAAGCTGGATCAGAGCTTACACCTAGCTCCTGGCTCATATCACACAAAACTGTCGTGGCGCGACTTTCTTTGTCTGATCTGCCTGAGCGCACGTGGGTAATTACTCCGCGTGGGCTCAACGGAGCGAATTCGCCAAGTTACAAAGCATCGGACATACGCGATGAATGACTAGCGACACAATAAAGGCCTAAACAGGGTTGATCGGAGGAGACTCGCTCGGATCAAACGTTATCCACTGAGGAGATTTCTTCGTCCAACAGGGATATAAACAAATATTAAAATGCTCTGCAAAGAGATTTCTTCGTCTCTGCAGATGCGATTTTAATATTGACTGCAGTTTTTAACGGATTTACTTGTTAACAAAGGCTAAATGATAGACAAATAGACGTGTTAACAGACCGGGTTCAGAAACATGAGCTCATTAGGTTTTAGGCAGAGTGAGTTGCTCGGCGGCACTCACTTTGCGCAACGCACGTTACAACAAAACATATACATACACACTTAGACTGGACTGAGTTTGCTCAAACACAAGTTTAAAACGGTGCCCGCTGATTCTCCACCATTATATGTAGCGATTCTAAGCCTAAGGGAAATGGTGCGGATCTATGTGTGCGTGAGTCGTTTTGTGATCGAACACACATAAATCTGCACAAAGGGGAATTTGGATATTAACAGTTAATTATAACGGATTATAACAATTATTAATATCTATGGCTTGATTCGACTTGTAGAATTTTCTTTAATTCTAGAAAAGAGTTCAAAGGACGGATAATTTGTCCAGCAAATATTGACCTTATAAACTCTATAAAAAGGAAAGGTTTCTTTTGGCCACAAAGAAAGATCTTTCCATTAATTTGTAACAAGGATCGGTCACCATTAAAGTGACTTATGGTTGAGCAATTCAGAGGCAATCACGTGTGAATATATATATTTTAATAATCGACAAACAATAGACAAACATACACAGATGAATTGAAAAAGGGAAGAAGAGAGAATAAGAGAGAGAGAGAGTAGGAGAGACAAAGGAAGGTAGTATTACAGACAATAACCTATTTGAGAACAAGCAAGGAATCAGACCAACTTATTGGTATAAACTCAAATCTCTTAAAGATCGTTTAAGGGCTACTTGCTTATGTTTCTTTCTGTGGCTGGTCGGAATTCGTGCGTGTGAATTCCGATCTGGTCCGAGGTTTGCGTCTTGCTGGGCGGGTCCGTTGGAGTCCGCGGTAAGTTCAAATTATGGTTCTTTGTTTGTAATGTCCTTTGTGGAAAATGGCGCTGAAGGAGGATCCAAGAATCCGCGCCAGAGGAGGAAAAGGAACAGGAAGAAGGGGCTGGAAGAAGAAGAGAAGTTGATCCTTGGCCTACGGGCGCTTATAAAGGCATGAACAAAGCACGCCTCTAAGAGTTGGGACAGCCAATCAGAGTGAAGGAACTGAGAAGCGGGAAACTTTTCTTTGTCTCTTAGTCGGAGGTGATTAGCATGTTTTATTGCCTACTTGAGAATGCAGACCTTTGGGTTTTGGAATAAAAGAAAGAGTCTGATGCATCCTAGCACAGTGAAACAAACCTAGACGGTCTGCAAATGGAAAGACAAAGATTTCGAGACCATTCATGGCTATACTAACTCTTAGCATGAAGGCAAGGTAAAGATTGACTTGGTTTTACCCAAGTATTTACTGATTATAAGCTTCTAAATTATCAAACACATCTAAAATGGTTATAACAAAAAGCATGCATACATATAGGTAAAACACAACACATCTAAAAATGGAAAGTAACTAATTTAAAAGTCACATGGCACAGTCTTTTGTTCTTGGTATGTATGTGTGTGTTTGTGTGTGGGGGCTGTTTTACGATGGCATCCTTTGAAATGCAGAGGAGAGCGAGGGTGAATCTTCTCCCTCTGCAGGTGGCTCTTGCAATGGCTAGCTTTAACCCACGTGGCTCTTTCTGCGACCTTCACAGTCGTGTGCGTCATCAGTAGAACTTGAAACCGGCCTCTTTGCCTTCCAGCTCTTTCTCCTCAGATCCTTTATCACCACGAAACTCCTGGTCTGAGGTCACAGAGCGGGGTCTCAACTGTCTTTCCCTGAGCTGCTTTTACCTGCACAAAAATGTTAGCCAGCAGAAAATACATTTCTTTACGACAGTTCAACAATCACGTTCACGATTCGGATGATGGCACCTGTTGCTTGCTCCCTTCAATAATTAATGGGGTTCTTCTCAAATGGGCTCATTGTTCTGGCCTTTTTCTTTCTTTTTTATCTCACTGTCATATACCACAAATTGGTTAATTGTATTATTAATTGTCCCATTCCCTCTTTTGATACATGGTCTAACCCATGTGTCAATTTATCATAATGTTTGAAAAAGTTTGGGTAAACAGTGTTTGCCATCAACCGAACGCTGTCTTTAATATTACAGCCGGATTTCCTCAAAACGGTTTTCTCTCTCCTTCTGTTGAAAAACTAAAATCCATCTAAATCATCATATATTTGTCTTCCATTAATTTGCACACTTTGGTTAAGGTCAGAAGCTCTGCTGTCGGCAGAGTACTTCAAGGTCAATGGCCCTGAAGCTAGCACGTCAAACTAGCCTGCTCGATTGTGGCCTGTTGTTTTGTCTCTAGAGGCAGAGCCATCTACGAACAAAACGTTCTCACAGTTATCTAGTGGTGTGTCCGTCAAGTCAGGTCGTGGTGTACAGACTTGATCAAGGGCATCCAGACAAACAACGTCAAATCATAATCTCAACTCACAAATTCTCTTAATGCCACAGTTCTCAATCTGTCGCCAGGTTTATCTAATGTCACTCATCCATTTAATGGATTAAAATAAATAAAACTTTCTCCTTTGTTCGACCACTGGCCTTAGATGTGAGGGTGCTCTCTGGATAATTTGGAGGGTGACTTTAGCCAATGTGTCACTCTTTCTCTGCCGTCATTTAACATTCGTATAGTTTTATCACACATAGTTGATACTATTTAAATTTAGTCCCTCAGTTGAATTTAGACAAGGGTTTTAAACCCATAATGGACGGCAATCTTCAGCTTCACAATTTCAACTTACGCAATTATTTAAACTAATCCAGAGAATAACTGAAATGAACGTCATAAATGAGAAAACTAGTCATATTTACCACTAGCAGACAGAGCTGGATTTTCAGTCTCGTCCCATGTTCTATATCGTTTTTTCATCAGATCCAATCAGAATTATCGGCTTCTTTAAAGTTTGTCACTTCACTTTAACCATCTGTAATGATAAATCACTCATTCCAGAGGTTAATGACACTATCGGGACATATAAAACATAAAGTGCAGTCACTCACACAGACTCAGACATGAATCATAATTTGTTTTTAGAACAGTTAGTTAGGTTGTTTTGGTTCATTATCATTGCGATAACAGAGTGCCATTCCACTGAAACAATCTCTCCCTCAAAGACAAATGCTTCTCTCAACAGACCATGTTAATTTGTCTTATAATATTAACCCGTTTTTTATTATTATTATTTTTTTTTTTTACTGTCAATGCTCTTACTGTTTTTCCCATATTAACACATCCTCAGAATTTAAATCGTGTGTCTTTTTTTACTTCTCTGATAGCTTGCGCTCTTTGTCAGACAGGGATTTACCGTTTGGCGTTATGACATGGCCCAATGCCGTGCCATACAATGCCATGTTGGCATTAGGGAAAAGGTCACTTCTTGTTACACAAACTGCATCTTAGACTGACTGACCTTGTGACCCTCTTTCACTAAATGTTTCAGGAGGGCAACACTGTCAGACACACATGTTAGTTCATCACATGCACAAATCAAAAGATTATCAACATATAGTAAAGAGCTGTGGCTGGGGTCAGAGTCAGAGGTTCAAGACTCAGTGCCCAATCTAAACCTAAAAAACCTCAACGCATTCTGTGGAATTTGAAACGGAATGGTAGTTTGAGAGTTTGGCACATTTGTTGCTCTGGATCTGATCGAAGCATTAACAGCATTTAAATCTTGGACAAAACGCCACTCTGTGGGCTGTCCCTTATCTATTATTTTCTTTACAGGGAAGATAGGCGTTCGCACTGGAGAATCGCTGCATGGTACAATAATACCCTCCTTCAGCAGTGATTGGAACACGTGATTCCAAGCACTGCCTCTTTTTTCAGAGGATACTGTTGTTGACATGGTCTATAATCAGACTTTGGAACAGTAGTAACTGGTTCACAACCCGCAATCAAACCCACATCATATTTGTGTTTTGCCCATAATTTTGAAGGTACCATGTTCAGGGCTGGATGAATGTCCTCCACCCTAATGTCATCAGTGCAGCAGTTCTCATCAGCGCTATCTTCAATGGGAACAACAACTTTCACAGCCTGTGCTTTTTCATCACAACATTCAGAGTATGCGTTCAAAGCTCTATGCCCTGCCCCACATCCATCCAATCATCAGATTCCACACAAGTTTTCTAACGTTTGCTGTGTATCTTTAGCCAAAGACACATGTGGGACTGATCCAGCTACAAGATAGAGAGGTGCTTGTTGCTCTGTCAAGCTTACAGATAAAGCACACATATGATCATTCCAGAACATATTTTTGAAATTCAAAGTGTCATTGTTTGGTTCTAGCAACCATTCTTTCTCATAATTTGTGTCTCTATCGACTACGACATATGATGTGCAGTGTAATTCAGCAGATTTCATGATATCACAATTCTGTTTAACCCGATCTTTTGCCTTTTGACACATTGCTGAAGCCCAGTCAAGATCTCTGATGCTCCATTCATAAGCCCACTGTGGAGTTTCTAGCTCATCCTCCATCACTTGAACTCCCTCAAAACCTGACACCAACATCAGCCCTAATTTACACATCAAATCTCGTCCCATTAAGGGAGTAGGGCACGAAGGTGAGACAATAAATTTGTGAGTCAGTACTTTTCCTGACTCTGTCATACAATTTAGAGGTACAGTGAATCTGTTAACAACACTTTGTCCTGTAGCAGTCACACTCATGCTGGTATCACTAGACATCCGCGGTGAACACCGCAAATCACATGGTCGTAAAACACTTCTAGTAGCTCCGCTATCTACCATTAGCTCAACCCGTGTCTCCTCTATTAACAGAGGATATTTTGGTAATGTTAAAAAACTTTCTTCCCTATACATAAGCCAATCATTAGATATGAAAGAAACATTGCAAGCAGATTTTTCATTGCAGAGTCAGTGTATGTGTGTGTGTGTGATATCAAAGAATGTACACTTCCCTTATCTGTAGCCCTTGGCAGCGCTCCCAGACCCCCTCCTTCCTGCTCTCCCTCCTCTCAGTCCGCTCTTGTGGTGTTTTTGCAGTCACTCGCCCAATGTCCGTCTTCTTTGCACAGTCTACACCTGGAGCAGTTTCTTTGTTCGTGATCGTCCGTCTTGCAAATCCAGCATCCTTTTCCTCTTCCTTTGCCTTTTCTCTTGCCTGTCTGCTTGCCTGCTGCTTGATTCATTTGTTGATTGTTGTAATTACGGCCTTGCGATCTCCCTTGAATAAAGGCCAGTTGCAGTTCTTTGTCTTTTCTTTTCTCCTTCTTCTCCTGCTGTTGTTCTTTCTCCCGCTGTTGGTCTTGTGCATGTTGTGCATAACTCAGCACAGACTCAATCCGTCCGACTCGCCAACACCAACACTCGCAAACACTCCTAGTTTTTACCATTTTTGCGAGCTCTGGTCTCTGTCCACTCAGGAAACTGGTCCTCAGATGACATTCCCAGACGCCCGCATGCGCTCCTCTGTCTTTCGGTTCTTCCATGCCGCTGTGTTTGCTGAAAACATCACACAATCGAGCATAATAGTTCTCAACAGATTCGTCGATGCCCTGGTGGCAACTGCTTACCTTTGCAGTGTCAATTATCGCTGGGAAGGCAGTTTTCAAAGCTTTAGCCAAATCTTCAATGGCTTTTCGATATGGTGTGTTTAGCGCATTGTCCCAGTCTGGATGTTTCTTCCTTTCCTCAGATGTAGGCAGTTTATTACTCACTTTGTGCCAGTCGCTTGCTCCGAGTTTCACGGACAGCAGTCTCCTCAGTTCCTGTGTGGTGGGACTGAATTCTTGACAAAAAACAGTTAATTCTGTAGCAAATCTTTCCCCTGAATCATTTGGCTCAGGCAGATGGGCCATGGCATCTCTTAATTCAACGCCAGTCCATGGTCTGAAAACCATCATCGGACCGTCTGGTCCAGCAACCTCAACCATAGGGCAAGCGAGATTATCTTCATCTCGGGAGCACTGTAAATAGTTTACCTTTATATTTCTTCACTTTTGACTCAGGTCCGGGCTCGTAGGTTTCATTCACAAATCCTCCCGCTGCTTCGTCGCTTAGCTCAGACGGCAGGCTGTCCACATCCTCTTCGTGTTGGACTGTCTTAACTGTTAGTGCTGGTCGGCCTGATGCTTGTTGGACTGGTGCTGGTCGTCTCGGCAGAGAGCAGTCGAGGTCTAGATCTGTTCTCAGCGCATTTATCTCGGCCACAGGGTACAGAGTTTTGGGTTGTGTTGGAACAGAAAGAGCAGAAACAGGGTTATACTCATAAAAAGGGTTAAACCCCGAAAGAGAGTTCGACCCGGAGAAAAAATTAGATGGTGTTGGTGCAGTAGGTCTTCCCTCATTTCCTGACTCAACCTCTACCTTTTTCCCCTTTTCACCCGGTAATTCTTTCTGCATTGCTTTTCTTTCCCTACGCTCTGCTTCCTCTATCCAGCATTCTATTGCCGGTCCACAGTTAACACACACACATGTTTCCCACAACAGCCTTTTTGTTTTGGGAACCCAGTTCCAACAGACCTCTTTATCACATTAAGTCTGTGAACGCTTAAAGTTCCCTCTCTGGGAAACTCATGATATTTGATTAATTCCGCAATACCCATCATACACTTTTTCATTTGGCAATATACAGGCATATCATATCGATCAATTTTACTCTGGGATTTCCCCATGACTTCTGTTCCCTCTCTCTCTTGGCAAATTTCGACGCGTCTATATAACTCCGGACGTCTCCAGAGAGAGACCAATTTTACCCTGTATTGGACAGAACGAGATCTTGGCCGTTCAACACAGCCCTTTTCCCAAATTTTACTGCCTCAGCAGCTCTTGCCACAGAGAACAAAAATCACAGATCTTTCCCTACTCCCTATTCTATCCTTTTCAAAATTCACAAATTTATGAAATAAACTGATTTGTCTCTTACCAGACCAAACTCCATGCCACTTTTGTTCTTTTCTGGTTCCAGTGGTGTGTCCCCTGGGACCATGCGGTCGGCCCCTCTCTCTCAACCTAACAAGGTAGGGCTGAACCTCCTTGATCCAGGATGGCCAGTCACCGTCCGCTCTGGGTCCAGAAGACACAACCAAGGAACCCTGCTCGCAGCGCCAAATTGTGGTGGCAAAATCTTTTACTAGTTCTGAATAAGAGACAAATATCCCAATTGTAATTTAAAAAGGTTTATTTTCTTGCAAGAAAAGGCCACAGTCATACAGACATCCGAAGCTGCCCTGCAGAGTGTGACAATGAAGGGAGGGCTGCTTCGACACTTATATCTCTAGTCAAGGCTAAAGACTCAGTTGTAATTTTCCATTTCTTATCAGGAACACATTACCCTCGCTATACCTCAAGTGTATTTCTTCAGACTTATTATATTTTACTTACTAGTTCTACAGAATAAAAATACAATTAATGTCACACAATAATCAATAATGTCAAGAGAAAACATATCATTTATAAAATTCCATCACACTCTCTACCTGAAGTCTCCCTGTTTCATACATTCAATAACTTTTGTGATATCAACTCTTGTGAAATGGTTGCAATAATTTTGCATAACTAGTTAAAAATAACTTTTGTTAGTTTTTATTTTATTTATTTTTATTTAATATGTATTTAATCCCAGTTATTGTACTGCATTTATTGTGCCTCTAAAAAGATCATAAGCAATGGAATTGGTTTGATTTTCCCCCCCAAATATTTCTTCCTCAAAAGCACTGTAAATATTGGTAACACTTTATGCTGATGGTCCCTTTTGAACTTTCTGTTCACTATAAGTAACTTTACAACTACATGTCAACTTATTCTAACCCTACCAATCTACAAATACTCTAATGAGCTGCAACGTTACTTATAGTGAACAGAATGTGTTAAAGGACCATCAAAATGCAGTGAAGCAAAAAATTAAGATTTTTTTTTTAAGATGTTTGATTCTGAGATGATGTTGAAATGTAGAGAATCTGTGTTGATTCAGTGTGTGTCTGTGTTCAGTGTTGACAGGCTGCTGTTACTGAAGATGCTTCACTGCTGCAGTGTCTCTGATGTTCAGGAGGATTCAGCACTTCTGCTCTCCGTCCTCCAGCACAAGCTGGACTTCTCCTGCCGTTCTGCTCTGGATCTGACAACCAACACACACTCTGAGACTCTACATCTGACCGCTGAGGACTGCCGTGTGATGACCACTGTCATTCAGAGAGCTCTCACACACACAGACACAAACACACAGCTGATTCTGCAGGACTGTGAGATTAACACAGCTGGAATGGACCAGCTGTTCCCAGTGTTTCATTCTGTTAAACTCTGGTGAGAAACATGAACAGATTACATTCACACAGGCAAACATGATATAAACACATTTAAATATGTATGTAAATCATCTCTTGCTCCGTGTGTTTCAGCTGTGATCAATCTCTGCTGCTTCAGTTTCTGGCTCATGTGAGGCCTGAGGAAGCTGAGTCTCTCTCTCGAGCTCTGGGTGACGAGCTCGACCTCAGTCAGACTCATCTGGACCCGCAGGTCCTCAGAGGTCTGGTGCTGATTCTGGAATATTCTGAAGGACTGACTGAACTAGATCTGAGTCAGTGCCGTCTCACTGATCACAGCCTGGATCTGCTGCTCCCAAACCTCCACAAAGCACAAAACATCGAGTGAGTGACATATAAGTACAATGTGTAATCTGAGATATAATGTCATATTTTTGTATTTAGTCTAATTTGTTTGTTTGATCTGCAGTTTTAGTGGCAACAGCATCACTGACGCTGGAGCTCAGAGACTCTTCAGGATCGTCTGTCGCAACAGGAACATAAAGACTGTAAGGTGTGTGTCTGAACATCACAGAATCACATTCCCTTCTAAAGTTATTTGAACTGAAGCTTTCTTATGCAACAAAAGTGAGGCTCAAATAAACCCGCAAGCTCTGAGTTGGAGTGCTTTCTCTTTGATTCAAGGATCTTGAAAAAGCAGTTGCTGCTTTTCCTTTGCTATCTACTGCAATTTATGATCTGTTAAAAAAAGAGAAAAAAATCAATGCATTGGCACAATTTATATGTCTATAAATCTACTCTAATATAAATATTACTGTATTTTATATCTCTGTAGGCTCTTTAACAACAGGATTGAATCCAGAGAGCTCTTCCACACAGACCCACGATTTGAGATCTGGTGATGCCAACAAACTCTCTCTGGAAGCAACAAGCAGGTGAAACAACCAGTGCAGATCTAGAAAGATGAGGCTCATGATAATGTGTGAAGAATTCATCCATCAGAGTCCCAGAAATTAGATTGTAAATTACATACATGTTTTATCATCACCTTCAGTCATAATTAATGGTGTTTTGTAAATGTCTTTCCTCTTCTCCATCCCTTTACATTATTTGTGTCATGCAGGGTTAAAGTTTTGAAACTGGTTTTTATTTCCGTTTGTAACGGAGTTCATTGTTTAGGGAGGAAGCAGGCGGGAACCGGCGAACATTTAACAGACTTTAATATCAAATAAAACATAAATACAAAAGAAACATAATGGCTGTAGTCCCTCACGGACGACTACCGCCCACACGAACACAAACCACAACATAAAGTCCAGGGGTCTCATTTATAAAGCGTGCGTACGCACAAAACAGGACTGGAAACGTACGTACGCCAGTTTCCATGCAAAAGTTGTGATCTATAAAAAACAAACTTGATGGGAGAATGTGTGCACCTTTAAGCAAACTTTGAGCCTCCACATTGTGGAGACAAAGGGAAGTGGCGACACAGATGGTGAGGTTTTATAAATCAGAATATTTTTGGCGTATGCCATTTTTGGCTTTTGGGTGCACGTAAACTTTTAGTAGGGATCCTAAGCACAGTTTTATAAATGAGACCCCAGGCCTGGTCCTCTCTCGTCTTTCACTGTCATCGCTCCTCCTTTTATGCCTCCGCTCCTCCGTGAGACGAGAGACTGGTGGCTTGCAGGTGACGCTCATTATCAATCACGCCACCGGCTCTCGTGACGCTTCCACAGTCCCTCGACCCTGCACTGCTCGCCACACTGTTATTTTACATTTATTTCTTATTGTTAATTATTGTTTAGTGTAGTTAATATACTTTTTATTTTAGTTTGTATTTTATTTTATGTTTAGTATTATTAGGGCTTCAAAAGTAAATGCAGAAACTGGAATAATTAAAGGTTTAATAGGGTTACATGTTTTAGTGTTTTTCATGCTCAATATATGCAAGTTGTAAAGGTTTTCCAGTTTTATATGTTGTGTTTCAAAACCTATAATTAATCAGTGGTCTATTTTAGTACGTTTTAGAGTCATGCAAATATTTCAGTTTGAGGTATTATTTCATCACTGAAAAGATGAAAACTCTAAATATGTTGTCTTAGACTTCATTGAATGTGGATCTTGCATTGCAATTATGGCACATTTTCACAAACGGCAACAGTTTTGATGTAAGCCGTTTCAAGGTGATCTGTAACATTTCACAGCTTGTTTGATCCACACAAAAAAAAAGCAACTCTGACATTTCATAATGTTTTTAAACTTTCATTCTAAATTCTCATTCTAATGACACAGTTCACCTAGAAACAAAGAGAGATTTACATAAATTGGCATAAATACCTCCGTAATTTGTTTGTGAATGCTGAAAAATGCTTTTGATATTTAAAATTTTCTGTTTCAATTTCAATGTCTTTCCAGAAGAGGGAAGCAATGATGTATTAAAGTGAAAGTGACATGAAGGCTAAGAATGCAAACTCATCTCCTCTGCATTTCACCCATCCAAGTTAGAGCACACACATTAGCAGCATTGAGGAGTGAACACACACACACACACACATGGAGGAGTGGGATTATTAGGATTTAGGTGTTTTGTTCAAGGGCACATCATTCGTTTTCTGTCGGTCTGCATTGAGACCTTCAGTTTAAAAGTCTGACTCTCTAACCATTAGGCCGATGGCTAACCCATTTAAATGAAGAACATACAGTAATGCATTTACACCAATGATTACCTGATCGTCTCTTCCTCATCATGAAGAAGAGTAGAAACTGTTTCACTGCCTGATCTCTAGCGTTTACTGCAGATAAAATACAAGAGGGACATTATCCTCAGGAAATCACACTTACCTCAGTCCAGTGACTGAAATGATTGGTTAGTTTGGCAAGCTTTTGTTTTTATATCTTCTAGTTATATCTGACTGTTATGGTACTGAGGCAGTACAAATATAATGTATTACAAACATTTACAGGACGTTTGCTCCTTGACATATTGTTACTTGGCCGTTTTTTAGATGTATTTTAATGATTTTTGTTTTCAATCCTGTGTAAAATCATGTGTTATCTTCATTACCTTTAGTATTTCTCTGCTTATGGTAATAAACTGTTACTGCTTGAAATAAAATCTGCCCTTTTCCATATTCTTGTCATATCCAGCATACATTCATTTTCAAACTATGTTCTGCTTGATTATTTTTTTGGACGTTATTTCTTGAGAAATCATCGTCATCTTTCTGAATTCAAAACTACCGAACATTTTAGTTCATTCATGAAAATTGCAAAATTTTGAAAAGGTTTCTCTAAATCCCACACATTCTAGCAACATTTGCACAGTATGAATGATGGACAGTAAATAAATGTTAAACTAACGCAGGAATTATTGCTGCTGTTTAATCTGAAAGTCATTTGTTTCCAGGCATTATTATGGAGAACATAACTGGAGTAAAGCGATTCATAAAGAGGCTCCGATTGAATCTGACTAGCACAGATTTCATTGCGCTTGATGTTTTTGAAGTTCATAGTGCTTTTAATAGTTTTTGAAGTTATGGAACAAATTTCACAGAAAGCATACAAAATATGTCCCAAATTATGTACTAATTCAGTTTATCTAGTGAATGAAGTTTATTCATGTCTGTCAGTCTCTGCCCTTTGACTGCAGAAGGAAAGCTGTGAGCGGTGAGTGCATGAACTGCAGCATTACACATTTCATTTCAGCTAAACAAGTGTATCATTACACTGGAGCAGTATTTCAAGTGCTAAAATGTTCAATTTTAAAATGTAATTTCACAAATACAAAATGTAAACTAGAAATGCCATTGAATTGTGCAAAAGTATGTAATTTGGGACGCTTGAAAAATGACAAACGCTCCTTTAAGAATAGGTGCCATTTAGTACCAAAAGAGGTTCCTCTATGCTTACGAGCCAAATAAATTCTGAGCACCATTTTTGTTGAAGCAGTGAAGTACCATATGCACCTCTTATGGTCATACATCTTTTGACAAAGGTGTTGTATGGCACCATTAAAGAAAGGTCCTATTTAGCACTTTAAAGTGTTTCCCCTGTGATTACAAGCCACTGAACCACTTTAGAGTAATTACTTGAAGCCACACGATACAATTTGATTTTAAAACCAAATATCATTACTTAATTTAAATCCAGATTAAACCTTCTGTGGTGTATCAGTGTTAATTAATCCAATAACAGATATTTGTCTGTCAATTTGAATGATTAATTTAGGTCTGAAGTTAAATTTAATTTACTGTAATTTAGCTGGAACATGCTCATTTGCATTACCGACTGTTCATACAGTACCAACTGTTTACATATACATTTCACTACCTTAAATCTACTGCTTACCTTAGACTAACATACAATTGTGTACATCGATCTGTAAAATTCTGTTTATAGTTAAAGACGTCCGTATATACATTTACATTTATAGTACATATTCACCAGTAAATGCTGTTTATAGTAAGAAACACCTGTAATTACATTTATAGCACACACTCACCTGTTATAGTAATAACCATCTGTATATTTATATTCATTGTACATATTACCTGTAAATCCCATTTCGTTGCCTTGTACCTGTACTTGTGTAATGACAATAAAGTTGAATCTAAATCTAATCTAATATAAAGTTCAGCCTTCAGTTGTCTCAGTTCTCTTTCCCTACTTCTGTTTCTTGTTCAACATCTCACCTCAGAGACATGGCTGGTCGTAACTGGAGCTTTTTTCTCTTTTTTAAGCTTTTCTCAACTTCTTTTTTTTTTAACGAGGCATTAGTTTAAGGAGCTGTGTTAACACCGATGTGTTTTCACCGATCGGATAGATACCTAATCATCGGATCATGAAAAGACCAGATGTAAATGCCCTCGTTCCAAAACTGCTATTTACAGACAAAATAAATAAATAAAAATATGCCACTGATATTATATCTATTTGTTTACATTAAGTTACACATAGACTTTGTGCCAGACAAATAAGGCATATACTTTGTTTTGTTTTTTGTAGGTCTTACTGCACTTCTTCAACACCCAGTGTCATATTTAAGATACTGAAATACTCACAATAACGTGCTTTTACAGATCAGCTCATTTTAATTTCAGGATAAATCAAGTCATTCTTAAGTATGTAAAATAAGCAACAATGAAAAGAGTGAATTAACTGTTGAGAGGATGACTCACTGTAAAGTCAAACTCAAAGAAAAAAATATAACTAAAAGGTATAGTGCTCGCTTAGCCAATCAGAACAGGGAGCGGGAATAGAGAAAAAAGATGTGTATGCGGAACGAGTCGAGTGAGTTTGCTTGATGCTGAACAGCAGTGCACAATAACAACATCACATCGTCAATTCCCGGTGTGGCAGCCGGTGAGAACTTCAATTAATCGGATCGCTATAAGTGGGGAAAGAATGACGTTGCTATACGTGGCGTAGTTTTACGACAGCCGCCATCTTGGTAGAAAACCTCTAATCGATGTCATGGCGGAAGTGAAGTTAAAGCCAGTGTTATCGCTGAAATTTTTTTTTTTTTATGTAAATCTAGGGAGAAAAGTGAGCATAAGAGTGAAACTAATAGAGATGGACTTGAGAATCTTGATACAGGCAGGTACGAGGCAAAAATAGCATTAATAAACTGACAGGATCCTGAAATTGTGACCTGATCTCTGGACGTCAATCTTCTACCGAACACAACATACATTAATGTTCTCAACTATCTGGTTTTCACCCCAAGTCCTTATACAGCCGAAGATCTTCAGTGTTACAAAGGACTTGACGCTTACACTCAGCTAGTGTGTGGCTGGGTGCGAGAAGTGTCCTGTGTCATCAATGACAGATGTGTAACAACTGCCAAGGTAGATGAAATGGTTTTCATTAGCAATAAAATTTATTAAAAGAAATAGAAGCATTCCTACTTTCTTTCACTGTTGCATCAGATTTAATTTTACTTGCAGATTTCTCGCTGCGTATATTTTAAAGTTGGTATCCAACAGTTTGGACCAAAAATATTTTCATTTAACATCTTTATAAACTTTTGTTACCTGAACAGATCAAATGCTGTGTATTGATGTCCTACACCTGTATGAAAAGCTAAGATTAAAGTATGATGTTTTTCTACAGAAAATACACTCAAAAACCCCAAACATACGTCAGGTATTGTTACATATATTATCGGCAAACTGTTGGATACCACCTTTAAGCAGTCATATAATATACATGGATATAATGCTTTATAATTGCAGCGCTTTATGGGTGTCAGATCACGCATCGTCTGAGTGTCGTGTCGTGGTTTATATTCACTGTAGATCTGGATATCTCTGTACTCAGCTCTTTTGTTTGTCTACCAATATGGTGACGACCGGTGCGCGTGACGTCATACGGGCACGCTCTATTGAGTTAACTTAAGGATATTTTGTTCATCTTTGATTGTATTTGTAAGCGTTTGTCGCGAATGAAATGTTATATATATGAGTGAGAGCGATATTGAGTGTTAATCATTTCTAAAGGTCAAGTGATCGATTAGATCGTTAAATCTGATGTCTAGTTTATTTTTGTAATTATGTATGCTGAGTATCAACAGAGAAAATGACACCAAACAATGTTGAATTATCTTTATTTTCATTTCATTTACATGTTTGTATTTTTTGTTTCTCTTAAAGGTTTTTCACCTTTCACCTGTTTGCACAAATTTGGCAATAAACAGAAGAGTGAAACCCAGTTGAGGCCTCAGTTGATGGTGTGTCCTTCCCTTTCAAGCAGGGAAATTGTGCATGAAAATAAAAAATCTCTATAGGTATAACATCATACTTTTTATAATCATAATCATCTTATGATCTGCTGCAAAGATAAAGTGATCAATCATGAGGTGTCTCACTACTAACATTAATTAATCCATGTACACTTGTACATGTACAATCCATGTACAATCCATGTACACATACACTCTGAGCCACACATGCTTGTTTATATTCTTTTAGCTTATTTATTCAGCTTAAAGATTTGACATACATGCAGGAGATATGTCTTTCCCTTTTAATAAAACTACACTCAGACTTTTTAACAATGTTTGCATTACTTCATCGGACAAGTGTGTGTTTAGTTGCATGTAAAAATTTGCTGGTTGGGCCAAATGTAATGCCAAAGATTTTACTGAGATCCAAAGCATCTAAAAAATAATAATGCTTACAATAAGGGGGTAAGGCATGTCATGGAGCAGAATAACCTGAAGCCATAATCCCCCCCTTATTTAAATGATAATGTATATTTATATACGTTTCGACTGATTTGTTAATCCAATCAGCAAGTTTGTAATGTAATGCTGAACACTTGGAATTGCACTAGTGAACCATGGTTTGCAAAGACATGGATACTAATGTTTGCTCTCTACAAATGCTCTCACAGCAGAAGCGCACATCTTTGTTGTTCAGTGAGTGCAGTGAAAGAGTGAAGATCAGCTTTGGGATCAGCACAACAGGACATGCAGGGCTGGTGAGCAGGTGCAACATCCCCAAACGGGACGCCAAACACCAGGAGTTTCGCATTGCACATTTATGAATGTTCATTCACCTGTAATGAAAGCAATTCATCTCACTGTTTCAAAATGAGTCCCACCTTCTATATATCGTATATTCAACAAACACATTACCTTAGTTTAACTTGGATTAATATGGACATGGAAGTAAAAAATATTTACACATTTTAATAACATATGGCAAAAAGGCATTATACATTTATTAAATCGATAGAGGTATTGCTATACAACTATAGCAAGTTGTATAGTTGTGTTTGACTCCTGGCCTCATTTAAAATATGGACAACTGTCTGTCTAATGAAAGATCAGAAGGAGTCTGAGTGTGTATGAGGACACGGGTCAGAAATATGTTCAGTAGGTCAACAACAAACAAATTGGACAAACGATGGTTGCAAGAAATTACTAAGTCTTTATTAGTGTTTGTGTTTTGTAAATAAAAGAAGCATAAATGTGTTTTGTAAAATCTATGTGATATCAAGTAGTTTTGTGATAATATTTACATTTATATATAAACATTTTACTTAGACTACTTTTATGAAAGAAATATGCTCTTTTTCATTGCATAAACCGTATAAACACACACCGTATTGTAGGGGAATTACTGTTAAGATCCGAGGACCAGATATGATGAATGAAGACCAGGAGTCAAAGTGCAGTCAATAGAAGAAATTTTAGTGAAGTTTAGTTTGTTGTTTCATCAGCAGAAGCTTCAAGTCTCACAAGGAGTTCGTAGGCCACCCCAAATACAATAACATTGTTACAGCAATTATATTCTAACAGAGGGTGCTAACTACATTACTAAAGGTTAAAAGATTCTGATTGGCTGAGAAAGAAAGAAAGAAAGAAAGAAAGAAAGAAAGAAAGAAAGAAAGAAAGAAAGAAAGAAAGAAAGCAAAACTAGTAAAGAGCAGACAGTCAGAGGCATATCTTCGTCAATCACATGGTTGACAGGTTAGTGACCTTCCACGTGGCAGAAATGCGTTCCTCAGCGTCAGATCGTCGAGAACAGCAAGTCATTCCGTCTCCTTATGGTGCAGTTAATCACCTTTACCAATACAGACCATATTAACACACACAAACACAAACACAGGACTCCAAGGCTGAACTTGGCTCAGGGTCCAACTATCAACAGAAAGACTCTCAAAACACTGATAACATGTTCAATCTGGTGAGACCTGCAGACAATATTCATCCTTACTCTATAGAAAAATATAGAAAAGCAAAGAAAAGCTTTAACTAATACAAATCCCTAACTTGTCTATAAATCACTAAAATAAGCAAAAGAAAATAATATATGAATACAAGAAAAAGAAAAGAATATA
Organism: Rhodeus uyekii; assembly: GCA_037043235.1. Lineage (NCBI taxonomy): Eukaryota > Metazoa > Chordata > Actinopteri > Cypriniformes > Acheilognathidae > Rhodeus > Rhodeus uyekii. The sequence goes on along the minus strand of JAWRVZ010000096.1, from coordinate 1,282,131 downwards.
TATACAAGCGGAAATGGATTTCCGAATCGTCCCCACACTATAAACAATAATCTTAGTATGAACTTCACAACAGCTTCTCTCTTATTAAAGTAGAAACACTAATAATCTATTCATGTTGTGAATAGAAGCGCCGATTACATGAGTAATCAATAATAAATCTTCTCACTTAGATCAAACTTCATTGCATTACTTTTGGTGCACAATGAAGTGCTCATACCGCATCAAAAACACATTCGATATGTCAATATGTCGATTACAAATGTTTTTTGTAATATGTACTTCCATTTATATAAAATAGCAAGATTTTATGTAAAACACTTTAAATAATATCATTTATAAGATTAATATACTGGAAACACTTTTAACATTAAAATAACAAACTTTCAACTTTAGCCACTAGATGACAGCAGAGGATTACGCGATGTCGATATTTCTCTGTCAAAATCTCTCTATCTCAGTTTGGAAATCTCTAAATATCGAAACCTCTGAAAGTTGAAACCTCTCAATCAGTCAATGTCAAACATGCTGAAACACATTACCTTAGTTTAACTTGGATTAATATGGACATGGAAGTAAAAACATGTACACACATTTTAATAACAGATATGGTAAAAAGATATTTGTTCAACATGTTTTGTGTCAGGAGTGATCGGCATTGGGAAAACGTATACATTTAGTAAATTGATAGAGTTATTCAAATATATAAGATATGCCTCTGACTGTCTGCTCTTTACTAGTTTTGCTTTCTTTCTTTCTTTCTCAGCCAATCAGAATCTTTTAACCTTTAGTAATGTAGTGTTGCAATTCTAAGCCTAAGGGAAATGGTGCTGATCTATCTGTGCGTGAATCGTTTTATGATCAAACACACATAAATCTGCACCAAGGGGAATTTGGATATTAACAGTTAATTATAACGGATTATAACAATTATTAATATCTATGGCTTGATTCGACTTGTAGAATTTGCTTTAATTCTAGAAAAGAGTTCAAAGGACGGATAATTTGTCCAGCAAATATTGACCTTATAAACTCTATAAAAAGGAAAGGTTTCTTTTGGCCACAAAGAAAGATCTTTCCATTAATTTGTAACAAGGGTCGGTCACCATTAAAGTGACTTATGGATGAGAAATTCAGAGGCAATCACGTGTGAATATATATATTTTAATAATCGACAAACAATAGACAAACATACACAGATTAATTGAAAAAAGGAAGAAGAGAGAGAGAGAGGGAGAGAGAGTATGGAAAGGTAGTATTACTGACAATAACCTCTTGAGAGCAAGCAAACAATCAGACCAACTTATTGGCATAAACTCAAAACTCTCTAATGAGGGTAGGCTACTTGCTTATGTTTCTTTCTGTGGCTGGTCGGAATGCGTGCGTGCGAATTCCGATCTGGTCCGAGGTTTGCGTCTTGCTGGGCGGGTCCGTTGGAGTCCGCGGTAAGTTCAAATTTGGTTCTTAGTCTGGTAATGTCCTTTGTGGAAAATGGCGCTGGAGGATCCAAGAATCCGCGCTGGAGAAGATGGAAGGAGTAAAGAGAAGAGTTGCAAGAGGAGGAAGTTGCAAGAGGATGAAGAGGAACAGGAAGAGACTGGTCCTTAGGCCGCAGGCGGTTTTAAAGGAATGAGGAGGCTGTGCCCCCTTTTGTCGGGCCGGCCAATCAGAATGAAGGAACTAAGAAGCGGGAAAATTTCCTTTGTCTTTAGTCTGATGTGATTAGCATGTTTTATGGCCTACTTGAGAATGCAGACCTTTGGGTTTTGGAATAAAAGAAAGAGTCTGATGCATCCTAGCATAGTGAAACAAACCTAGACGGTCTGCAAATTGAAAGACAAAGATTTCGAGACCATTCATGGCTATATTAACTCTTGACATGAAAGCAAGATAAAGATTGGCATGGTTATGTATAGGTAATTACTGATTATAAGCCACTCAATTATCAAACACATCTAAAATGGTTATAACAAAAACATGCATGAATATAGGTACAACACAACACATCTAAAAATAGAAAATAACTAAGTTAAAAGTCACATGGCACAGTCTTTGTGTTCTTGGTATGTATGTGTGTGTGGGTGTAAGAATGGGGGCTGTTTTACGATGGCATTTTTTGAAATGCGGAGGAGAGCGAGGGTGAATGAGAATGGTTTGTGTTCCAGAGGTCTTAAACTGTCAGTTCACAGACTCTACGGAGCCGATCCTGTCGAATCACTTTTTCAATCAAAGAATGAATCTGATCGATCATTCATGAGCACCGCCCATACTCTACAGTAGTTAGCACGCTCTGTTAGAGTATAATTGCTGTAACAATGTTATTGTATTTGGGGTGGCCTACGAACTCCTTGTGAGACTTGAAGCTTCTGCTGATGAAACAACAAACTAAACTTCACTAAAATTTCTTCTATTGACTGCACTTCTGACTCCTGGTCTTCATTCAACATATCTGGTCTTCGGATCTTAATAGTAATTCCCCTACAATACGGTGTGTGTTTATACGGTTTATGCAATGAAAAAGAGCATATTTCTTTCATAAAAGTAGTTTAAGTAAAATGTTTATATATAAATGTAAATATTATCACAAAACTACTTGATATCACATAGATTTTACAAAACACATTTATGCTTCTTTTATTTACAAAACACAAACAGTAATAAAGACTTAGTAATTTCTTGCAACCATCGTTTGTCCAATTTGTTTGTTGTTGACCTACTGAACATATTTCTGACCCGTGTCCTCATACACACTCAGACTCCTTCTGATCTTTCATTAGACAGGCAGTTGTCCATATTTTAAATGAGGCCAGGAGTCAAACACAACTATACAACTTGCTATAGTTGTATAGCAATACCTCTATCGATTTAATACATTTATAATGCCTTTTTGCCATATGTTATTAAAATGTGTAAATATTTTTTACTTCCATGTCCATATTAATCCAAGTTAAACTAAGGTAATGTGTTTGTTGAATATACGATATATAGAGGGTGGGACTCATTTTGAAACAGTGAGATGAATTGCTTTCATTACAGGTGAATGAACATTCATAAATGTGCAATGGGAAACGCCTGGGGCCTCATGTACTAAGACTTGCGTTGAATTCATACTGACACATTACGTACAGACAAAGCTGTGAATGTGCGAACGCACAAAAAAATCGAGATGTATCAATCTCTGCGTTCGAAGGATCCCGCGCATATTCTCTTTGTACATCCCGATTAACGTAAAATTGAGCGCACATGCACGAGCACAACACTCCACCCAGTCTCCTCCCCTAATTAAACTGATTTAAATATGGTAATGAGTCCACTTGGGCAAAAGAAAGCAGTAAGAAAATGGCTAAAGCAAGCGGCACGAAAACAAAACTTTACAGAAAGTGAATTGAAGGTGCTACTATCAGAGGTAGAAATTAGAAAAAAAAATTTTTGGAACTTTGTCCTCCGGAATTAATAACAAACGGAAAAAATATGAGAGGGGGAGTTTGGCTGACGCCGTCAATGCGTTTGGATCTGAAAGTCGCTCTGTAAATTATCTTAAAAATAAATGGTTTGATAATTGTCTTTAGTGGATAACCGCGGTCTCCTGAAGGGTTGTTGTATAATTAGATGCAAATAAATAAAAATAAAAAGTACTATTAGATAGAACCATAACTTTAAATTCATCACTCACCAAGAAGCCACCCATCGCGCACCCTGCCAGCTACCAGCTGTCACCCAACCATGCTGTTTGTAAGGATGTATGAATCATGGGTTGACCCAGGCCACCTTGCCACAATATTTGTTAGATATTATATCACATATAATCTGCACATTTATTGAATGGAAATGTTTCCGATTCAGATATGCAAATTCATCTTCAGATGGTGCCTTATATGTGTGTGCCATCAAATGGGCATTGCGCGGCGTTGCGCGGCTCAAAGACAACTCGCTTATTTCTGAGCGGTCTGCCAGTTCCCTTTGGAAATAATCATTTGCCAGGAAACCAAGCATTGTCAGCACCTGTAACGGAACGGGTATTGCGTGTTTCCTCGCTGTCTCTCTCTCTAGATTCGGACCCAACTAGATTCGGAGGATAGCCCTTGTAAATCTGAAATGGCTGATTTAGGCAATCATCCTGGGCCAAAAAATCATTGTGGTCCCTAAAAACTCGTTCTCTTCGGACTCTGCCATTAGCAATTGCCATTGCCAGACTAAGGGTTGTGTCAATTTGCACGTGCTTTTATATGTTCTTACTTAATTGCATAATTTATAGAATATTCCCATAAGGCTTGTGTGACAATATATACGGTATCAATTATTTTATACATTGCAAATTAATAGCAATGCTTCCCACAGACTTGTAGAACAATTCGTTGTGTAATGTTTGCAGCTTCACTTCATTGCCTGTAGGAGTCGCCAACGGACAAAACTATGAGAAATGAACTTACGCCTGACATGAACTTGCCGTGGAGAAATGCACATTGTCAAGTTAGTTTCACTGTTAGTACATCCGACCATGAGCGTGAAAGCTGGCGAACGCAATGTTTTTGTGCGTAAGCAGTGTTGATACATGAGGCCCCTGGTGTTCTGCTCCATGACATGCCTTACCCCCTTATTGTAAGCATTATTATTTTTGAGATGCTTTAGATGCTCTCAGTAAAATCTTTGGCATTACATTTGGCCCAACCAGCAAATTTTTACATGCAACTAAACACACACTTGTCCAATGAAGTAATGCAAACATTGTTAAAAAGTCTGAGTGTAGTTTTATTAAAAGGGAAAGACATATCTCCTGCATGTATGTCAAATCTTTAAGCTGAATAAATAAGCTAAAAGAATATAAACAAGCATGTGTGGCTCAGAGTCAGTGTTGCCAGATTGGACTGACGATATCCAGCCCAACTTGAGCCAAAAACCCGCCCATTTACAAAAATTCCCACCCAAGAGCAAAATTGTTGACGGGGGGGTGGATAGAGAGACCTCCACGCGATTGTTGACGGGGGGGGGGGTGTTTTAGTGGAATTTATATGCATTTGTAGGCTTGTTTTAATGAAATTTACATGCATGTATATAGAAAATTTGGGCGGGTTTGTCATCAAAAACAAGCCCAATTTTTATCTACCAGCCCAATGCATTTTTTTTCCGGTCGGACGCGACCAAAAGGAGCCCAATTGGGCGGGAACCCGCCCAATATGGCAACACTGCTCAGAGTGTATGTACATGGATTAATGTTAATAGTGAGACACCTCATGATTGATCACTTTATCTTTGCAGCAGATCATAAGATGATTATGATTATAAAAAGTATGATGTTATACCTATAGAGATTTTTTATTTTCATGCACGATTTCCCTGCTTGAAAGGGAAGGACACACCATCAACTGAGGCCTCAACTGGGTTTCACTCTTCTGTTTATTGCCAAATTTGTGCAAACAGGTGAAAGGTGAAAAACCTTTAAGAGAAACAAAAAATACAAACATGTAAATGAAACGAAAATAAAGATAATTCAACATCGTTTGGTGTCATTTTCTCTGTTGATACTCAGCATACATAATTACAAAAATAAACTAGACATCAGATTTAAAGATCTAATCGATCACGTGACCTTTAGAAATGATTAACACTCAATATCGCTCTCACTCATAACATTACATTCGCGACAAACACTTACAAATACAATCAAAGAGTAACAACATATCCTTTAAGTTTAATATTCATCCCCATTATAGAGCTTGTGTGAGGGTGATTTCTGAACCTAACCACCGCTGTTCTGTGTGTTATTAACAGGTGCAAGCCATCTGTTTCAAATGTGTTTTAGGACAGAATGCTTGAACAAAGCAGAGTGTTTTCAATTAATGTAAATGTACTTCACAGTATGGATGATGATCGATTTAACTGGCCTAGTTTATTGCAGCATCTGATTATTCGATTGCTTTTCCTTTTCTCTTTCCCTCCTGTACGTTCACCTGAAGGGGAGGACGCACTGCACAGATAATACAGAGACTCTGATAAAGCAGCAGCATCCCCGTGTCCTGCTATTTATCCATTTAACTATTTCCCCCTCATCAGGTAATCCATGTAGAAATGTTACATAGAATGTATTGTTGACATTTTGAAAATTTAAGTTCAGTGTTAAGGTCATGGTTTCAAGAGCTAATATGTTTGTGAACAGAGTCTAAAAGGTTTGTTCAGAGTTCAGCATGTTCATCCGCTGGTCATGCTAAGGATGGAGACCATGCAGTCTCGAACATAGCATGGTAAAAGTTGGACTCGGCAGCAATTCCTCAAGTCCGCGTGTTCTTTTAACGAGGAGAGCAGAAACGGCTTTTCGTTTAACTATTTAATGATCAATAACGTATACAGAGCTCTGGGTCATGAAGGAATACATGTATACTGTTGGAAATTATTCTTTCCCCCCAGTCCGTTGATTTGCCATGTCAAAGAAAGACGCTACTCGTAGATAAATGAAGTCAATTTAATAGAGAATCAAAAGAGCTCTGAGCTCAGGATTACTGGACCACAATGCCAAAAGTTGACATCTGGGCAGTCCAGAATGTCTTACAAGCATATGCAAACAGTTTATATGTTCTTGACTTTCAGTTCCTCCCTCGAGTCCACCTCTTCATACAGTGACTGTTGTCAGGTAGATTCCTTCATTGGTTACATCATAGCAATCAGCAATCTGCACACAAGAATGCAAGAACCCCCTTGCCCCATCCCTTTCTATCTGTAACTTTTCTGGTAAATGGATAGCCTCAACAGTTAGAGCCTTGGACTTTTCACCGAGTGCATTGTCCTTTGTTTTAGACAGGAAAGATTTGCTACAGGATTAAAAACAGTAACTTATGTTAGAACAGAAGAGAACACGTCAATACAATTTGGAACATTTTAAACTATCATTAGAAATAAGCACGTCAACACAATTTCTAACTTTTTAAACTATATTTTCCTTCAATACATAGCCAGCTTTGCGTTAATTAGAAATTAGTGATTGACTAAGGGATTTATTACTAAGGGATTTAAAGGTTTAATGATTAATGAATGAATGAAGCTTTAGAAAACACAAACTGCATATAGTATTAGGTGGGATGGGTGTCTTGGTGATTGAATAGATTGGGACAAGGGAGTAAACCACAAACAATGTATGTATGTGTGCATTTAACATACCATATATTCTGTATGTTAATCTATGTGTGCAGGAACAAAACAGGAATCGGGATGGGTGAAGATTTCTGAAGGATTCTCTATATATCTATATTACATCTCACAAACATTGACGCGTATTAACTGTGGATATTTTGTGTAGGACATGGTGACCGTTCACATGGTTAATGTTTTACCCTTTGTTTGTGATGACACTCAGTATTTCTGTAAACTGATGTATTTTGTAGCCTTGTATTTTGATCAGGAGACGTTCTGACATGTCTTCATGTTCTTTTTCTTTGAACATCTCCTATGCTTTGCTACTATTCATGTTTACATTGTGTCAAGTCGACTCGACTTGTATCAACTGTTATGTGAGAATATTGTTTGCCAAAACGTGGCCTAATTTGATGTCAGCACGAAATAACCTTGGACCCGCTGTTCTGTGAAGGTGGGAGGTCAGAAGAAAACCCTATAAGCTTGTGTATTTTTGTAAGATGTTAAGCAACAGTCAATAAACCAGAAGTTGATTTCACTTGTGTGGTTCTAATGATTCTTGCTTCAAAGAGCGCTCTTTTAAAACATTCTGGTGGTTAAAATATATCTTCAGGAACAGCAGAGAACCTCTAATCTAACAATCCTTACAATTTCTATTGGAGCAACTCCTATTGGCTGCCATCTTTCAAGAAAGGACAACCCACTTGTGTGTTAAAATGTATAAATATATGGGTCAGGGAAAGGCGAGGTTGTACCTGGACACGAGACTCACATAGTCTTGTGTAATCAGGGAAATGTGACCCAGAGCTCTGTATACTTTATTCATATGATTTAGTTGATGAATAAAAAGTTAAAGGAAAAGCCGTCTCTGCTCCCCTCTTTAAATGAACACGCAAACTTGATGATAAAAGTCCAACAGTCACCGCTATCCCTGATTACACAATACTACGCCAGTCTTATACACAGGCAGTCTGTGACTACACTCGCCTTTCCCTTGACCCTCATATTTATACATTTTAACAAACAAGTGGGTTGTCTTTTCTTGAGAGATGGCAGCTGATAAGCGTTGCTACAGCTTCCTGTTTTTCCTGCACACATAAGCTCTTTTCGAGGTTTATCATAGCGAGGCACCTCAACATCCAGAAAACATCCCCTAATCTGGCATATCACCTGCACACACAGTCTTTGTGGTCAGCTCTTCTGACATGTCCTGCTTCCTTTCACGTTTCAACAGTTCTTAAGATTATTGATTCATTACAATAAGCATCTTTCACCCATTATAATTACCCACGTGATCAAGCATATGAACATACCATCATTAAGTAAAACAATGATCACCTTAAAAGTACATCATGTCATTAAACCACACAAAACAGTATTAAGAGCAGTATTTATTTCCTTCAATTCCCCCTTTTGATCTCCTGAAACAGGAGACCACCTTCTCACAGCACGCTTCTTCAACGTTCTCGGTTTCTTGGTCAGGATCTGCCAACAGGAGCATTTGGTAAAGTGGAGGGGCCCCCTTACCTTCAACAGTTGTAACAATCAGCCTGTTGCAAAGAGATCTAATGTTGTTCGTCCGTCGAGTCGACGAGGACCACTCTTGTCATCCATTACTGAGGCTGGATCTGTCTGTGCATGCGCAGATGGCTGATGAGGCCGATCCTGGCACGAAAGGTTCTTGGACAGAATGGGCATGGTATGAGTGAGACATCTTCAGGAGGGTTGATGGCACAGTCTTTACGAGCTATTCGCTTCTTTTCTGTGGCGACGGTGTTCTGTTCACATGTTTTGGCGCCTTCGTAGATAGTGGAGCGCCAGGTGGCTCTATTCATTGTGGAGTGCTCCCACGTGTCCTGGTTGATACCAAACGCTTTCAGTGAGACCTTCAGAGTGTCTTTGAACCGCTTCTTCTGCCCACCCTGGGACCGCTGGCCATGTTGCAGTTCTCCATACAAAAGTCGTTTAGGCAGCCTTTCATCTGGCATGCGTACTAAGTGCCCTGCACAGCGGAGCTAAGATTGCATCAGGATGGTAAAAATGCTGGGAAGACCAGCTCTGGCCAGTACTTCTGTATCTGGGACTCTGTCTTGCCACTTAATGACGAGGATTCTTCTAAGGCTCGTTGTGTGGAAATGATTGAGCTTCTTGGCATGACGTTGATACACTGTCCATGCCTCACATGCATAGAGCAGTGTAGGAAGTACCACCGCCTTGTATACCTTTATCTTTGTCTGGGTGGTGATGCCTCTCCTATTCCAAACGTTTGGGTAAAGTCTGCGAAAGGTGGAGCTTGGTTTTGCAATTCTGACTTCCACTTCATCGTCGATGGTGACATTTTGAGACAGTGTGCTGCCCAGATACGTGAAACGGTTCACTGTATTAAGCCTCTGGCCGTTGACATTAATGTTAGGTTCCACATAGGGCCTTCCAGGCGCAGGCTGATGGAAGACTACAGTCTTCTTTGTGTTTATTGTAAGACCGAAGTTTCTGCATTAGCTGGAGAACATGTCAATGCTGCGTTGCATATCAGTTTCTGAGACAGCGTTGAGAGCACAGTCATCAGCAAACAAGAAATCTCTAATAATTTCTGTTTTGACCTTGGTTTTTGCTTGTAATCGCCGAAGGTTGAACAACTTGCCATCTGTTCGGTATCTCAGGTTGATGCCAACATCTCCCTCCCAGAAGGCGTCAGTGAGCATGGCCGAAAACATGAGACTAAACAGTGTCGGTGCCAGGACGCAGCCTTGCTGGACCCCGTTAGTGACTAGGAAGGGGTCAGATAACTGTTCACTGTCATGGACTCTGGCCTGCATGCCCACGTGAAACTGCTGTACCAAAGCAATGAATTTCCTTGAACAACCATACTTCACCATGATCTTCCACAGACCCTCTCTGCTGACGGTGTCAAAAGCCTTGGTCAGGTCGACATATGTGGAGAATAGGTTAGAGCAGGGGTTAGAGCAATTGCGGCCCGCGAAACGATATTTTGTGGCCCGCGGGACCATTTGAAAGTTTAATGTAAGTGCGGCCCGAGAGTGCTGAATGAATAGCGCTTTACCGCTTTGTGTGCGGAAGATTCCTTTTTCGTGTGAGCTGGAGCTGTACAAACCAACCAATCACAGTGGAGTAATTGACTCCCTGGGGCCAATCACAGTGGAGTACATGACTCCCGGGGGCGGGGCATCAGCCGGGCTTGAGGCAGACAGAGAAACAACTGTGGAGCTGCCCGTGTAACATCACATTTGTCAAAGCCGTCATAGAATTATTACTTCTTATTGTGATTGAAATTGAGCATGTTCTACTTTGAGCTGGACGAAGTGAATGTTACTGTTATCGGCGTTGGATTTAGCGTCATGCGGATTGTATTTGTTTTTCCATAATTTGAAATGGGCTGATTTGCGGGACATCAGTGTTATAATATAGAAAATAAAATCCAGTAAATATCGCCTCCGTGGCTGCATCCCATTGTTTGTATATAATACATTTATTAATGGTGTCCCACAGTCCCAGCTGATAATTAACAGCCGGTAGCAGTCGCCTATATCTGTATTTTCTACCATATAAAATATTACGATGTTCATGTCATCAGGAAAGTATGGAAGCCCGTTTCCGCCACAGTTGAGAAAAAAAAGGATTATTTAAGTCATAATAATGAGAGAGTTTCTCATAATAATGACTTAGTATCTGGACAGAATTAGAAAGTTTCATAATAATGACTTAATATCTCGAAATAATGAGAAAATTTCTTATTATAATGACTTATTATCTCAAAATAATGAGAAAGTTTTTCATAATAATGACTTAGTATCTCGAAATAATGAGAAAGATTATCATAGTAATGACTTAGTATCTTAAAATAATGAGAATTTATCTTAATAATGTCTTAATATCTGGAAAAAATGAGAAAGTTTCATAATATTGACTTATCTCAAAATAATGAGAGTTTATCATAATAATGACTTAGTATCTCGAAAAAATTAGTAACTTTTTCCTCAAGCTTGAACTTCAGTAAGTCCGAGTACATAGAAGAAGAACCCATTGAAGTTAAAGAACTGTCAATAATGATGTTTAAGAATTTTTTTTTTTTTTTTTTGTGGAATACTTGATGCGGCCCTTTCTCACCCAAACTCTGCCTCCTGCGGCCCCCAGCTCATTTGAGTTTGAGACCCCTGGGTTAGAGTTTTGTGGCTGGCATTTCTCTTGCAGCTGTCTGGCAGCAAACACCATGTCAATGATCCCTCGCTCTTTTCTAAACCCACACTGGCTCTCAGGCAGGAGTCCATGTTCAAGGTGGGCTGTGAGGCGGTTAAGCATGATTCTGGCAAGGATCTTTCCGGCAACAGAAAGCAGGGAAATGCCTCTATGGTTGTCGCAGGCCTGCCTATTTCCTTTACGTTAGTAAATATGTATGATGGAAGCATCTTTGAATTCCTGCAGAATCGTCTCTTGTTCCCAGATCAGAGTAAATAACTGATTGAGCCTTTCAGTCAGAGATGCACCCCCTTCCTTGTAGACCTCAGCCGGGATGGCATCTGAACCAGGTGCTTTGCCACTGGAGAGTAAACGTATGGCTTTCTGGGTCTCAGACAAGGTTGGAGGATTATCCAATGCTTCGTTAATGGGCACTTGTGGGAGACGAGAGATAGCTTCATTGTTTATGGTCGAAGACCTGTCCTGACCTGAAGACCATCTCTCCAATATCTTTTCTTTTTCAGTGATAAGAGTTTTACCGTCTGCGCTGATGAGTGGGTTTGATCCTGAAGACAAGGGCCCATACACTTCTTTCAAGGCATCATAGAAGTTCTTCATATCGTGCCTGTCTGCATATCCTTGGATCTCGTCAGCTTTGTTACTGAGCCAAATGTCCTGCATTCGACGGAGCTTCTGTTGAACACTTCTCCGAATGTTGTTAAACTCATCTCTCCTTGCCGCGGACTTGGGGTTACTGGGGAAGGCTTCGTGGAGGTGGTATTTCTCATCTAGCAAGTGCTTGATGTCATCGCAATTTTCGTCAAACCAATCCTTGTGTTTCCTAGTCTGGGGCCCCAAGATGTCTGAAGCTGTGGTGTAGACCAGCTCTCTAAGTGACGCCCAATTTGCCTCGACGCTCTGGTTGTCCAAAGAGGTGGACTCCAAACGCTCAACCAAAGCGTCCACGAAGGACTGCCTACAGCTGGCGCTCTTCAGCCTGGCAACGTTCAACCTTTTGGGAACATTTTTCCCTTGAGGGCGTCGTTTGGGATGGATGCGGATGTTGAGCTTAGTAATGATAAGACGATGGTTTGTCCAGCATTCAGCACCGCATGCGGACTTTGTTACCCTTACATCCTGCCTGTCCCTCTTCCTTACGATGGCATAATCAATGAGATGCCAGTGCTTAGAGCGTGGGTGCATCCATGACGTTCGATTTCGGGTTGGGAGACGGAAGATCGTGTTTGTTATCAACAGCGCAGTTCAGCGCAGGTTCGTAGCAGGAGAAGACCGTTGCTGTTACACTGGCCCACTCCATGATGACCTAAGACCCCTTCCCAGGCAATGTTGTCCTTGCCAACTCTTGCGTTGAAATCGCCCAGTATGACGATTTTGTCTGCCTTGGGAACGTCAGCAATGACATTGTGAAGCTCTTCATAAAACTTTGCTTTTGCTTCATCTGGGTTAGTCATGGTTGGGGCGTAGGCACTGATGATGGTAAGGTGGTTCCTTCCAGCCATCAATGGGAGTTTCATGGTCATAAGCCTATCGTTCACTCCCTTGGGAAATCCAGCCAGACTGCCAACAAGAGCCGTCCTAACTCCAAAGCCAACACCTGCTTCACGCCGCTGCTCAATGGTTCTGCCACTCCGGAAGAATGTGTATCCAGAACCTTTTTCACAGAGTTCCCCTTCTCCTGCAAGCCTGGTCTCCCTCAGAGCTGCAATATCAATGCCGTATCTGGCTAGTTCTTTTCCAATCAGAGCGGTTCTCCTCTGAGGTCTGTCTGCATCGTCTCTGTCCAGAAGTGTGCGCACATTCCATGCGCCCAATGTTAGAGGAACTATCCTCGTTTTCTTTTTTGTGATTCGAGCGCTGGTATAGGGTCCCGTCCAGCCGCGGTAAGCTGGCTAGGAAAGGCTGGAGCAGGCAATGTTTAGGGCACCTTTTCTAGCCCCTTCCTCAGGCCATGGAGGTAAGCAGTACGTTCCTAAAAAGGGCTGCTCAGTCGCCCAGGGGGCTGCCGGATCTCACTCTCTTGCCCGAGACCATCTTGATCCAGTAGCAGGACATTGTCGAGACGTCTGGAGACAGAAACGGGTGCAGTGGATGGCCATGATGTCCTATGTGCCTAACATGCCCTTAGCGCTCCACAGCGCTTTGCTGGGAATTGCCTTTTTGGCCGTTGACCATCTACCAGTTTGATACACACTTCCGAAATATCAAATTTGCTGAATTTACCTTTAATTATATGTCATTATTAATAATTAATGATATTCATCTATGTGAAGACACTGATCATGTTAATGATTTCTCACAATAATTATACAAGGTAGGAAACCTATCAATATGCAACACTTTATTTCTCTAAATCTCTGCAAGTATTTACATTTTCAAATGATCACTTCTACAAGATTTTTACCAGCCACTAACAATTTTTAACAAATCATGCACTACGTTGCACCATGTCTGTCCTGTATTCCAGTGTTTTTCAACCTTTTTTGAGCCACGGTACATATTTTCATTGAATAAAATCACAAGGCACACCACCAACCGAAGATGTTAAAAAAATAACTGGGGGGGGGGGGTTACTTCCATTTATTCCACAAAATAAATGGAAGTAGGCTCATATGTTAACTCCCCGTTTATTAGGCGTTTACCTAGGCGATCAAAGCTGAAACAGTGTTAGTGCTGTGAAACTCATTTATGTACGTGAATTTTACAGATACTGATGAATTTAATGTGTTCACCTTGATAATAAAACATTAAGCATGATGTGTGTGTAATTATTTCTTTAGACAAGGACAGAAGATCAGACTGGTTTCTTTTAAAATACCAACGGGCAGTATCATGCGTGAAAGCTTTATCTTGCTTAGCTGTGGGAAGCAGAACATGTTAACTGGTGGGACTGATATTTTTGTGTACTTGTATAATGTAGCAGAGGGTTTAGAAGTTTTTGTCTTTGATGCATGTTTTTATGTAACAATGTTCGTATGTTCTTTAATTAATAATACAAATACATAAATAAAAATAGAGGGTGTGCTTTGGGTACATGCAAAAGGCTTAGACAAAGTGTTCATGAAATGGTATGGTTTTTATTCAGAAAAATTATTTTCTCCAGTCTTTGGTGAAAGGTGATTTGTTTTTTTCTTTTTTACTATTTCAACATCATTTACACAAAAACAGTTTAGAAAGCTGATATAAATGAGGATATATTGCTTTGAATATACAACACTGAAATAAACTCAATCCACTCTCCTCAACAATAACGCAAATGCAAACACCATCTACTACAACCCACAGTTTGGTTTCACTTTTATAAGAAATACAACCGCCAGGTTTCAAACCGTCAACACTGGATCGGACTGTCATAGCGGTCAGGTGGTTCACTGCCGGAGTGAAGCAGTGTGTTTGCTTCAAACGTCATTTTCACGTGACTAGTGACGTAATGATACAAGCTCCGAAGCAGTAGTTCATCGCAAAGCCCGTTCGAGTTTGAAGCAAGCTTCGGAGCGTCGGTGTCAGACGTAACATCACAACAGACGCGCACCATTGACGCTTGCAGTCGCTCAAAATGTGTTTTTTTTTTCTTTTTTTAAATTAGGTGAAATTGAATAATTTTCCGCGGCACACCTGACGATCTCTCACGGCACACTAGAGCTATTTTTAGAACAGGCCCGCGGGCGACTCATGTGGTCCTTGGGGGCGACCTGGTGCCCGCGGGCACCATGTTGGCGACCCCTGATCTAGTGGTTCCTCCGCCCAGTCCGCCAAAACCAGTCTTCACGTGCTTAGGTAGGCATACCTATATCACACAGGTTTTCAAACCTGACAGCCGCTGTTGCACGCTAACAGCTACACGGAGCCTTGAACATAACCTGAAGGCAACAGGTGATTTGGACTCAGGGTTTATCTTCCCCTAGATAGACTGCCATCCCTGGCTTACGAGCCCTAACTACCCGAAGCAACTGGTTTTGAGGCGCCAGTGGTTCGCCTTCGCCCCTTCTCCTGTTAGTATGAGTGGTTTCGCCACGAGAAGGCCAGGAGTTGGACTTTTGTTTGTCAGAGGCTGTTTGAGACGCACGCTATGGAGACATTTTGTAGATGATGGGAGCTTATCTCCATCTCCAGCTATAACAACTTTTGAAACCAAAGAGATCTAATACATGGAACACAACAACACACACGTGACCAATATCCCTATGAATGTAGCCAGAGAAATCTACAGTGAGATCTCCAACGCTTTCCTTTTGCCAAACATAGTCATCCATTCTTCTAGAGCAGGGGTGTCAAACTCAGTTGCACAGGGGGCCAAAATCCAAAACACACTTTAGGTCGTGGGCCGAACAGGATAAACATTTACTGAACACACTAATACTAAACTTTTTTTAACATAATAGGAATAAAAACAGGCAGGAATATTATTCCGGAATAAATAAACTTAAACCTTAAATATTTTGTTCTCCATAAAAATATATCCTGTCTAAATTATACAAGTTAGAAATAAAGTAGACGTTAAAAGAACAAACATTCAAATTTCTTTACTCTTATGTCATTTTATATAAAAATAAACTTACATTTTAAATATCCCAAAAGATTTTGCTGTCCATCAAAATATATCTAGATATGGATATATATATATAATATATAAAATATAAAATATAATAGATTCTCTTGATGGACTGCAGGTGCTCATCAGTGAAACGACTCTTGTGTGCTGTTTTGTTAGTCCTCATCACTGAGAAGAGCTTCTCACACAGATATGTGCTACCAAACACGTACAATGGAGTGAATGAACTGTGTCGTACTTTGCCTTCAGTGTGTCTTTACACTGCATCTCAATCATCTCCATCTGAATCTGTACAGGTGCAGTTTGCACTAGGGATGGGCGATACCTGACTTTTTAAATTCGATACGAAACCGATATTTTTGGGTATAATTTTACCGATATCGATACCAATACCGCTTATTTCTTAAATGTGTATGCGATTTTTCAACAAAAAAAAAAATATACAGTTATACCTCGGTTTACGAGCGACTTGGTATACGAGCAAATCGGTGTACGAGCATGGAGGGTCGAATCGGTGTACGAGCATTATATCGGTGTACGAGAAAAAAATTCCCTCACCCATGCACAGTTTTGTGTGGAAAAAGTCCTAAATTCACTCATTTGCTTTCATCCTTGCTTTCCCCGCACCCCCCTCCTCCCTCCTCTCTCTCCTCCAAGCAGGCTGCTCAAACCTGAAGTGCATTACAGTAAATTGTCAAGTATTTTTAGAGTTTAATTGTCAATTATTAATTAGTATTTATATGAGATCTTAATGGTTACAATTTTAACTGCAATTAATAGGGTAAAACCAAAATAAATATTTAAAATGGGCTTTTATGGTCGTGTGGAACGAATTAATTGATTTTTAGTGCATTCTTATGGGGACATTTGTTTCGGTGTACGAGCATTTTGGTTTACGAGCTCGCTCTTGGAACGAATTAAACTCGTAAACCGAGGTATTACTGTATATATTACACTTAAAGGCAAATTACAGGCAAATTACTGTAACAGAAGGGACTCACAGGCTTTGTCTTTATTAAGAGTGGTCGTACAGGCAGATGGTCAGGGCAAACAGAGAGTAGACATAAACGGTAAATCAGGCAGGGATCACAAAGGCGGGCAGACAGGATCAGAATCGTGGTACAGGCGGTGGTCAAGACAGGCAGCTATCAATCATCAACGTTAATCCAGGCACAGGTCAGGGCAGGCAGAACAGAATCAAAAACGGGCAAACAGGCAGAATCAGGACAGACCATCAGGACAGGAATAAACGCTCAGAATGACAGCTATAGCAAATCAAGACTTCGCCTAGAGCTGTGGGTGAAGGACTTTTTTATAGTTCATGTGATAGATGACAGCTGGTGTGACAAACACTCATGACAGAGTTCAGCTGGTGTGTGTGATCAGTCCAATGTACTGCATGATGGGAAATGTAGTGTGTAGTGTTGTGTCAGTTTATGTGTGTGAGCTCCCTCTGGTAGCCAGGGAGGGGAGCGCAGAGCTCATATTCATGACAATTACATCCACACATGACACTTAAGACATATTGGCCATTAATAAATTTATTACAAAAGTACATTTGACAAATAAATAAAAGTTTTAAAATAATACATTATTTTACAAAAACTTTGATTAAATAATATACATCATAACCTGTCGCAATACTTTTTTCTGCTGATGAAAAGTAGCACCACACCACGTTACGCTTTCTTTCTGCCATAGGGCCATTCTGTTTATGCGCGCGGACAATATGCGCGACGCGTGCCGTGAAAGTGACGTGTACGTGTGGACAGGGCATGTTGCCAGCGTTTCTCACAGTCATCACGTGACACGAGTGAGCTAAATGTCAGAAGGGGATTTCAGTTTTAGCACAAACATTAAACAGAAGTACCGAAAACACTTTTTGCAGAAATTGAGGCAGAAATTATTAATTTAATTTTAATATCGATATTTTTGTGGAGATATCGATACCAAGTAAGTAGCTTGTGAGTATCGATACTGCAGCATCGATATGCCCATCCCTAGTTTGCACATCGATGAAAAATGAAGGTAAAATATAATTTTATCTTGCCTTTCCACGGACCACCTGCAGTACCCTCACAGACCACTAGTCATCCCTAGTCATCTAAAAATCACTAGTCATCTAAAAATCATGCCCATCCCTAGTTTGCACATCGATGAAAAATGGGTTGCGGAGCAAACCCCCCCCCCCCCCCCCACAAAAAAAATTAGAAAAAAAAGTTTGAAAAACCCTGCTCTAGAGGATTATCCACCCCTGAGTGTTCATGCATGGTTTTAGATTGGGTCCTCAACCTTTCCAATGCTCTGCTCGCAGATCCATCTAGTGCTGTGTTGTTGGGATGAAGGTGCAACATAGATCACCGAACATTTCTGCATACACCCCCCTTTTCAGCTAATAGCATATCTAGAGCCATTCTGTTTTGGACCGCCATAAGGGAGGTTGGTGCCAGTTGTCCAGCCAATCCTTCTACATAGGGCTGTCTTTTGTTCAAAGAAACAATGTCCACTCTGTTCCAGTCCAGAGTGTCTAGTCCGCACCCAATTTTTGGAATTGAGTTTTTAATTTGATTCCCCTGAATGTGCTCTCTCATGTGTCTGGAATGATCAACACACAACTAATGAAATGTAATTTGTGTGTTTACAAAACTAGTTAAGATTTTACAATGTTTTTGATAGAAGTCTCTACTGCTTACCAAGACTGCATTTATGTGATCGGAAATACAGTAAAAACATTAAATATATAAAATAAATTACATTTTAAAATGGACAGCAGCTCATAAATAATTGCATAATATTACTGCATTTTTTAATCAAATCAAATAAATGCAGCCTTGATGAACTTGGTAAAGAGACTTCTTTCAAAAACACAATCTTAATTATTCCAAAAGGTCCATCTTTATGCTTAAATATTAGTTAATTTCTCTGTTAAAGGTGAACAGATTATCAATAATCGGCGGGACCAACATGAAGAAGACGGTGTGGAGGATCTGTGCTAAGGTCTTCAGCACTAATGTTGCTCGGGAGCTGAACTGGTGCGGGAGGGGAGACAAGAGAGGACTCCGTAAATCTAATGTTGCAGCTCTCTTAACTGGCAAGTTCAAATGTAGAAATGCACGCACTAAAATTACCTCATTTCAGCATTTGTAAAGTACAAATGAGTCACAAAAATCAAACGACAGTGCTAAAGTTATTCAACATTTGGTTTCTGACCCAATAAACTCCCTGCGAATTTCATGTGTTTAGCCCAAACCAACTCAGATATACATAAATGCTCTTTTCATATTAATTAGTTATTACTTATTAACTTAGTTTTAAGAAATGCAATATATATTAATTATCCCTATAAATCAATTTAACTACATGACATTATGATATCAAACTTACAGTAAAATATTCAGAAAAATAATGTAGAACTTCAAATGTATTGTAAACACACAAATACTTAAAACAAGTATTAAAATATGTTTTGTATTACCTTGAGCAAATGTTTCCTCGCCACTCGGCAGACACGCGTCTTCCCCAGACAACATCAGCACATGGATTCGCGCTCATTTCTGCGGAAGAACTTGACGCGCCTGAACTCACCTGACTCATTGACACACACACTTCTGGTTGAGTTTTATGCACGGTCGATATATTTTCCCGATTAATCGTTCTGATTAAGTTGTTTCTTTTAACTACAGCTTCTGCGATGAGAAACCCTGTCCTGCTTTCTCCAACTGAAGCGGAAGCGGAGAAGTACGTGAAGGATTTCCTCCGCTTGGCTCCAGGGAGGCTTTAATAATTTTATGAAATAAAAAGTTTATGTTGTACATGTTATTAAAATGTATTAAAATGAAAAGAAAGTGTAATGTTTTATTTGTAATTTGAATGTTGTTATTATGTTCTCTTTGTTTATGAATAAATTTATTTTTATTAAACCAACAAATGCGTGTTCTATTTTGAGATTAGTGTTCAGGATTGATATTTGGTAAATGTTTGCATCAGGGGAGATTTTATGTGTAGATGCGTGTCTTTGTATTTTAAGGAAATTATTGTTATTCTGTGAAGGATCATATCTTAAAGCGATGTCTGCACTACGTCAATGCGATGTCTGCACTACGTCAATTAGATGTCTTAGGGATGTTTTTAACATCTGATAAACGTCTTTAAAAGATCGGCTAACCGACGTTCTAAATTATTTACGTCGTATAGACATACCCTAGACGTCGTTCTGACGGCTGGAAGAGACGTCTAGGCGACATCATTTAGATGAGCACACGCCCTAATATATACATCTTCCAGATGAATTTCACGATATCGTACAGACATCTCCGCGACATACATGTGCTATCTGGGTCTACTGCCGGATCCAGGTGTCCCAAGTCCTGTCAGAAAGACACCAGTGCCAGACGCAGATCCTGAAAGAGCTAAAGAAAAAGCTTTAAAAAAAAAATGGTAGGAGACCTAAAAAGGTTCTTCCTGAGATTCGGTAAGGCTGTAAAAGACTTCTTATTTCTGTATATATATATATATATATATATATATATATATATATATATATATATATATAATATAAATAATGAAAAATGTTGCGCGATTTTATGCATCAAAAACCAGCCCAAATTTTATCAACAAGCCCAATGCATTTTTTCCCGGTCGGACGTGACCAAATGGAGCGCAATTGGGCGGCAACCCGCCCAATCTGGCAACACTAAACAGCAACAACAATGCGCATGCTCAAAGTCTTCTTCTCTGTGTATAGTGTATATCTGTGGCAGAATTACAGCGCCCCATACTGGTCTGGAATATATACTACACCGTGTTCAGTCGGTTTTAGTGGTAGTTGTCTCGTGTGGACACTAATATTTCTTGCGCCGACGCCGTCTTTATGATCGGATAGGGAATGCACCGGCTTCGTATGGACATGGCCTCAGTGTCTCAGTGTGGAAATCTCTAAATATCGAAATATCTGTGTTGAATGTTGAAACCTCTCAATCAGTCAATGTGAACATGTCACGAAGACGCTCGTTTAACAACTGAAAATAGCCGATCTGCAGACGATGAAAACACAACTATAAACAAAGAATCCGATGTTTATCAGATGCTGCGCTGTTTCATAGACGTCACCGTGACGTAGTTGTGTTGTCTGGGCGGAGACAGTGTTTCTGACGGAATCGTTACGTCATGACTCGCGCATTTAGAACGGCGGGTGACGTCACAGTGCTGGAGCTGTATCGAGAACAGACAGATTTCTTGGCAGAATCGCAAATCTTTACTCCCCATCTTTGTTGAGTGCACTGAAAGAGTGAAGAGAGAGACGATGTTCGGCTTTGGGATCAGCACAACAGGGCAGGGATCTCCCGATAGGGCAGGTGAGCAGGTGCAACATCCCCAAACACGAGACGGGACGCCAAATTCCAGGAGTTTCCCATTGGACATTTATGAATGCTCATTCACCTGTAATGAAAGCAATTCATCTTACTGTTTCAAAACGAGTTCCACCTTCTATGTATTTCATACTCAACAAACACATTGCCTTAGTTTAACTTGGATTAATATAGACATGGAAGTAAAAAAATATACATATTTCCATACTGAAGTGGTAGAAAGGCATTTGTTTAACATGCTTTGTGTCAGGAGGTGTGAGTTATTGCTATGTGACTAATAGTTGTAGTGTTCTTGTAATATTCAATCTTGCCCTGACTTAGTGTTTGATTCCTGGCCTCATTTAAAATCAAAAACATTAAGAAGTCCAGGAATATGAACTTAAACACAATTTATTTTTCCATAATGTATTTATCAGATAAGAGTCACAATTCATTTTAAGGAAGTTGTTTCTTTTTCATCTGTTGTCGGATATTTTTCTAATAATTTGCTATTCATTTTCTTTGTCTTAGAAAAACCTGCGAAAGGAAGCAAGTGGAAAGCCTGTGGGAGTTTCTGGAAGGATGTAAAACACACTCGCTTTCGCAGAGGCACGAATAGAGTAGAGCCTTCTACCTCACAGCAGGACGCACATGATCCAGAGATGGTGTCTGTCCAAATTTTTGTGAATCCCAATCAGACGCCTGAGCAGGTGTGTCTACCAGGCCAGATCTGTGAAGATCAGGAGTCCCTGTGGGTATCAGGATCCTCCAGGATTGACCAAACGCCGGATGCAGATCCTGAGAAGGCTGTATTAAACACTCTCCTTCCCAGAAACATGAATAGAGTGGCGCCTTCTACCCCACAGCAGGACCTAGATGATTACGACCTAGAGTCTGTCC